>VXAY01001328.1:1394415-1451287 GCA_013399855.1 Oxyruncus cristatus
ATAATGCAAAGCATGGGCACACATGCTAAAGCAAAAGCAACTTGCAAATAAGACAACTTACAAAGAATAAGTAAAGCAAAAACTTAAGCACCCACCCTGAAACAAAAGAACTAGCAAAGAATAAGTAAAAATTGTAAAGTACTATGGAGCAAAAGTAAAATTAGTGTGTATGAATAAAGCGATTGCTCACCCCAGGGCATCGCAAGAAGGTGGAGGGAGGAAAAGCAGACTGTCAGCTACCTCTGCAGCATTGATGGAACTTCTTCCCAATTTTTGTTTATGTCCAATCTCTTTTTATACCTTTTTCTTCAGGCAGTTTGAGCAGCTATAGTCAATAAACTAGTTTTTGTGGTGATAGACAGATGAAATAGGACCAAGGATTCGTTTCCAAAGTTCCTGGTAGGCAGGATGTTCTAGAAAAAAGGCCATATTATCTCCATATCACTCCTTTTTTCATTTTAATCTTTTTATCAATTTCTGGGAATGTCTTCCCAGGTGCTGGGTGATGGTTTTTCCAGGAAACCATCATAAGCCTTTTTCCTTCTTTTGTGTGGCCTTGTCTATTACCTTACAACAAGCATGTACATTACCAACTACACTTCTATTCAACTGCTGGGATTTGAGTTTAGGGTTTTATGGTGCTGCCCAATATATTCAGGTCGTAACCTGCAACTGGTTGAATCCAGTGAGATAAAGAATACATATTTAAACAGTATAGTCTTCACCACTTTAATCAATATTTAGGGAAGAGTCTGACTTTGCTGTCTTTTCCTATGATAAACCTGTTTTGAGGTCAATAATACAATTACAAGGTGAAATAAAGGACATGGCTTTGAAGGGGAAGCACAAAATCCAGAACTTTCCCTTCCCATAATAATTTTAAATTCCATAAATAATTTCAATATATCTGTACTTTGGAGCTAGCAATGTCTCCTTAATTGGAAAGGCCATGTTTTCACTGCTTCTGCTTTTGTAGGATGCTATAGGGGAAAAAACCCCCACCAGGTAAAAATTTCAAAGAAGCCTTTGCTGAGTGGGATATCATACATCTTCCAAAAGCAACATGAAGAATTTATTTTTGTTTAATTTTTCTACCCACAATTGTAGAGTTTAAAAGAGACATTTGAACAAGTGAGTATGAAGCAAATTAATGAGGATACATGAGAAGACTATAAGATGCAAAAACCTAGGAAAATGATGAAAGTGAAAAACCCTGCAAACAGTTTTCTCACTTTGAATGGCAAACTCAAGAGAGATGAAAGATGAATGCATCAAAAAGAACATCCTTTTGTTCCTTGAAAGAATAGATTATTGTCTGCTTGTATTTCTTGGACACCATCACTGGTAGCACACTCACAAAAAACAATGGAAGACACATCCCTGCCCCAAGGAGTGTACAACCAAAAAAAGCCAATGGAAAGATGTCCAGTCATTTCAAAAATGAATAGGATTAGATCCAAAATTAAGCAAATGCACTTTAACAACAGTGCCTGCCAGCAATAGCTCAGCAAAAGACAACAGTCAGCCTAACCATTCAAAGATAGATGTTTTGATGACAGATTAAAAATAAATAGACATGATAATGGATATAAAGAAAATAAACTGAAGTTGCAAGGAAATGTTTTGATTAAAAAGCTGATGTTCTCAGGTCAAATATGCTGTCAACAGGGTATGACACTTAAGGTCTCAAAAAGCACTCAGAGCTAAACTTCAGCTTTGTGCATGCAAATCACTGGTGTGTGTGGTTGTTTATCACTGTCACTTGTACAAGCAAATGATAGAATTTACATCTGTAAAAGCCCATTTGTGCTTAGTTTGTATTCAGTTAGCACATACAGCTGAGGTTTGTATGCATATCTGTATATTTTATTATTTGCTTGCAGAAAAAGCAATACTCAAATTGTACCTGAAAAAATAGATGTCATATTTTGAAATCTGGTTCTGAATAGTGCTCAGAAAAAGCAAAAAACTGCGATACAATGCTGCAGATAGAATCTAATCTATTTCCAGCAATGACACCAAAATAAGATAACACAGTTTACGATCAAACAAACAAGACGCCAGACATCATGCAGATGTTAGAGTGTGTTTGTCTGTTTCCTTTCTCATGCCCTTTAATTTACAGTGAAGCAGTTAATAATTTTGACAGTCATTAGGGGTCACTTAACTTCAGAGAAGTTACTAATGCTTTGCTACAAGTAGATGAAATTCATAACTCCTAGCACTCTCGTTTGATCCTGCTGTGAAGGCTCATGGCATGTCCGTACTTTACATTGGTGTCAATTGTGTAAAGCAGATTGAAAATTCCTGGATCAGGAGAGGTGTGAGGTTGAATTAGTCAGCCAACCTCTCCCTCTCCCATCTTTGGCACTGAGCTGGACCCTTCACCAAATTCTATATCAGCACAGTCCCAGCTATCCCTGCACAACAGATCCCAGTGCTCTGGGATCCATTGGACTCTGCCTATTTGCCATTAAAATACATCATTTTCATACTTATTTGTGTTTGACAGGATATTGTAGTAAGAGCTCATTAAAATTTATTTAGAGTGACTGCTTAGATTCTCAAACAAAAAATGCAACTGCCAAGGACAAGAACTGGACTATAAAGCTGTTCACTGTCCAGTTTAACACTTGCACTTGCCACTAAGAGACAATGTTATCCTTCAGTCAGTCACCTTCCCTGGTAGTCTGTGAGCTTATCTGTACAGCTATTTGTTTCATTCCACGTGAGGACCAGAAGAACTCGGCTGCAAAAAATGGTTGAAGTCAGAGTCCAATAGCAATTCGAGAGATTATATTTTTGTTTCTTCATCAGCCACTTAAACTACTCTCAGCCTCCAAAAGGTACTTTCCTTTGATCTACCTGTACCTACCTCAAACGAAACTCAGCTTCCAGAGCTTGAGCTCTGGCCCTCTGGGAACACTGTGCCAGCGTGTAAAACCCATGTCCTCACATCATTCTATGTACACACAAAAGTGGTCAGGATTCAAGCCCCCAGCAGCAGTAGCTCTTAAATTACCATGTATTCTCATGGAAGTCAGTTCACAGCTGACCATAAGTTAAATAGTATTCCACCATAGCAGAATGCAGTATACTTCAGCATGGAATTCAAGTTTGAGAGCTAGAAGGTATGTCTGTGAAGATAATCCTATGTGAAATAGATCCAGCAAATATTTTCTTGGTTAACCTGAGACATTTTTCTGGAAGACAGTCAAAGTGCTAAACTACTATTATGAGAAACAATAGAGCTGTATAATAACCTGGGCAGGTCTGGGGCTGGGAAAACCCCTGTCTTCTTAGAACTAGGCAACAGCAACAAGACTGCCATTTCTTGTGGCATTATCACACTGATATCTCACAATAACAAAACAATTTTTCAGAAGAAAAACCCTATTTTGTGTGCCTTCCATGAAATCAATTTGCATTTCTATTGCTTTCTAATGAAAAACTTTACAGTTTACATTCTTTGCTATATTTGTACAGCTTTTATAAGCATGTCAATTTATCTGTTTTGCTAGCCCTACATTAAAGTGCTCCAGAATAATTATTTGTGTGTTTACTATATTGGGCACTTCTCTCCTTTCCAAAGCAAATTAAAATAAAACTAGGAGTTGACATCTTATCTAAAACCAACAAGCATGCTACTCCAGTACCCTGACAGTGCCCAGTGTCAAATCCCTTCAAAGGAAAATAAGTAGACAAAAGTATCAATTAAGTATGCAATAACTAGTCTGTACTAGACATTTCCTCTTAATTACCACCACACTGTCATTAATTTATGCAAAAAATAATAAATTTTATCTACAGTGTAAAAATATTTCTTACTGTAACTCCTGTAACTGTTCAGTTTACCCACACAAAGGTCTAATACTCTAAGAATTTAAAAGCCATTTTAAAATTCCAAAAAAGGTACAGCAAAGCAAATGCAAATGAGGAGACATTACTTTCTCAAGCAACATGGGTAATGACTCAGCGTTATTTAGATGTGCATTTTGATTTCTACAGCTGCATCTTCCAATGCAGTGCTATCAGTCAGATTGAAGTTCTAAACAATTTGGTGATTCTACAGTTCTGTGACATTTAATAGCTCATTTACTTTTTTTACCTGTCATAACAACACTACCATCTATTTAAGGAGAATGTTTAAGCTCCTATTTAAGATTTGCCTCCTACTAAAGAAACCTGTATTCTGGGACATGATTCAGATGGATGGGAGGGTTAAATAGGTACCAGCAGATAATATTTCCTTTTAGTCATTCTTTCTCAAGAAATTAACTTCATGAATGCCATTTTGAGAACTATTTTATTCTCTGTTTAGGAAATACTTAATATGTTTCAAGTGTACACAAAAACAAAGGGGACAAGAAAATATTAAAAATAATCTCTGTATCTCATTAAAAAATCCACTCAAACCATCTTGTGTATTTGTGCATTTAAACATATGGGTATGTATCAGTATATTTAGCATAAACATATATAAGGCATGTATTTCCATATTATACAGATGCATCTACACCCCCATATGTGAAATGGAATAGAGGGTAGATGGTGAACAAAAACATCCCTGGTTCTTAGCTCAGATCCATTTGTAATGTTTCAGGAAGAACCAGAAAAGCATTTACAAGCAAGAAATGCTGTGGCACTGGGAAAAAGTCATATTCTAAAGAAAAAAAAAAACAACTAAAAAAAAACACCTAAAAAAAAAAACTAAAAAAAAAAAAAAAAGAATGTTTCTCAATGGAAATTGAAAAGTTTCCTTCAAGCACAAAGGAGAATTGAAAGCAGTCTCCAGGGGGAAAAAAAAACCAACAAAAACGGAATAAAATCTTTGTTGCTGAAACAATTCTAAAATATTGGAAAAAGAAACTAATCTGAACAGAAATTTGCTGATTGGTGTAGCTGATTATGGACAAGCATTGAAAGAAGAGCAGCCAGATTCAGAGAACCAAGACTAAGTTTAAACGACGTGGATAAAACACACCGGCTGTAGAATAAATTAATGATTCAGGAGCAGCAGAGAGAAGAGATATAAATTGAAAGGATGTAGAACCATATTGGCTGTACATGTTCTCAAGTGGAAATTCAGAAAATCTGGAAAGTTAAAATTACAGGCATTGATTTCACTAAAAAGATAAGTTACTGTTATATTAGAAGATCTCATTTGGCCTGTTCTGTGTAAGAAGTTCAGTATGTATTACTTGTCATAGTACAAAGAATTCTTAATTGCCTGAGCTCAGATCTTCAAGTGAATCTGTGATTGCTGATTTTGTGCTGGTGTATATTTTAAGAGTTGTTGGGAAAAAAATTCTCTGGAGTAACTTCTTTTAAAGAAATGAAAACCTGACTTTTTGGCGCAGCAACCAAATTGTCTGTTCTAGTAAAAACACAGCGCCTTGTTATCTTGCTAATACTTGGCTAAAGATATTTTGTTTTCAGGAGGGAATTAAAAAGAATGTGTTGTATGGACAGCATAGAAAGGACAGACTTTATGACGGACGGTGGTGGTTTGATGAGTGACATCCCTGTTCTTCTTCAGGTGGAATTTTACATCAACAAGCATTTTCTCTACACTGAAAATTGGGATTTCAAACAAAATAGTTCGAAGGAGGGAGAAGTTTTTTAAATTGCTAGCGAAATAAATCATTTGGATAAAACAGTTTTGTCTTAATGTTCAGTTGCTCATTGTAATCAAATTTTTATTTTACTGCTCATTATTTAACATTTCTTATAATCAGGACGCACTCAACATTGTTTATTATCACTTCTCAGGTGCGTGATAGGCCTAAGTTTTAGGAAAAAATTTTCCCAGAAGCTACAAAAGATAATTAACATGTTGAGTTAAGTACAATTCCAGGCTAAAGGAAACGCAGCTACATTATATCACTTAAAATGATTTATAATTAAACTATATTTAAAAAAGCCTCAAAGAGGTATTTCAAGACTTTGGCACAAAATCTGAGCAAAACTGTACTCGATACAATATCCAAAGACACTAAGGTGGATTCAGCTTTCATAGACATAAGATCATCAAAGGGAAACCTTTAAGCTGCATTGGAAGGCTTCAGAAAGAGATAAATACGATCTAGCTTCTCTGACTTCAGCCACCAGAGGATGATACAGTCTATTTGTAAACAAATGGTTATTTTTTAGCTACGATATTTGAGAGATGATGATTGCTAGGGATTTATGAGCAAGTCATCTCATTTCTCTTAATCGTGGCAATGACTCGATTTTCCTAGCTAGAGTGGAGTTTCAGGATGTTCCACTGATCTTGCAATACACTTTATCACTTGGGGATTTGGTTTTTTTCTTAACTGTAAGCAGCAGTGATCATAAGACATGATATCTGTGGGGAGCATTTACCATGACAAAGCACTGCATACTTAGCAGAACTGCAGTCAAAATGTTCTTTTCTGTTTCATTATAAAACTTCATTTGTAATTCCATATGGAAGTAAATATCAGTGCTGTTTAGAACGACAGCAAGCAAGAAGTGGTAAATAGTAAATAGTACCAAAAAAAGAAAAGTATTAAAGTTGCATAATAGCCCAGTTAGTGCTACTGTACAAAGGCAAAGGAAACTCTTCGATGTCTACTAACTCAATGAGAGTTTGTAAATACAGAGCACCACACAGTGTGTGGGAATGGATCATTTACTGCCTCCAGAGCTCTAGTAAACTGGGCAACATAGCTGAAATGACCAGACAGAAATTTACTGGGTTTCTGTACTTAGGTCTTGCAAAGTTTTTATCACTGAACATATTCCAGTCAGCTGCATTTTGAGCTTATACATATACCCTTGTCTTTTAAGCTCTGTGAGCTTGAATGTGTCTCAAATATTCTCATTACTTGCTTATTTTAATTTAGAATTTCCCTTCTCAGAGGCAGCTGATGACAGAAACACAAAACATGTAGACTCTTAAGATTCTTGTAAGAATGACATTCATATCAGGTTTTAGTAAAACACTTGCAATTCGGAATTTTTAATTAAATAAGTATACGTTATGCATAAAAGCCTAAAGAACATCAAGACTGTATTTGGAAAGTGAGTGCAACTCCCTAGCTCTTAAAAGCTAAAATTCTAAACAGAAGTAACATCACATGTAAGCTGTCTCAACTGGTTTGGGTTGGTAGGTGCAGCGCAGACCTCTGACACGTAATCTAGAAAAGTGTTTGAATTGTGAAAAGCTGTCCTTCTTCCGTGAATCAGCCACAAGAGGCAGGCAAGACTTGCATGTCATTTGGCCTGCAGAATTATTACCTGGCAGGAGCAAAAGACTAGTTCTAGGGGGCAGACAAAGGTAATACCTATCTATCATTTTCCAAACATAAATCTTCCACTGGTGGTATTTCCAGTACATCCATATTACAGCTGTAGATTCCCTGCTGGCCTTCCCAGTCAAATGATTTCTTTCTGAGATTCAGACTGTTCCCAATCCTTTCTATTATCTTTCCATTTTAACTCCACTTTTCTCTGTCTTCCCTTCTTTTCCTTAATAATTTCAGTTACTCTCTCTTCTCCTGTGCTCCATCGTTGTCCCCATCCTCGTAACACTCAGATCCGGCTCCAAATGCTCCACTTAGGCAGTTTTCCTTTTATTGCTGTGGCATCAGCAGGGGTTCTTTGACACTAAAAGAGAGATAATCTCCTACTACAAGCTCTGTTCTCCAAACCACAATACTTGTCAAAGAGAGGAGGAATTGCACAAAGCCCCACTTGGCCCCTTCGGTCCAGACAAGGAGCAGATCCAGTTAAGATGAAGCTTTGGAGAAGGTAGTTGCCAAACCCTAGTGGCTAAAAACATGGAGGCTTTTCCTTTTTTTTTTTCCCCCGGCAGGTTATAAATGCATACCAAACTCAGGCAGATTTTCCCAGGACAGGTCATGCCAAGCTTTAGGCCACTGCTTCAGAAAGTGAAGGTAAGGCAGTTTCCTTGGTAATTGTAAACATTTTTCATAGGGGCAAAAATGTTTTCCTATGAAATCTATTGTGAGGCATGGATCCGCTTGCCTAAAAAACAAGCAAAGTAGTATGCATGCATTTCAGCCTGAGGCAGACACCTGCCATGGCAAACTTCAAGCTGAGTATTTCAAATTTAGCAAAATTGTATTATATTTGAAGACAGTTAATAATGGGAAAAGATAATGTCTTAAAAATAGGGATTCCTGATGTGTTTATTTGAGATTTTGACTGTACCGGTATTTCCTCTGAAATTCAGCATTCTGGGGATCAAGTTATTTCCTCTCAAGGGGATGAGATTAATTTTGCAGACAATCTTAAAAACAGAATTTAACTAAAGCTGGCTGCTTTGTTCTTCAAGGGCATGGGAGACGCTTCAAAAAGCTACACTGTGAACTGAACAAAGCTTGTTTTAATAATTTTTGTGTATGCATTTGCAAGGCATCTGAAAAAATACCCATGTGATTTCTCCAGATGCAGTGATACTGGATGTGTTTCCCAGGATGAGATTAGGCAGATTGCCTTGGAGTTGCTCCACAGGGGACAGGTCAACTACCTTTATTGCATGCCATCAGCAATGTGCCACTGAGACATTTCCAGAAGATTAAATACTTCTCAGGATTAAGAGGCCTGGTTAAAACAGAAAATTTCCTTTTTTGTTTTTGCTACATGCAATGCCTATTAGGGGGCTATAAAGGGGATTATGGAATCTTAAATCATCAACAGTATTGTTTGCTGAGGTCTTTTTGTTGTTTTGGCTTATATTTATGAACGTATGTGCATTTTCAAATTGGGTTTGCACGTAAATATCTATTAAAATAAATGCAGAATAATATGTTGTTTAGCCTCCCTAGACAACTGCTGCATTTCTCAAGTCACTGTGCCAGTTAAGCTTTGCTTTGTGGTTGGAAGTGGCAGTTGGTATAATTATTAAAGAGAAGAGATTTTTGAGGATTCAAAGGATTGCTTATCAGTAAGTACTTTATGTGACTCCGTAATACTTCCCTGTTCTGTAGTAGAGGGTTTTTAAAAATTTCCTTTACAATCAAGAAAAATGAAATTTAAGTATGTTAGTAATGGTAAAATCTATTTCTTCTTAATTATTTCTCAGTCTCACATAGTGACTCTGTCAGTTTATATTATCTGTCTAACACAAGATTCACATATTTTGGAATTTACTCTTTCTGATTGAAATGTTACTGAGTACAAGATACAGCATCCCACTCAATCAAATCATTATTTAAATTATTATCACTGATACTTCCATATTTTTAATATTAAACTGCTTTCTTCTTTTTTTTTTCTTTTTTTTTTTTTTTTGTGGAAGCAGTTGTAACCTTCTGTCCTTGTGTTTTCTCAACACATGAATGAAGGCTGGCAGAAGGTCCATAATTTCACAACATTACAAGTCAGTTTCAGAGGCTGCAGGACTATAGATGGAGTATCTTATTTTTGGCAAAAGTCTCACAGAGCCCCCACTTTATCTTTCCAACTATTTTACTCCTGAATCTGACCCTGTCTTTAAACTGGGTGTCATGCAGTGAAGCACAGAAGTTCAGGTGGCATAGATCTATTTTGAAACTTTTACTTCCAATACATCTCCTCTAGAACTTTAAGAAAATCAGTCTCAGATCAGGGCCCCATTGTGCTAGGAGCTGTACCATGAAAAAAAAATAGAGAGAGAGAATAAAGATGACTCCTACTCCAAAGAACAAATATAAAAAAGAAGACTGGGGGGGAATGTAATAATGATAGTAGATTTTAATAGGCAGTTAGGCATTACTATATTAGTAGGCATTAATGCTGTACAGAAAGATAAATTTTGACATTAGAGACAACGTTGTATAAGTTAAGACTTTTAACCTGGATAAAAAATGTCAAAAGAAGTGCCAATGGGAATAGTCAGAGACCCGTATACATCCAGTTGCTTACACATTTGTAATAACACTGCTTCAGGTTAGTGCTCAGAGGATAGAATGGGGCCCTGCCCTGAGTAAACATTCCACTGGCACTGATTTCATGTTCATGCTCAGCTTCCCAGCTGCAGATACATTAGGATCCTTGCTTCTTTGCAGCTTGGTGTTTACAACTTGGATAAGGTTTTTCCCTAACAGCTGCCGAACTGTTAACATTTTTCTGCTCATTTAGAACTTCTTTTTTTTTTTTTATGATAGGACTACTGTCTTTCTGCCAAGCTTGTCAATAGTGCACTGCATGTGTATGTCTTCTATAAAATATTTGTATTGCACTCTGTTTTAAATTATTTCTTCTGCCTCATGCCTCCTGATTTAATTTTTTTTTTTAAGTCTCAGTCCTTTGAAATATTTTCTGTCTTTGGAGCAGGAGCACTGAACTCTTCCTGATGCCTAACTCAAGTGTGGAAATCAACTGGACGTGTTACATATACTAAGTTTTGGATATTGAAATGTCAAGTGCAATTCTGAAGAAGGTATGAAGGACATACAGTGCCTAAGGAGGCAGATTGAACCATCGTTTCCTGAGATACCTGCAGCCTGAAAGGATGAATGTTATCATGGCATAAAATCAAGCTGTGCAAACGTGGCAAGATGTTAGCTAGAAAGATGATAGCTGTGCAAACTTTCCATGTTTGGGTATATGTGCACAACAAAATGACAAGCAACTGCAGTGACAATAGCAATGGAGATTTCCAGTACATTCAGCATGCTTTGGAATGCAGAGTACATATCTAAGGTCTCTTAAAGGTTAGCATTTACTAACAGCCTAACATTTTCTTCTCATTTACTATTGCTCATGTTGAACTGCCCCGTACTGCACATATACCAGTTTCCATCTTATTGTACAGAATCTATTTTGTTAGAGAATGCTTATTAAATTCTCCTCTGTTAGCTGTTAGACATGTTATATAGTCTTCATCTCTGTTTTTGTGGAGTGTGTGTTTAAAGCCCTTTTCTTAAGGTCCATAGTTGTCCCAGGCCCACACTATTTGGCTATGAATGGTATGTTCATTGTAAGCTGGAAAACTGAAAGTGAAATAGATCTGAGGCATGCTGCAGACTGAAAACCTAGATCATGTCCTAGCGAGCTGAAGTATGCTTCTGTCTGAATCAGACGTGGCCAAGCATCAGCTGCCTTGCAGTGGCGTAACACGGCAAATAAGTCAGCTATGTGAATCTTCATAGGAGAGTCCCAATTTTGTGCAATACAAAGGTAGGCTGTTTGAGCTCCAGAAGCCTTTCTAAGCCTGTAGGGTATGCTCAAATACAAGTGTCCTGTATTTGACCATGGAAAGCACTGAGGCATATCAAGGGACACAGCAGTTTTAGTGACCCCTATGGTCCAGCCCCTAAGGCAACCTGTAAACATAATCACATTCATGAACATGTTCTTTTACCCTTTTCCACAAGCCAACCCTTCCAATATCAAAAAGTGTTTTAATTTCAACTCTTTCTTACAGAGGAAAGAAAGCTCTGAGATGCTTATGGTGAATAATATTAATTACTGACAGCATTATTAATTCCACCTCCTCACCATTGCACCAGCAACTCTCTTGTTCAGTCTTGACTTGAGCGGAGCACTGCAGTTTCTTTCTAGCTCCTCCAGTGATGGAGAGAAACTGCAGTGCTGTGCAGCACCTGAAATATGAGTGCAAAAAATATGCTTTGCAGTTCTTAGGTTGGCAGCATGCCCCACCGTATGACCCAGTCTGCAGAGAGTGACCTGAAACGATGAAAACAGGATGCAGCCTCCCCCTCTGCCATAAACACCTGTACTGCACCTATCTCTGGCCTCAAAGATAGGGAGGGATTATAATTTTTCTGCTTATAGCAATGTAGCTCACATCGTGAATTAACTTTGCCCATGATAAAAATGCTTCATTGTGGTAATACATCCTCTCTTGCAACCAGTTCACAAAATTGGCGAGGTAAACTTGAGAGAACAAGATGCACTATTCTGAAACGTGGTAGTTTATTTACATGCTCTGCAGATCAGAGAGCTGGAGAAGGGAGTTTGCCTCCCAAATCAAATTGCTTGTTTTAATTCCATGTTCCAGTTCACATTCATATACTATTTGCCATTCAATTATTGTCCCTGTATCTTCCTTTTTTTTACTACTTTCCATGTTTCTAATGTTGAACTTTTTTCATATTATTTTTCTATATGTAATTGGCTTTAAATTTTCTAAGCAAAACTTTCCTTGTTTTACTTATTTCCTTCTTGTATTTGTAACTTCTTACGGTTCCTCTGTTTAATTTATTTTTCCACTAATATCTTCAACACCTCCTATTTTAGCATCATCTACGAAACTTGCTATCTTCTTTTTAACACCCCTCTCTTTCAGATTATTAATAATAGTGTTAAATAAGACATGCTTAAGAGACTGTGCAGCTTCCTTTCCTGTATTCTCAATGACTATTTGCAGCATGCAACCTGAAGAAATCTATTTCCCTAAAGATCAATCTGAATAAATGGTAGGACAGATTGCCTAGGGAGCATACTGTGTTCTGAGGAACTGGCACCTCTCTGATCCTTCAACAAAAAATTCCTACTTTACTCTCAGAGAGTTCACAAACTCAAGTTCTACTAAATTTAAGTAGAAGATTCACAGTTTGTAGATGTAGCTAGAGACTTGCTATAAATCCACTACTCTAAAGAAACTGTCTTATTCAACCACATCAATCTATTTACTTTGACTACTTCCATGCATGCTAAAATACCGCTCTGCATGCTGCTCTTGTCCAAGTAGAGCCAGCTGAAACAAGGTGACGTGCTGTTTATCTTCTTGCAAGGTAGCCAGAAATGGTACTGCACCCATGCTGGTCATAATACTTTGGCTGTCAATCACCTGCTACAAGTACCTGAACAGTGAAAAACTCAGAGATGACTGGTCTCCAATATCCATTGCCAACAATCTTTGGCCAAAATGTTCAGGTATAATAAGATACCAAAGAACCAGGGAAATTTCTGTTGCATCTTTCTCACCTCCACATTAATTTAGGCAAAAAATTAAAGCTATTTATTCAGTTATTTGTTTGAATGGTAAAGTTTTACCACTTTGGTAAGACCTCTGCATGGCCACTAACTCTCAGAGTAGCATTTAAACTAAAAGATCGGCTTCTTCTGTCTCTGTTTCTACTAAACAGTTGCAAAAAAGACTGAAAATAGTTTTTTTTTAATATATGTGAAATGCTATATTAATAAGCATGTTTAATGCAGTACATCATGCATGCTTATATTTTGTTCTGTAAACTTTCAATCATGCTTGGAAGTTCAGTTATATTTTTAAGTATTTCTCATAATAATCCAGAAAAGGCTCTGGTATCTCTAATAATTTTTAATATTTTTTCTTATGATTACCAGGTTGACTGCTTGTTAAGCTTCAGTAAAGTGAAATGGATCCTGGTATAGCAGTCTGGTGAAAATCGATATATAGCTCAAAGATGTATCATATTTTATTACAGCCCATTTAGGATATCTCTCCTCATTGCACTTACCAGAATTCTCTCACCACTTGTATTTCTGTCTGTGCCAGAAACTACTAGAGTTCAAGTTTGGACTGGATATAATTGTTTTCACTACCTCTTCTATTCAGAATTAGACACAGCATTAACAATAACATGAAGCAAGAATAAACAGGAACTGTCATCAAAAAAAGGAATCTCCTGCAGCCACTATTCCTGCCTTTCCTCTATTCCCTGTCTTACATCAGCAGATGTACTTATGTGACTACATGATGAACTGCATCAGCAAAGTAACCTGCCAAAACTCTAACTCTTTGTTAGAGGGGATATGGGATTAATTTTGATCCAGATTGGTTTCCTGATCTAATTTACTAAACACTCAGACAAATACTTAACTGCATCAAGTGACACTGAGAAAAACAAAGCACCAATGTCAGAAGGACTGGACTGCAGCAATGTCAATTTGATGCTTTGAAGCTGTAATACTAGAAAAGTGTGGTTAAAATCAAATGATAGCTAAAATACATCAGTAGTCCTACTGAACTGTGATGAAAATGCAAACATTAGAGATTTCCTGGAAATTAACAATCTAGGCAGCATAATTATTAAAACAAGGTAAATTATTAGCTATTGGTTAAAACCTTATTTTTTCCTTCAGTGTTTCATATTGCCTGCTAAGAATTCCTCCCTAAACTCTGAAGAAGCTATTTATTAAAACCTTGCTTATTTTGGCTTACTTACTTCTAATCCTTTTCAGAATTTTGGCCTTACCTCACAGCTACTTTATTTTTCTCACTAATTTCTTGTGAGAGATTTTGTCAGAAATTCTTTTGAAAAATCAAAGTAAATTACTTCCTCAAGATGCCCTTTATACACTGTACTGTTGACTCAAAGAATTTAGCAGGTCAGGAATGTGTGACTTACCCTTGTGGCAGCCAGGCTGGTTTGATCATATCAGCATATATTTATCCAAGCATTTCATTACTTTCTCCTTAATTACTCTGCATCAGTTTTCCTAATAGTGAAGACAAGTTTGACAGACTATGATACCTGTAGTTGTTCTTGAATCCTTTTAAAAGATGGGAAGACACTTTTCAAACACAGAAATTTTTTACTTTAAGTGATGTATAGATTTTAGAGTTTTACTTTCACATTTTATGTTTCTCTTTTACTCTTAGAGTTCTTTTGTCTTTTAGTCATAAGCAAAATGTAGCAAAGAAGAAGTATTTTCAAGGATAATTTATGTTTGCTTGAGGCCATAAAAATACTATAAGATGACTGGCCTAAATGGGGTGATGCATTACTTAATATATTTCTTAAAATTAATATGTAATTATGGGAAGCTTTAAGAAACATCAATAACAAGAGTTGTCAGAAATAGACCTGTTTTGAGAATCATTTCAGTTATTTTTTTGTTTATAAAATGTCTCAAAACTAGTTAATTTTTTGCCAAAATTGCAAAAATAATTTTAAAGGGCTTTTCACTGAAAAATTAATGTGAGGGTGATGACCATTTATCCTGTAGAATAGTGAAGGGAAAGCCTTCACATTTAAAATTAATATTTTATCTGTGTCTTTTTGCCCCTTTCTTAATTCCATTTTTATCCACTTTGTTCTGTTTCTCTTTTGCTTCCCTACTCCTTGGGGTGGGAGGAAAGAGATTTGCTTTGATCTTTATTATACTTTGCAGGGTTTTCTTTTTTAAGTATAATTTTAGTTGTAGGACAGTGAAATGAGCATGCTTTGGATGTTCTCTAACATATCTAAATGCTGTGTAGCAGTTAATACTCCTCTGGACAAACAGACTATTTTTGAAGTGAAAAAACTCTTACAGACAACTTTGAGATTCCAAAGCTGAATTTTCTGGTACCGAGCTTAAACCCAATGTTAACCAAAAGGGATTATATATGAGGATCAAAGGACAATGAAACCCCAGTATTGTTTAATATTGAAAAAAGGAATGTGTCAAGACTGTGCAGTTGAAATGTAGCTTCTAAATGCTGAAACATATGTTCCAAACGTATAAAGATCCAGCATTTTGCTAGAATGCATTGAGAATCAAAGCTGTGTTGAGAATCAGAGAATCTTGTTTGTTTTTATTTTAGCAGTTATCTCAACATAGTTAAGTGTAAAAACTCAATAACAATACTCTGTGATTAAAAAAAAAAAAAAACCAAACAAATACAGCTTCAGTTTTCAACTTTAAACTTGAACATACAGCAAGCTTTTCAGCAATTGTACCATATCATGTGATGATCAGTTCAAATAATTATTCCTTTGAATAGTTCAAACAATTCTACTTCATGAAGAATCAGTGAGTTTGCGCGAAAGTGGACAATATGTGAGGACAGTTTAGCAAGGGAATAGTGAGAGTGTTGTGATAAAAGTCACTTAACTGATTCTTGATGGCTGAATTCCAAGGTATGTTATAAAGTAAATGCAAAGCACCCTGACCAAGGGAAAGATGTCTCTGCCCATGACTGGGTAGTTGGACTAGATGATCTTTAAAGGCTCCTTTCAATCCAAAGCATTCTATGACTCTCTGAAAAAATAAACTTAATAAAGCATTATTTCTTATATGCTGTCATAATTTCCATACCATCTGAGCATGCAAAATATTATATGAAACTACCCGCCCCAGCATTTACCAAGAATGCTGTGAAAAGCATCTCATGAAGGGCTACAATGTTATTCTGGATTGTGCAAAATTACTTCTTTTCCAAAACATGGCTCTAGCTCATATGACTGGGTGGCTCTACAGTGTTTTTCCCAGTACCAGGTTCCAGAGAAGTCTTCAAAGGTGAAGTATCATGGTCTGAAGATGGTACCAAGAAAACAAAGGTAAAAAAAAAAAATTGGCTGCTTATAAAGCATATGCTTCTGAAGAGAACTGTGGTAGGAAACAGTATTCAGTGCATTTCTATCTTCAAAATGCTTTCCCATTAGTGATGATGAGCCACCAAAGAAGGCTAATGGTATCTTGGGCTGCATTAGGCAAAGCACTGCCAGCAGGCTGAGAGAATTGGTGAGGTCACACCTGGAGTACCGTGTCTGGTTCTGGACTCCTCAGTACCGGAGAGACATACCAGGAAAAGTACAAAGACGGGCCATGAAGATGATGAAGGGACTGGAGCATCTCTCCAGTGAGGAATGGCTGAGAGAACTGGAATTGTTCAGTCTGCAGAAGAGAAGGGTCAGGGAGATCTTACCAATGTATACAAATAATTGAAGGGAGAGTGAGAATGGGGTGGAGTCAGGCTCTTCCCACAGATGCCCAGTGACAGGAGCAGAGCCAATGGTCACAAAGTGAAATACTGGAGATTCTTTCTGAAAATCAGGAAACACTTTTTCACCACGGTGGTGACTGAGAGCTGGCACAGGCTGCCCAGGGATGCTGTGGAGTCTCTATCCTTGTAGATATTTAAAAGCCACCTGAACATGGTCCTGGGAAAACAGCTGTGGGTGGCCCTCCTTGAGCAGGGAAGTGGGACAAGACAACCCTAGGAGGTTATTGCAATCTCCACCATATTGTGATTCTGTGATAATCCTATCTTGATGGAGTAATTTTGCTGCTAGGAAAGGCAAAACAAATACAATAATACAAAAGCACACAGCTTTTGTCCAAATTTTCCAACATCTCAGATGTGTTCTGAAATATAAAAGCCTTTCAAAGCATTTGTAGTTATAAAGATCTGATGCTGAAGAAGTGCAGCAAGAATATGTTGAAATAAAATATTAATAAATGGGAGATTGAAAACTACTATTTCTACTGTATAGAAATATGAAAGGTAAGACCTTGTGAATGCAGCACACTCATGAAACTGAAAATTTTGTGCTTATAAGAGTCACTATACTACACTGATAATTACATTTTTCATTTGAAGATTATGTTAGAACTGTGTTCAGTTGGGAACCAAGAGTACAGTCCCTTCTGGTACTGCTGCACCTCCTATTCTCTTTAAAATCATTTATGGTAAGAGGCCAATTTTCTAAACAAATTTTAGATAATTTATCCCTAATTTTTTGCACACACATGATCACTTTCAAGAAATATGGTCAAAATCTGATATATGACTCTTTCAATAAAAAATTACAGTGCAATTATTCTTACCAGAATTATTTTTAAAAACTGAGACAGTAAATAATCAGGAGATAATGTTCTAAAGAATGTAACACCACAGTAAAATCATTCAAAAAGCAAAGGTAATTTGGTGAAAATTTTCTAATTGTTAGAAGGCTTTTGGAAGTGCTGGAAGATACCAACTTTTTCACAGGAGATAATTTAAGTAGTAAATAACAACATTTCCATTTTATCCCATTTTGCTTTTAACATTTTGAAATGGTTTATTTATACTGAGAAGTAATGAAGGAACAAAAAATTTCTTCCTTACTTACGTAAGATACACCACTACCATCAATTTAGTTTATTACAACTCAAGCACTGTTACAGTTTTCCTCTGCCATAAACTCAGTATCACAAGATAAACTCCGTCCCAACATATGAGTAGGTAAAGCCTAAAAGGCAATCAATTCTGGACTTCCATTTCTGATTTCCCTCCCTTTGGATGATGTTTTGGGTCAAATGTCTTCAGGACAACTGATTTCAACTATATGAAAGTGTACTGAATGCATTTCAACTTAGTCAAATATCCTATTTGATATCTCAAAAGAGAACTTTTGGTTTTGCACATTTTGGAAAAGATTCATAATGATTTCAGTTGCAAAAATGCCTTAGGCCAATGTGGTTTTCCTCAAAGTAAACTGCACTAACAGACAATGCACAAGTCTGAAGTTTCTCTTAAAGCAAAGATTATGACCCCTTGCCTTAAAAATAGTATTACTTTCAATCTGACCTCCCTCTGCATATAAATACAAAACCACCCTGTCAACAGAATCACTAAAGCTTTCACATCATGCAGAATGCTTAGATGCTGTACAGCCCTTCCCAGTCGCTTTTTTAAGCAGATGTAGATCTGTAGAGATAAAACCCACGTGAATTCAGACCCCTTTCTGGGGCATGGGGTGAGGGGGAGGGAAGTTCCTATCCCTTTCACAACACATTATAATTTGACTCGAAACCAGCCCCAACAACACAGGCGAAAAAAATAACTTCCAAAACATGCCCAAGAGGCTCTACAGGCAGTGTGCACGAGGATGCATTTCAATGCTAATAACACGTAGGTTATATAAACATAGCCTTACTTTGTCTGACCTAAGGGATCATGAATGAGAAAATAAAGACAAGAAACAGAAGAGAGCTGAGAGACTTCAAGTATGTCAAAAGCACTACTCTTAAAGGGCTTCCCTGGAATAAATAGTATAATGGGAACCAAACAGCCTAGCATAAGATAGAGCAAATCTAGGCGTTCCTGGGATAATGCTTCCAGGAGATAACAGCAAAAGAAACATATTCTTATGTCCAAAGACAATGCAGAACACTAATGTTTCAAGAGCTGTGAAAGGAACAGAGCACAACAGAGTATAAAATGTAATTCAAGTGACAAGCCCCATTTTCCTGAAAAAAATTTTGCCACTTCAATATTTTTCAAAATATTTCTTTTTCAAGTAAAAGAAAGTATGTAATAACAAATAATAACAAATACTGAGTTATAGTGCTGTCTTTTAAAACAGGCTGCAATATACTGAGACATCTTCATGAGGTATGGAAATTAATTTCTTCAAAATCAGTTAGAAATAAATTGCATAAAAAGGCAGCCAACTACACATGCTTAAAAATCCCAACATTTAATAGTAAATTTTGATGGCAATCAGAGAGGCTGAAGAGGGGATCTACTCATGGATTATTTTTTCCAGCTCAAATGTTGTATTTGTCTTCAAATTCCAGTATGTGCTACTCATTTAAAGTTTGTAACTACCATTGAAACACCAGCTCTGTGTAATCAAAAAAATTTGCTGTAAGACTGTCATTCTCACTTGACTCTTACACTTCATCATTTCCACATACCACTGGATATAGTAAGTCTATATAAGTTATCATTATTCTCTGCAGTTCTATAAATTAGTTTCCTATTCACAAGACAGAACTTGTATTGAATCCAGTTGAGACTTAGAAAGGCAGATCTCAGGCGTAAGATATGAGCACACAATGGAGCAGAAGGGAATAGCTCCGATTTTTTTCTAAAGGTCTGAGCTTAGAAGTACACCCAAGACCTTCATTAAGACTATGATGGCCCAATTGAAGGCTTACAAACACACCAGCACTCCAATCTATACATCCTGCCTTGTCTGAGAAGGGTGGCAGAAATGTCAGTACAACGTGAAAGAATTTCTATATCTGACTCTCTGTGATACCCTGGATGCAAAAAAAAAAATTTAAAAAGTCTTTCTCAAAAAAGAGCACAGACAGGATGACAGGATGCAGCCCTTTGAACTCCAACACTCTGGACTTGATCCATATCAGAATGACCAAAGCAATCAATTCTTACTGGTCAAATGAGTTACAGTAAAATATAACTAGTTAACTGGACATGTGGACAGAGTAGCAGTTCTGACTATTCTAGTACATACAAAATTACCAAACTGAGCCAAGAGTGGTCTTTCTTTTTACAGATGGGTCAAGCAAGTTACTTCAGAATGAGTAGTACTGCACCCCTTAATAGATCTAGAATTTCTGTAGGCCAACAAGAAGAGATTCAAATTTTAGTATTGAAAATACATGGAGTTCCTTATAGGAGGAATTATTCGTAGTATATATAGTGCTTGGAGTTCTCAATAACATTATTTGGGTTTAGAAACTGTTTTCATTAATTGCAAAGGAAATTTGAAATTGCGTTTTATAATTATAAAAAATATCATTCCAAAATGCAAGAATTACTCTAGTTATGATTTAATAGCAAAAATAAGTATAATTTGTAGCTTTTTCTTTGTATTTCCTCCTTCTCTCTCTATGTGACTCACAAAGAGTTTTAAAACCACATCTCTACAATATGCCTCAGAATTAGTTCTAGATCTTTATGGAATATTATTTCTATTATTTGATCATTTAAAGTAGTAGTTCAGTAGATCTATTTGTAAGAAAAAATATTATTTTAACTGTAAGAAAAAGGGTTTCACGTTATCAAAACAAACAGAGAAAAAGATCATCTCTCATTGATACTAATGTTAGCATAGGTTAACTCTTTGCTTTAGGCTAGGACATAATTTATCCCAGAGTTTTTACTTATTTGAAATAAGAGAACAATATTCAAATAATTGTATCTGAATATGAAATTACTGAGTAAGTGTTATAACTGACAATACCCGAAGCATCATTAAAAACAAATACTTAAACATTTTATTTATACACAATAATCAAAATATACATCTTCACCTTTTTGGGCAGAACATTCTGGAACAATGATTAAAAAAAACACCACAGAAGAAAACAAAGTTCCTGAGGTTGAACTCTCTGGAAATTACTATGGATTTTTTGTTTGGTTGGTTTTTCCCTCATCTTTCTCTCAGACACAGTATTAGGGTAGCTGCAGGAGTTCTACCTGGAGACAAGAGGATTCTGGGGACAAAGGACCATACACAGCCACCTTACGCATTTCCATACGTGGGTATAAGACAAATATAAGAGGGAAGTAAATAATTTATATATGTTAATTTAAAAAAAAAAAAGAAACCAGGCTTTTTTCATGTTTACCACAAACACTTTTTCCTTGTGCCCACTGAAAACAAGATAATTTGAAACTCCTTATACTATACATGGTTAATATGTTTCTTCATAACTGAAATTTGCTTCTGTGGCCAAGGATCACAGTGGCATACAGGAAATCATTAAGAAGTATTTTACTGCTGTCCAACATGTTTGCATGAACTAATTTTATAACATACCTGAAAAGATAGAAAAAGCCAAAGAATTATTGCTGTTAGCTATTTTTAATACAATGCAGTCAGCAGATAATTGTGTTTGCCTTAATGTTAACTAATGCCCCTCCTACTGTGTTTTAAAAGGAAGTGGATCAGCAGGAAACATTTAATTTACAGCAGCTTCTTGCTGTTTATGTGAAAATCAGCTACCAGAATACCAAATGGTTATTTTATGTATGATTTATTTCTTCCTTATTGATAAAAATTCCTCTTTTAGAAGAAAACCTACATATCACAAAACAGGGAGAAATATTTTAAAAATACATGAAATGTCAAAAGTTCAGGGATTTTTTTGCGTATATTGCAGCCTATACTCAGACTATTTCAGAGTATTAAGAATATTTGTGAAAATGTGTCCCTCAAAGTTGTAGCTAAGGAAACACAATAATTATAAATCCTGAAAGTTAACACTATTAAACACTTTCAATATCATTACTAAGAGTGCTCAGCAAGAAATCCGAAAAGAAAAAGAGGAAGGTTTTTTGAATTCTGTTTCTGTTATTTTAGGATGTTTTGTCTTGCTTTCTTTTGGGGGACCTGACCTCATTTTTTTTTTTTTTGTCTGATTGACAGTAGTACATATCTTTATACATACTACCTGTAGATGTGCTTACACAAAATTCTATACAGTATTTTCAAGGGCTTTTCAAACCAGATCACAGCCAGCCTGCTGTGAATGCCAGACAATAAAAGAGGGAAATAAAACATATAGTTACCATTTAGCCTCTAGTATATTGACAGTATTACTCTGCAGGGTTATTCACTTAGTCTTATTTTCTTACACTTTTAGGTACAGCCACTCACTGCAGTCACTTCAGAGGTTTATCTATCAAGGATTTAGACCTCAAAAACACATACCCTAAAACTGGTTCTGAAGTCTAATGATTTTAACTAATTTTTAGTGCATTTGAGAACAGAGTTTGGTCAAACACCTGCTTTCATTTCTTTTTTTCTGCCTGTCAGCTGTTTCCCTGGAAAGCACAGACCTACATAGCAAAAACTGGCCAAAGAAAATGATATGAGAGATTGAAAAGGTTTACACAGAAACAGCTGGAACTCCACTTTGAATCAGCATGACAAAACAACTTGTGAATACTTCCTTTTGGAAAACTGGGAGGAAGAAAACCTCATAATGTTACTGAAATTAGTTGTGTGATTATTTCAAAAATGCTTTTGTAATTGATAGTATAGATGAGGTTTGGGTTTCCTAAGTTTCACTTATTCCTGACATATAGAACTATGTATCTAGACAAGATAAGAGCAAAGCAAGTTCAGCTTCTCTTCCTTCAGCCCTACTCCTCCTTTTCCATTGCCATCCTTTCCAATGCTCTGTGACTTATATGAAAATGAGTTTGGCTGAGAACTATAGCATGGCTATTTTAGCATGAATTTCTCAACAAATTTAGATATAAAACTCTTAAATTTCATGGCTCTTACTGAATGGAGTCTTTTCACTTCACACATTTCATAAACAAATTAACTGATCATCTAAGATGCTGCACAAAACAATGTGTGGCATTGGAATACCACAGAAACTAGTAGAACCTTTTTACTATCAAAGATCCAAATCAGACAATTTATTGAACTTGTTTTAAACTAAAGCTAGTCCAACAGAACTATCTCAGCTAAACAATGTGAGGCAAAGTAATGCTGTACTCTTTCACTACACAATACCTAATAAAACAATAAGGTCTGCCAGCAGTCTAGCAAACCGTCATGTGTTTTCAGTGGCAAAATGAAAAGTGTCACTTACACTGAAAGTCTAAGGATATGACCGCTGAAAATTAGGGGTTTACTTTCTTCTACAATGTACATTATCTATGAATTAATAGAAGTAAAATGCATTATAGCAATAACAGATGTCTTGAATATTTTTTGTTATACTATTTATATATACTTATTATAGTAATAATAATACCGTTACAGTTGTGATCAACCGAGCATATTAAAAAAAAAGTAACAGAACCAAACAAACCAAAGTCTATCCGAAGAAAATCTTTCTTTAGGCCAAATGATAGAGATGGGTGATAAAAAGCACTACCAAAACACTACCTTTCCTTAGCCTTCTTCTTTCCCTGAAGAATACAACTGACTTAAACTGCTAAAATGTTGCTACATCAGAAAAAAACTTTTTTCTCCTCCTACAGAAATTATTAAATATTTCACATATATTGCATGCTTGTTGTATATAAATAATTTCTGATAAGACAGCTCTCATAAATGAAGAATTCCAAGTATCTTACCTAGCCACAACAATGGTTTCAACAGAGCATCTGAGCACATCTTTCCTTCAAAAAATATTGGACTGTTTTCTGAAATGTCACTAAATATCCATAAGACTCACCATTTCAAAAAAGATGCAATATTATCTCCAGCCATATCATTTCATAAAGGAGTTGGTGGCTGGGAACTGACTACGAGAAAAGACTCTTTTTACTAATAGGGAACGACCCTCAGATTAGCTCAGTTGGTTAAAGTCTGGTGCTAATAATGCCAAGATGGTGGGTTCTATTGCTGGATGGGCTGTTCCTTTAAAAATGGGACTTGAAGATCCTTGTGGGTCCCTTCCAACTCAGAATATTCTGTGGTTCTTGTAACAATTATAGTACTTAGCTTATTCTGCTTCTACTTATTAACAGGGAAATAATTCCACAGTTCCACACTACGGAAAACAGCTTTTGGATTTTAGGGAACTCCATTGCCTAAATACCTCACAAACTACTCTAAGTTATGTAGACCTTTAAGTAATTCATTTCTCTTAGTAATTAATTTCTCTAAATGAGACATTGAAGGTATAAATGGTCTATGCTGTTACCCAACAAGGATTGCATCTGCTGTTGTTTCCATTGACATAGTTTGGATCAGAAATTAAAGCCTGATAAATATCACACTGGAGATCTAACTAATTCCAAATAACAATAAGTTATTTAACAAGGAGCAGATCCAATTTTGGAAAAAGGAATTTTTACTTAGGAGCATTTCTAACTTCTGATTAAAATAATTCTATGTTTACTCCTTGGTATCCTTGAACTATTACCTGATCTGTGTCATCTTCTTCAAAATTCTTTGTTATAAGGATCTTGCAACCACAAGGAGCTTCTTGCTGTCAACAGTTGTTGTGAATTTACTACTAAGAAATAGTGAATATATCCCAGAGCAGAGTTTCTATTTCTCTTACTCACTGCTCACTGAAATACACTAAAAGAACCACATGAATCACAGATACATAGTAAGTAGTTTAGCTGAAGAATGCAGTAATAGTCTAGTAAATTATTCTGCAGGGTAGTCATAGTGTTATCAAGTAATAAAGAGTTATTAGTTTATACAGTTCATTAGATTACACAAAATTATTTTTAAAAGCCTCCTCCAAAGGTTCCTCTTTTGCCCAAGTCCCTATCTGTTTTTATGAGTTTGTTCTTCCTAAAAGAGTAAAAATAAGTTCTGGTATTTGAGCAACAGTTAACTGTCACATTTTATGTTTATCATATGTTAATGCATTTGGTTACAAGATTAATTTAAATATACATTTATTTATCTATTTTCATAGAATTTTTCCCAATGATGAGACTCTACATTAAGCATATATGTTTAAAAAAATCAAGATTTGAGAATGTTGCTGGTAGAGTTAAGACCCTAGACTCGATACATTGGCTGGAACATAGTGGGGATTTTTGTCTATAAATACCAAAATGGGAAGGTAAAAAACCCCATTTCAATAGACTGTTGACTGAAAGATTACACTTTTTTTCAAAGGAAAAAAACCCCAAACTATTTGATATAATAAAATGCTCTTCATCACCATTTTTTCTTGTTAGAACTTCTTATTAAAATTTCCTTATGTTATAATGAAAGCAAACTCTGGTCATTTGGTTAAGGCTGAGTGGTGATGTGGGTCTCACCTCTGACTCTGCCGCTGATCTGTTCTGAAATGCTGGGTAACATGTTTAGTTTCTTTGAGTCTCCGTCTTTCTTCTGATTACCAATCAACTCGATTTATACACATTTTGAAATATTTGGATTACATATAAGAGGTTACCCCTCAGTGTATTTCTACAGTGTCCCACAGAGCAGGCTTTTTGATGTACTTAGTATGTTTAATAAAAACTTATTATTATCTACTAAGATTCTCTAAATTAGTACACACTAAGGAAAGCTAGGTAAATTTATTGCAGTATTTCCAATATATGGTAGATAAGTAATTATTAAAAAATACTAATGGATCACAGTCACTTCAGAAGCACAAATCAAGCAAACAAAAAATGTGTTTACACTCAAAATCTAAAGCTTTTGAACCACTCTGCACAGCTAAGATTTGGCTTTGTAACTGTTCCCAGGACCTTAACATAAGCCCTGTAAACAAAGAAAAACCTGTGGTCTCTCACTTTACCTGTACCTACATAAATATGTGCAGTTGTCAGAAAGCCTCCCTTTCAATGAAACTTAAAATTTAATTGTGTCTTATCTCTTTGTTTTATACAGAAGACAGCAATGTTTCTTTTCCTTTCTCAAGCTTTTCTCTCTCATTCCCTGAATCTCATGAATTTCAGATCCTATCCACTTTGTCAGAAATGTCTTTGGGCACTTGCAGACACAACAGAAATTCAGCAGTCACCCATACTTGTTTTTCAAATGCCTAGAAGGACAAGAAGCCCTGCAGTTTATACTTAGAAATCCTACCAAATGAAACTGCATTACTGTTCTCCAGGTCTGTTTATTGCAAGACTTATTATTAAGTCTTCAGTCACACCAATGTTACTGGTTATAACAATAATTAAAACCTTCCCTCCTTATAGTACTGACGATGATATAGTTAGAAGGGTCTGCTTTATAAGTCATCATAATTTATCTGATTCTCTGCACTGTCAGTCTTACAACGTTGTTCTATTAAGTTCTATTGGGAACGCAGCCAGTCTGCAAACCTTTTACTTATCAGAAATACAGTATTCAACAACCTCAACTCTTGTGTTCATGTGTAGTTTAAGAAATAGCAATTTAAATGTTTTCAACTTGTCAGTTTAACTGATTTTAAGGTGATACTAATTTCATGCCTTTTTAACGCTCTTTCTTCACTATAGATTTGAACTTTTTGCAAGTTCAAGAGAACACAGAGTCACACACAGTGGTATGTAAAGTCCTGCACTTGTTTAATAAGTCATTTTCATAAAGTGATGCTGTGTGAAGAATAAGCATGTTTAACTAAGAGCAGCAGACACTGCTATGGTAAATTCCATTTTTGGATGGAGGTTTGTTCTAATAAATTGTGCCATTTTTTAGCAAGAAGTTACTTGAGAAATATAACACCAATATGCCAATTATTTTTAAAACATCTTTACTGAGAATATACTTCAGATAAATTAATATGCTTTAGTCCTGGCTGCTGTAGATTTTCCCATAAACTATTTTCTACAGGGCAAAATGGTGCACTGAAAATCTGCTGAAGCAATATGCTACTGCTTAGCAAGTTCAATATTTAAAAATGGAATAGATAGTATCCCTGTAGCCTCTACTGGATCATTGTAAAAACCACCAATTCCACATGATTTAACATGACACATAAAAACTGCTTTGAATGGAACAGCAACAGTACTATCATTTAAAAATAAATGTACATTATACAGAAAAGCTCATATCTTTGGCGTTAAAATAATTTTCTTTTTCATAGCTATTTCCACTTCAACTCAAAACATGAAACTTTCTAAATCTCTTGTTTAAAGACTAAAATAATTCTGTATTCATCCTGGACATCTGCTCTAACAGACAAATCCAGATGAACTTTGTACTTTTGCTTCAAATTTTGCCCTTACAGAATGAAATTATGTAATGGTATACCATTATGTTTAGCCTCATTATGTTTCTAAAATAAGTGTTTCCTAAACCCCATTTCTGTTCAAATAAATGCTTACAAGTATTCTAGACCAAAATACTCCAGATAAATAAATTACAAAATTCCAGGCAAAGATTAAGTACCATAGTGCCCACTTAGACTTTCATTACTTAAAAGGAAAAGGCAGGCTTTTCTGGTAAGATTCTATAATGCATTTTTATGTTCTTGAATCAGATGCCAAGCAAAACATTATTATAAATGTTATTGAATTCCTAAGAATAGTGTATTCTCTTTATCCAATTCTGTAAAACCCAGTTGATTTCCTGCCCTTAGATCCTCAAGATATGTGACATTGCACTGGTTTCAGCCTTCTTCTAGAGGCACTACCAATATATTTTTCTCAAAAGAGTGCACTAATTAAACAACTTTGATATTAAAAGTGTACTAGAAGACCATCTATTAATCCATCTGTCAAAGAGTGCTCACCCATTTTTACTTTGATTATCCAGATTAAGATTTCTCTTAAAGTTCACAGTTAATTCAATCTTCTGACTTTTACTTTCTGCACAATGTCAAGGAATGTTACCAAAATAATCAGTAGTTCTATGCTTTTAAAGTTAAAATGTTTCTAAACTAAAAAAATAAAAACTAACCCTCTATGTTTTTCCATTCATGCTTCTTTTTTTCTCAAGTGATGGTAACTTGCAAATTGTTCAAATAACACACAAACACACAAACAAGTGAAATAACATGGAAAAAAAAGAAGAAAGTGATAAAAGGAAATATTTTAAGCTGCAATATTTTTGAGCTGACTCAGTTTTATCTCCTATTCCTTCTATTAGTTTAATAAAAACCTCTTCCTTAATTATTTACTAATTAATGAAGTCTGTAAAGATACACAAGGCTAAATAATTTTTCTTTCTCTCACATTGAATGGTAAGTATAAAGCACAGAACTTATATATTTTTTTATTAAAAGAAACCAGAGATCCTCATGCCAGTGTCACTTCAAGCACTGGACTACCCACTCCTACACTTTATAAAACCAATAAAATCAACACCACTGCTATTCTCTATGTCTCCCCATTTTTCTTGGTGAATTATTTTCTGTTTCCATAAGACTTTGCTCCAAAAAAACCCCCAATATTTTCCTGTCTACACCTGATTTCCCACATAAAATAGAAGTGCAACATTTTACCTTTTTAAGTGGCTGCCAATATTCTACATATGGGGTTTTTTCTATTCATAGTTTTCACAGCACAAAGGAAGCAATGCTCATTTGAAAACAGACCAACTAGGAATTAATTTAAGCTCAAATAATCTTGACTAAATAACAAGCTTTGTTGCATTATAAAAATAAGATAGCATTTCCAACACCTTATGACTATAAAATGCCATCATTTGCAGATTATCAAGGCAGGAGAGCAAGCAGATATCATTCTGTAAGGTCTTTTCCTCCTAAGTATAGAAAATGAAGATAAGTGCATCATACGTGGCAAACTGAGAATAGAGGTTAATATTATTTCCATTCTTTTGTATTTTGGAGGGACTTGTTTTATGCTTTAGAATTTTAGCAGAGAAGCAGAAAAATAGCAAGGCAAAAAGGGACTATAACTAAATTATCAAGACCACACTTCCTCTGCAGGCCAAAGAATCTCCTGCTATTAAATCAGAACTAAATGTCTTTGTAAAGATTCCAAGTAATGACAATCTAAATCATGTGTTGTAAAGGTCAGTTACCCTCGTTGTTAAAAGATATGCACCTTATTTATTAGTCTGGATTTGTCTATGTTCAGTTTCAAGCTTCTGGACCTTATTATGTTCTTTACTGTTTAAGGCCATTAAATACTAGAAATCTCATTTTCATGCACCTATTTGTGGACTCTGATCAAATTACATCTGAATCCTCACTCAAACATATTGAACAGATTGAGCTTTCTAAGCCTATCATCATAACTCACATCACAAGAAGCCCACAAACATTCCTATATCTATTTCTGAACATTTTTTTCAATAATTTTTCCTTTTTGAAATATAACAACCATAACCAAAAATAATATTACAGGAATAGTCTAACTTACGCCATTAGCTAATGTTGTCTTACTTCTCTATTGCTATACCTTTTTTATGTCAGCAAACAGTACAGGGAAAAAAAGTGATCTACACACCTGAACACATTACTCTGATCTCAGAGTATAAAAAAAATCTAAAACAAGTTCTAAAGAAAAAAACCCATTAAATATATGAGGGTAAATAGGGAATGAGATAAAGTGACACGTCTACCAACGTAATCCTGATAGAATGACTGGATGTGTTTTAAAAAAGAGCAAAATTTAAGGACAAATAAAAAGCAGAATATACTACAAAGAAGTTTTACATAAAATAGGGATTAAAGCTACAATTGTAAGAAGCAAGGAACTGGTTAAGGAGAAGATGTCAACTCCTGTCTGCTAGACCTCTGCCCTAGAGTGAAGTTAGTAGTGGAGTTCCTCAAAATTCGTCTCTGAGAACAATCTTCTTAAATATTTTTAAAACTACCTGGCATAAAAAGTAGGAGTGATATCAATGCCTCCAAACCATGTGTCAATACAAAGAACTGAACTATGATAAAGGAAGAACTGGGTGACTTGAGGACTGGAGTAATAGAAGTGTCATGACATTTAATAATACAAAGTATGAGGTTGGGACACAGGCTCAGCGCTCAAGGCTTCTTAGCAGTGTATACCAAATTGGATTTTGATGCCCTCAAGGAGAGGATAAAATTACTTATTTTGTCAGCATGAACAGGCTTCAAAACTATATTTCGTGGTGATGACAGAGGAACCAGGACAGGAACACCTTCCCTAAGAAGTTAGTGTGTTGCTAAGCTAAAACATCCCTACCACCACCAACAGGCAACCACGGCCCCACTGCCTTCTGCACAACCCCCCTCTCTGACTCAGGCCTGGGTCCATGTACCCTGTCTGAGGAGGACAAGAGAAAGCTGATGAAATGTACACATCCCAGGTGAAAGCAACTTCCAGTTCCAGCCCCAGATAGCCAAGATCCCACAGTTTGCTCTGCGCTCGCCTCTGTCAATGGCCAAATCATCCTAGAACACTATGTTGTCTCTAATCTGAAGAAATGAAGAGGAGGGTACAAAAGTCTCAACTGATTAAAACTTCCCAGCCCCAGTAATATGTGGCTACGAGACCTAAAATATCCAGCCCTGTTAGAAACAGGGACCAGCCTTAAGCTCTTAAATCCATCTTCTACTCCCCCATACTGAAAGGACCTCTTTTCTGTTTTGTTATCCCCTCTAGCAGCCAGGTTGGCAGTGCTGGGAAAGAGGTGTGAGCAGAAGGGGCTGAGTACACAGCCAGCTTAGCAGCAGCCACATGAAATCAGTGTTGCTGTGATCTTGGCACCCGGAGCTGCTAAGAGAGAATGAAATACGGGAGCAATTCTGTACTATGATGATTCTGCAGACATATCAGTCTGTCATCAAACACAACTATTTATGCCTAAATCTAGTTCTGTGACAGTTCCTAGAAACTAATACACTGAAAACCTATTAGGGAAATGAAGATCATAACGTATTACTCAATTTCAGGAGAACTGAGCCACCAATGTGATGCAACCCTACAAGGCAAACATGACCTTAAATCAGAAATGATCATTTCAGTAGAGTAAGAGAAACCTTTATGCTATTTTACATTGCACTAATGAGCCCCTGTGTATAGAGTTAGGCAGAATTCTGGCAAATTATATTAAAGAAAAATGGATTCAAACTGGAAAATGTGTGGAGAAATGTTACTAAGATAATGAGAGAACAGAAAATTCCCCATTTGATAAGAACCAAGTTAAAGAAAATGACAGCACACTACCTTTTTATTACCTCCAACGCCACCACAGTTTGTTTCTGCCTCTGCATCACCTGCATCTTTCTAACAGCCCAAATGCTCATGTAGCGATGCAGTGAACTGGGTCAAGAAACTAATTAGTCAATAAAAAAGCTTACAATCATCAGTTTCCTTATGGGGTTTCTTTTCTAGTATATAAGTCTGTGCTGGTACACAGAAAATAAGGCCTGCACCTGAGCTAAGACTAACAATGCCAATTTATGGTGCAAGTGAACATCATTGTTTGCTAATAAACACAGGTTGAAAGGAAACACCAAGAGGGAACATAGATGTTTAAACATAAGGACAACACAAGCTTGGAGAAAATGGCTATAAACCTATCAGAAATCACCTCAGACTGGAAATCAGAAAACTTTTAGCTGTCACAAAGTTGTAGTTCCAGTTAAAGGGACAAAAACATAGTCAGTTCTTACAGTAGAGCAACTGACTGTCTTCTAGCACTTCAGAAGTTCATTTCAATCCCGTATTTAACAACTGTTCTATATTTTTGATGATAAACATACATTCTGTTGTGTTGGAGTCTAGGACATTTTTTTTAAAAAAGTTGATCTCCAGGAAGTAAAAAATTGGTAAATTAATACACGAAAAAATAAAATCACTTATACAAACTGTGACATCTGGAAATGCTACTAGTAGTAGTATTTACTAGTAAAGGTAAAAGAAACTTCAGACAGAGTATAATTTCTCTAATATTCCAAAAGTACTCCAACAGCCTTTTTCAAGGAATTATCTCCTATATGTAGTATTAGACTTTCAGATGTGCCTTGTACGCCCTGGAACTCATTACGATATGTGTACCCTGATTTTTAACAGAGTTTGGAACTCTGTTAAACTGTCTCAGGTTTTTTGAAATTTGTCCACCTGTTTATGTGTCTAAAGCCATTATTTGGCTCCAAAAAGGCAAAGTATGCAAAAATAAATATATGTCGCTAAATTTTTTTTTTAAATCACTGAAAAGGCATCAAAATGTAGGCAATCTGTTTAATTTAACGACAGAGAAGGGAAAAAAAGAGGCGCCCTCCAAAATCTCTGATGCCAGTTTTGAACATGGTTAGAGCTCACTATTTTGCATGAGAAACTTGATGAGCTAAGGAGTCTTGAAACATCCCAGACTGCAGCAAATGGATTATATTTAACCATACATGGTAACTCTTACTCTTCATACCAACTAGCTGTATTGTGGCAGCTCCTTTGGAGGGCTGTGCTGGGAGCAATGGATGTGCATTGCTTTGCTTGTTTGCTTTCACATTCTTTGAAATGAAAGACTAACTTCGGGAATTTCTTTTCTAAAAACTTGACAGAGACTGATTATTAGATAGTAGAAACATGTTTTGTTACCATTTTAAAGAAATTCTAATAATTTTTTTTAAATTGAGATACATATTTTAAGGGTTAGCTGAATTACACTTTTGGGCATAGCCACACAACCAAAATATTTTACATGCCACTTGTTAAATAACATTCATATGTGACCACATAAGCCTGAACTATGTCTAACACATCAAAAACGACTACCGAGTTTTCAGATTTTAGACCTGATAATGCTTTCTTCCCCCTCAAAAGATGCCCTCTTTATGCCTCACAGTTCTACAATAGTACACTTGAAATATCTACTTTTAAAATACAGAATAATGCATACAAAAGAGCATGTGAAAAATCTGGTAAAAAAAAGCAAAAAAAATAGTAATATGAAAGAAATTGAAAAATCAGATAGTATTTATAAATGCAATTGCTTTTATCATCCCTTAAAACACATTATTACCATCTCCTAGATATGCTTAAAAAAAAAAAAAAAAAAAAAAAAAAAAAAAAAAAAAAAAAGGTTAAATTCTATTTTGGCTTGAAGAATACAATACCAGATTTGTTGTTGAGGTTTTGTTCCAATTTTTTTTCCAAAGTACTTTAAGAACTCAAAGTCTAAAAGTGGTTGACAGCAAAAACCATGGATAAGACAAGTAAAATCTATGAACCTAATACCATGTTTATCATCACTTTTAATCAGAACATTAGAATTTCATATTTTACGACAAATTTTATAAGAGGTATCACTCCTCACTTGAGCAATAGTGCATCATTACCACCTGCTTGATCCTCTAGTACTGCCAAAAAAAACATTTCAAAACCAATATAAGCAGAAACCAAATACACCTGACAAACAAAACAAACTACGTTATACTGGTTATTCATGAGATAAATGTACTCCTTACCTGCTGAAATATTAACAGAGATGTTGTAATTGATATATTATGACACACTAAAAAACAGTATAATAAAATTTTACCATGGTTTTCAAATTACTTCCTTTTTAGATGTGTAGATCAGTGGTCCCTGTTGCTATTACTTTTAGTGAATAATAAACAACATACAGTTAATAAATAACATAAAATAACAAATATTTTTGTGTGCCTCATTCATTGTTAAAATGCCACCTTCACCTCGAAGGGACACATTAAATGTGATTAAGAAATCCCTACTAGGTAGCAAACTGCTCACAGACACTTGTCATCACCATAAAGGTCAGCAAATTTGGAACACTTGTCTTTTTGTGAAAGAAAAATGTGTCAAGTTTGACAACTCTTTTAAGCACTTTGACACAGGATATCCAGAGAATCCCTGTGCTAGGGAATTCCATGGCCCCTCCCCATTTCACTACAAAGTCTACTAATGATACTAACGTTGGAAGATCTTGTTTTTATAAAGTTATCACACCAATGTTACTTTGTACACTCCTGGCTCCAACTACCTTGCTGCAATAGCGCACCTGTGATGCAGTGAAGGAGTTTCTCATGCAGTGCTCTCTCTCTAATGTGAGTCTGGAATGCCTTTTTCCCTCCAGTCAAAGCAGACGCTCCATCAGGGGTTACAGGTTTTTCATAAAATGTTGGTTTTAGTAAAAAAGCCATTTCCTGATGAGAATAGATCTTCTCTAGTACGTTTAAAGCAGTATTTGTTGTAAGACTTGTTTCTTCAGATCTCCAGCAGTGTCTTCTATGCATCTTCCAACAATATTTACTGACAAAGGAGTGCATTTAGTTTGTTGCCATCTTGCTTTGCCTGCATTATTTCAGTGATTTTTACCATGTCAGGAATAACAGTTGTTTCCCCTACGGCAGGTGATCTTTTGCTATTACCTATGAAACTTCTGGATTTTTATCATTAAGTTTTGCAAAGTACTGGATTGAACAGCATGACTTGAAATATCACTGAAAAAAAAATTGTGAAGGTTTGTCTTCATGTTCTGCATGCTTAGTTTCTAAACATCTTGCTAATTATAACAGCTTCATACTACCTTTAGCTAATATGTCAAGACACAATACACACTTATAGTGAACTTCATTAATAACAGTGCATGTAAATCACAGAATCATAGGATCATGGACATATGGAATGACTTGGGTTGGAATGGAGTTTAAAGATCATCATAGTTCTGACCTCTTGCTGTGGGCAGGGACACCTTTCACTAGATCGTTGGATGGAGCTCAGAGCTCCATCCAACCTGACCTTAAACACTTCCAGGGGTGGGGCATCCACAACATCTCTTGGCAAATCATTCCAGTATCTCACCATCCTCATAGTGAAGAATTTTTTCCTAACATCTAATCTAAACCTATTCTCTTTCAGTTTGAAACCATAACCTCTTGTCCTGCTACTACTACATTATCTTGTAAAAAGTCCCTCTCCATGTTTCTTGTAGGCTCCCTTCAGGTAATGGAAGGCTGCAATTGGGTCACTCTGAAGCCTTCTCTTTTTCCAAGCTGAACAAACCCAATTCTCTCAGCCTCTCCTCACAGGATATTTCAGTCTTGGTAATTTTTAATGTCTTCAATCAACTGTCAGATCTAATCAGATCACTATTGGTTTTGATGGTTGACAAAGAACTCGCACTCTACCATTTTCTTATTTCTTACTTCAATCCTTCTTGTTCTTATCTTCAAACACGCTTTCTTTGCAGGAATCTTTTTAAGCCACTTGTCCATTTTGTGAGGGTCAGTGTAATCAAAACTAGATAATACAATCTGTAAATCCACTTAAGCAGGCACATATAAATGGCACTGTGGACAATACACTGAAAACGAGTGAGGGTTCCACTGCCAAACCCTCTGCATTGTGGAAAATCCAATCCTCCTCCAGGATGCCTCGTGGCATATACCGGCTGTGACCATCTGACACACTGACTGAATGAGGGCACCAGCATCAATTTCTATATTAGAACAGCTAATATATACTAGTACACTATTAATATTATTTATACTATTAGTATTATATATACCAGTATATTAGTACAGCTTTTATTTTAATAGAAAATAGCTACAAGTGCCAATATTGTTTTCTCCACATGCCAGTGGATCATCTTGTATACCTCCTGGTTTGTGTACTCTGCACATTGGAGACTGCTGGTCAAGATGATGCTAACCAAATTATTATATTCATATAAAATTCAGATCATTCCCATTGTTTTCTTACAGCTACTGTTAAAAAAAGAAAATGAGAGTGAGGTAGCTTTGTTGAGAAACTGACCCTACTGGAAAATTCTTTTACTTGAAGTAGGGTCTGCAGGACAATGATAGAAACAAAGGGGCATTGCTTTACTTTTATTTTTTTTTAAAAATAACAGGACCCACAATTGCTGGAAAAAGGCAGAGAACAGGGACATAATAGAATTATTTTGCTTTACAAAGATATTGACATTTCCAGTGTCATTTTAGGGTTTTTTCCCCCTCCTTTAAAGACAGACTAGTTGAAGAAACTAGCACTGAAGCAAGTGTAAGCAAAGCAACCACATGGAGAATAAAAAAATGCAACAAAGGGGTCATGTTGCTGGTGGTGCCTGTTAATCTGGATTTCTCCTGAAGGGAGGGGAATTTTTCCAATAAGACCTAATAAGTCTGAACAGTTTGAACAGTTAAAGACTGGCTTGTGTGTGTGACTGTTGGGTTCAACAAACCATGACATGCCACACAAGCGAGCTCTCCGTTATTTGTGATCAGTTGCAATCACATTCCTATGGCTTGTTTCTCAGATCCAGTTAATACCTACCTCATTCTGCTTCCCACTCCTGACTGGTCTGTCTGACAGCTTACTGCTTCTTGAAGTAAACTCTTACCTCGTCCTTCTATTTAGTATATATTTTGATTCTGTGGCTTTTTCATTCCAAGTTTGATTCCTGAGTAAGCTTTTGCTTTTTTTTTTTTCTTTCTTTCATTTAAATATTCTTTGTGCTACTCCTAATTTCTATTTCAGCTTTGGTTCACCTTAACTTTTTTCTAGCCTTGATTCTGGTCTAGCAGCAATCACTGAGCCTAGCTGCCTGTTTATAGTACCTACCTACAGATGACAGTTGTTTGATATTGTGTGGAAGTTGACAGTATGAATCAAGAAATGAGACTTTCACAAGCACTGAGCATGTTTAGAAGCTGTTCCTTGAAAACAGCATCAAAACAAATTGAGTTGAACGCGGCTGTAATTTTCTATATAGTTACTGAAACACAAATACTCTCTGGGCATCTGTAGGAAATCCAGTGTAGATCTTTCCCTTCCACTATGAACACTGTTCAACTTGCATAATGTAATCATTCAGATTGTAATCACTAGACCTCTGACTAATGATAAAGTTTCAGCAGATAGGGTGACTTGCATGCTATGACATTACCTAAGCTAAATTACAGATTATTTTCCTATGGTTTCTAAATTAATAAGGTGTTACTTATGAAAACTAGTGATCCTGAAAAAAATTTAGTGTAAAAGAGAATATAATTTAAAATTAATCTTTTTAGTAACTATCTCTAAATTTGATACAAGTCCCAGTACCATCATGGTTATATTGAAGACTAAAGTCTTTGATATAACACATTACATTAATGAAAAAAATAATAAAATCTATACTTGTAAATGACATACAAAAATAAAAGACCTATAACTTCAAAATCTATTTTATCACTTCTGTTCAAATCTCATGTCCTTTTGAGATTTCTGGCTTCACAGCTTTAAAGAAGTCTATCTGAAATTCTATTGATAAAAGAGCACTGAACTGAAACTTAGTAACTTGATTGAAAAACCATCCATAAAGGATCAGATGTTTTTTCGGACCATGCTTTGCACTTTTTGACAGGAAAAGAAAGTGAATGCCTGTAAGGTTTTGGCTTCTAAACTTAAGCAAATTTTCACATCTGAAAACAGAGATAATCTTCAACACACTCACAGGACTCCTGGATTTTGCCATACCCTTGTACCAGGACTCGCATCTGAAGAGGCAAAGCTAATATGAAGTGAAAAGACTACTACAAAAATATGGACCCTTGTACTTCGAATTTTTTGGATGGTATTATAACTTGACAGTTCCTATTCAACATGGCATTCACCTTAACTGGAAACAAGTTCAATCACACTGGACCAGATCCACAGTTGCCAGACACTAGTGCAGCTTCCATTAAAGCTGAGAGTAGCATTGTCAGACTAAGCTCTGATGGTTTGCTGTTGTCTCACAACTTTCCCCTCAGGTTCCTGACAAAAACCAAAGTCTCCTGCTCCATAGCAGTCTTTAGGGTGTAGCTTTTAATGAACTGCAGCCTGCCAGTGAATTATTAGAAATAAATATGTGCCTCAAAAGAGTTTTGAAACCAGAGAGACTCAGTCAATGGGAAGATAAAATTATTGAGCATATCTTGTTGAAGAAAATTTACCATTAGGAGTTACCTCTGTGTATTCTTGCTTGTGGAATTAGCAGCCTCTGATGATAAGCTTACAAAATCCTTAACAAATCTCGGGGTCACTGAAATGAGCACTTGAAACTGGTGCTTGTCTTAAATACTACTTCGAAATATAAGTATATTGTAAACTGGCATAATCAGCTGGAAATTCACTTTTTGCCGGTTTATTTTTATTCCTTTTTTGTTTGATCATTGAAGAAATGCTAGAGTAAGGACAAAGAGAGGATGGGAATTCTTCCTCCAGTGGCATTCTTGAAAACGTCCATAAACGATGACTTGGGAATATCTCAGAGTGAATTGGCCAGAAACTGAGTTTAATCTCTTCAACTTTGATGCAGAAGATGCAGTGGCAGAAGGTTTTGTGTATATGGTGATCAGAGAACCACCATTATTAAAAAGGAAAGTAGGTTCCTTCAAAGACCTCACTACATTTTAAGGTAACAGTCAGAAACCGTGCACAGAACATCAGGAGGTCTAAGTTATTCTCTAGTTAAACACAGGACAAAGCATTAAACAAAAGACAAAGCATGATATTTAAGGTTGATGCTAAATGCGCCTTCAGGAATCCAACAGGTGAATTATTCCCAAAAAAATAAATCCTAGAAAAAAAAAATCAAGAGCACAGAGATCAAAGAAGGCTCCAAAGAAAAAAAATAAATCAACCAAGCGATCATAAAAAAACACACAGAAAAAGAAACAAACAAAAAAAACCCCACAAAATCCCCACCTCTACAAGACAAAAGATTTCTTTTTTTACACAAATTCTTTTCTGATTAATATTGTCCACTGTGCAGAAGGCTGAAATTTTAAAACCAGAGGTTGGCAGCACACAGCATAGCATCATAGGAGTAGTACTGTGATTTTTCCTTCCAAAATCACTAAAGAATAATCTTCTTATTCCATGGCTTTATACAACTGAAGTTGTATAACTTGGATAGATAATGCCATGGCTAAGGAAACACACATAATTATAGTGTAAAGGCTGTACTAGGTGAGTTTTAGGATACAGCACTTGTTCTAAAGTAGAGAAAACAAATCTACGCAGTGCTGCTGACTCACTGCTTTGGAAAAACACAGTTCTTCAAAGGTCCTTCAGCTGCTGGGAATACTGAATCACATCTTATCGTAGAGAATGAATATAGAAGTAAGGATTATTACTTCCACTCAAACTCCCTAAAGAAGTCTGCAAGTATCTCAACAAAGAAATCAGGTTAAGACAACCTTGAACTTCTGAAAGGCACTTCGTTCCTTACTAGAGGCTCTTAAGACAAGTAAGAAGGCCATGGTATATGGATCCTCAAATGTGTAAGCCAGTGGAAAAACAAAAGAAAAATGGGTAAAAGGATATTTGACCTGTTTTCTTAGTAATGGCATTTCACTAGCAGAATCCCAAAATGGTCTCTACTTGGCCTTTGTTATGCAACATGTTCATAAATTGTCTGAAAAAGTGAGTAAACACAGAGAGGAATCTCTAAGTATGCTCCGATGTTGATAATTTCTTCCAGAAAGATGAAAGGCACAGGGACAAGGAACTAAAGAAACCACCGACCAAACAAAAAAATAACAGGAAACTTACACAACTTTCTAGTCCTGACTGGGCAATTAAATGGCAGATGAAATACAGCATACATTAAAACACAAAAGTGATGAGTATGTGAAAGAATTCTTAACTTTACTAGTATGACAAACTCTGAATTGAAAACTGACACTTAGATAACTTTGAAGTTAGGACGGCTCTATGAAAACATTGTCTCAATGTTCAGTAGCAATCAAAAAGTATTAGGAATTACTAAGACAGAAGAGAGGAAAACACCACTGTGCTACTGTGTGATTCCACAAAGCTCCCAAATCTTACAGGCTGCATAGAGTTTTGTTCCATAAGAACAAGACAGAATAAAAAAGAGGGAGGTAACAAGGAATCAAGGTACAGAATACCTTTCAAGTACCAAGACCTATGTTAAAATTCTTTACCTTATAAAAGGGATGGCTGGCAAAGTGGTAAAATGGAGATCTACTACAACATGACTGGTATTAGATAAAATGAATAGGGAATGATTTCCACTGTCTTTTTTTAGCATGAGAACAACTTTTGTGCACTATAGGCTCTAAAATAACACGAAAAAGTACTTCACAGCCTACATAGTTATACTGAAGAACTCCTTGCCATATCACATGAAAGTTTATATAGGTCTAAAAGCAACTGAACAATCTTTGGAAAAGAAAATAACAAACCTCTGAGACCTTTGCTTGTAAAGAAAGGGCCTAGAGCTACAAATTGTTGGAGGCTGGGAGAGCACCCTAGAGAGCTACTGCTACATGTTGGCACCTTCTTCATGTACTCTTTGCTGGACATTGTGTAATGGCTGATCGGAGAAGGAAAGGTGAACAAACAGTCAGACTTTCTAGAACTGTTCTTGTAATTTTGTCTCATGTATGTTCCTTTCACCACTTCCTAAACCCTTCTTTCAGGATGAGAACGTGTCAAGTTATTAGGAGGAAGAATACGAAGATAGGAAAAGTGAAGATTTTTAGAATAAGGAAATAAAAAGTTCATAATATTGTTATGCAATAGAAAGAAAAGAAACCAAACCAAATCCAAACAAAGAAGCAAGCAAAACAAACAAAAAACAAAACCAAAAATTAAAAAAAAAAAAATCCCCTCAAAACCAAGCCACAGAACAAGGTGACAAAATAAACTGACAGTAGAAAAGAACCACTGGAGGAGGTGGATCAGATGTTTTTACAACAGTAATGATTTAGAAATGCAATTCTGTGTCCAGAAACAGACTCCTGGCCCGAGGACTAGTAAAAGACCCCTGAAGAACCAACTTACTACTCAGGAATATTAGTAAGGTAACAGCTCTTTTGGAGTTTTGCCACAGCCAAAAGAGAATCTGGACACTTCCAGAATTTGTGGTTTTGTTTGTTTGTTTTTATTATCACTTCCTTTTTTATGGTGTTGTCTGCAACAACAAAAGGGAAAACTGTTACTTAAAGGAGAAAACCAAAATAGTAAAGCTGTGAAGAAAGTCAAATGAATGCTTGTTACAGAAGTATTTTGACTACCAAGTTAGCAAATGGGAAGCAAATGATAAAGGCAGTTGAAGACAGAAATGATTGCCACTAGGAAACGTTTTCCAGCTACAATATTGGGAGGGTATGGTGGTGTGTGATGATCTTTACAAACAGGTTATGGAGAAAGCAGTCGATGTGTTGAGCTGAATGACGCATTCGCAGATGGTGTCTGACATCCAGTGGTCAGACCGTGTAATGGTATTTTAAAACTGCGATTTACAGCACCTTTAGTTTTGCTTTCGATATTAGAAGCAGAGAACCTGAAGTCATGATCAGCAATGGGGGGCAGGCGGAATAAAATCAGGAATATACACTAATTATAGTCTCTATATATAGATATGGTTATTTTTCTAAAATTTAAGAAGTGAATTTATTAGGAGGTCCTGTTAGGTATCAAGTTTTAGTGTCAAGTTCCAGAGTGATGTATATGAAAGAAAAAAATAGTTGACTCAGTTCTACCAGTGAAACAGACATGGTTTCATTAACACTGTTCAATACTATTTCCATAGTGGAAGAAAACTAAATTTTTATTTTATTGAGGAAGACTAAATTTTGAGCCTAATCTGAATCCAAAAATCACAGACCACCTGAATAATACTCCCTCAACTGTGAATAGAATTGATTTTGAGTTGTAGTACGTGCAAACTGTGTGGTTCTAGCAGGCACAAGGACCCCTGGAACATTAAAGACCCGTTCCTGGGAAACAAAATGTATCTGTTTATTTGAAAACCCTACTGGAGTGCAACTTCCTCCAAACCTTTGTTTTTCCTGTGTGCAGCTTTTAAGAGCAATTCAGCTCAGCATGACAAAAGCAATGCTAATAACTTTGAGATGCTTACAAGAAAGAGGTATGTAGAATTTGTTACACCTACAGAACAAGCTTTCAACTCTTACTGGTACTTTTACTTACCTATTTTTAGGTTTGTGAAGTGATTGAATATTTCATTTTAAAGGTAAATTATAATCCTATAGTTAGGGTTTTATTTCAATGCATGAATGTATTGGATAACATGTTCACTGAGATTCCTATTCAAGTGAAAATTTCTAATTAATACATTAAAAAATCACTATTCATCAGAAATATTAAATCAAAAAACATATTTCTTGAATAAAAGATTAACAAACTAGCAGAAAGTGTTTAAAAAAACCACAATATTTTATGGTACTTAACAATAATTTAGATAAATCTATTTCAACACAGAAACACCAACAGACAAATTTTATTTAAGTTGCATATTGATACACTTAATCTTCTGTACTGAGGGCACAAGAACAAGAAAGTTTTGTAGCAAAATAAGTTGTTTCTAATTATCAGCTCCAATTCAGTTCCTGTATTTCCAACATTTCTAGCTAAAAACAAACTGCTTAAGTGTCTTTCCTTACAGGTAAATGCAGTTTATTTAAAATAAGTGACGCAAATATAAATTAATAGAACTTTTAAACTTTATTTTTATTGTCTAAACAATAAATTAACTACATAAACAAAACTGCTGCATACTCAGATGTGAGATATCCCTAACTAAAGATGTCAGAAGAAAGGCATATTTCTTTATCCAAAAATTTATTTGTAATGTAATGAATTTAGTGAAACATGCAAGTGGAAGAACAGCTGGATTTTTGCAATTACCCTCACTTGCTCTCTACAGTCCATATTTTAAGTGGTGAATGCACCTTTGGAAAAGCAGAAGCTTGCCTTTTAGGGACAGCCAATACTATATGAGCTTAGCTCATGATGATCATTCTGGGGATGTGCTTTCTCCTGAACCTACTATGTTATCTGGCTTTGTTGAATTTCTATTTTGTTCACTTGCAATAATCACAAAAGAGTTCACTTCTTTAGAAAGTCCTACACAACTTTTCTTTTCCTTGTTCAAGGAGGTTTTCTTCTCTATTAGTACTTGGTTTAACAGTTTAAAAAAGTTTATATACGACAAGAGCTCAATATTGTTGCAAATCATATTAATGAATTTTAAAGGAAATTTTAATCTCAATAAGAATATAATATTAATAAAATAAAATGAGCATATGTAATGCTCACTTGGCATTAAATTGCAAGTATGCCTTTCCTAGATGAAATATACTCCTATGGAGTATAACAAAGTAAGTTATATATACTCCTATGGAGTATATACAAAGAAAGTTTCTTTCTTCCTTTTTTTAAGTAATAAAAATGCAGTCTTCAGCAACGTAAGCAAAAAGCATTCTGAACATTCCAAAAGGAAAAATCTAATTGTCAGCAACAGGATGAGGTCATGTGACAGAATTATTTTTATGAACAGGATTGAAGTACTACGACCTTTCGTAAGATTCCTGGTCAAGGCATAAGGTAAGTTCAGAGGGAAGACAGAAATACCTGCCTAAGAGGCCCAGAGAAACTAGAAATATCTACACAGTAAATAGTGTGACCAGATAGATACAGAAGGGGGACTACATTGCTCTCTCCTATAAATAAGTATTTTCTCCCAAGCAAAATGTTTTACAGCATACACTTTTCCACTTAGCAACTGGACTAACATACAAAGTCAGTTATACTCGGCGTTGTAGGCACTAAGCCACGATGCAAAGATAAGGATCAGTCAAGCTTTTCTGAATTAGCCATATGGAAACGAGATATTGCTAAGAGAGGTGGGAAAATGTCAATACCACTGCTGTCAGATCTGTATAGAAGAAGCCACTACGATATACTGTGATTCACAGTGTATCTGTCTGATTAACACCAGAATTGACAGAAACTCACAAAAATAAATCCAACACAAAACCATTCATGATCAAGTTTCCATCCACGTGTATTTGGCAGCTGAAACTGTGAATAGTTCTTATCCATTAGGTCATATTTTATCTATGGGTGGATCAAGGCACCTCCTGAATAGCAAGGCTAGAGTGATACCACAATCTAACCAGCACTTACAGAACCTTGAAACTTGCAGTTGAGACCTGCTGGTAGAGTTATACATACCCTTGGCAGAGCTGGCATCAGGTGCACTTGAGAAGCTAGACACCAGTCCCAAAGTGCTACCAGAATGAAAATATATATACCCCTTTATATTCATTAAAATACAGTTCTCTTATTTGTGCCTGCTGTGGAAAGACACACCCCTTGCTCAGTTTTGAGGGGAGGACAGAAGGAGAGGGGTCCGAGTTCTGGAACACTTACATAAAACTGCACCTCTCACCCCACCCCTCTCGGTCAGGGGCAGCCTCTCCAACAGGGAGATCAGATGTGTCTAATGATCAGAACAGATGGATGTGAAAATTGAAATAAAGTCCTGAAGCGTGTTATCTTGGAATTCTTACTAGCAGATGGTTCTGAGGACTTTTGGAGGAATGCTCCACAAACCTCGTGTATACTACCCATTTGGAGTTAATTTTGCTGCCAATCAGTGCTGTAGGTAATCACCTTCTCAGACAGGTATTAGCAAAAAGTCTATGAAAGAAGTCAACAACACTATTAATCTCAGGTGCAATCTCACTTCTCTTGCAGAGTGGCTCTGCAAGATTCCTCACAATCTTAACTGTGAGATCTGTTTCACCCAAAGGCAAGAACATAGTAATTCCTTTAAGAAAAATTGGACACATCTTTATTGAGAAAAAGAACTGAAATATCTGAAAATAACATAAATGGGTGTATTAAGAAAAACATGAATGACTTGGTTGAATTAAGCAAAAGTCGTTTCAGGCACCTGGCACATTCTGGTCCAGAGTAAAGGCCAAAGGTTCGGCTTGTCTCCAAGGACGTGAAAAAATTACTTCAGCCAATCTAAGACAAACTGGATATCGTTTAAATTTTCAACTCTGCTTGAGGGCCTATCTGTCTACACTCTACACCTGGACATTCAATAATCTGTTGGAGGCTCTAAAGATCAGTGACAACATGCTATCTTTCCCAAAGAAACCACTCAAACACTTCTCAAAGACATAAAAGGACAGATGGCCTTTTGTGGTGGGTTGACGTTGGTTCGATGCCAGGTGCCCACCAAGCTGCTCTGTCACCCCCCTCCTCAGCTGGACAGGGGGAGAAAAATGTGACAAAAGGCTTGTGGGTCAAGGTAAGGACAGGCAGGTCACTCAGCAATTACCGATGTGGGCAAAATGGAGTTGAATCAGGGAAACTAGTTTAATTTATTACTAGTCAGATGAGAGTAATGAGAAATAAACCCAAATCTTAAAACACCTTCCCCCCACACCTCTTTTCTTTCTAGGCTTAACTTCACTCCTGTTTTTCTCTTCCTCCTCACTCCTCCCCTAGGTGTGGGGGACAGGAGTGGGGTTTGCGATCAGTTCATCACACGCCATTTCTGCCAATCCTTCCTCCTCAGGGAGAGGTCTCCTCACACCTTTTCCGTGCTCCAGCGTGGGGTCCCTCCCACGAGAGACAGTCCTCCAAAAACTTCTCCAACGTGAGTCCTTCCCACAGGCTGCAGTTCTTCACAAACTGTTCTTCCATTGGTGCCTTCCACAGGGTGCAGTCCTTCAGGCACAGACTGCTCCAGCGTGGGTCCCCCACAAGGTCAAAAGTCCTGCCAGCAAACCTCTTTCCACAGGTCTGTATGTCCTACCAGGAGCCTGCTCCAACACAGGCTTCCACAGGGTCACAGCCTCCTTCAGCTATCCACCTGCTCTGGCATGAGGTCCTACATAGGCTGCAGGTGGATTTCTGCTCCAACACTGACCTTCATGTGCTGCAGGGGCACAGTTGCCTCACCATGGTCTTCATCACGGACTGCAGGAGAATCTCCACTCCAGCGCCTAGAGTACCTCCTCCTCCTCCTCCCTCACTGACCTGGGTGTCTGCAGTCGCTTCTCTCAGACGTTCTCATTCCTCTCTCTGGTTGCCTTTTCACAGCAATTTTTTCCCCTTCTTAAAACTGTTATCCCTTTTTTCCCCTTCTCGAATCATTGCTGAGGGGCTCATCTGCCTTGGGCAGTGGCAGATCTGTTTTGGAGCCGGCTGGCATTGGCTCTTTTGGACAGCAGGAAAGTTTCTGGCAGCTTCTCATAGTAGCCACCCCTGCAGCCCCCCCACTACCAAAACCTTGCTACACAAACTTAGTGTATCTTTTCAGATTTTTTCCTCTTATAATGGAACTAAACAAAGGCAATAGAAAAGGACATTCATACTTAGGTTAGTAAAGTTATACACAAATGAGAAAAGTTCAAAGTAATATTACGGAATGTTTTTAAAAAATGAACCAAGACTCCTTTCTGCATAAAATATTACATGTCTCAGGACTATTTTTATTTATTTAAAAGCAATTTCTTTTTCGTTTCCACATCCAGAATTCCAATTTATTAGTATGCATGTATACACAGATATATATCCACAGATATTAAGCTTTGCTGCGCCTGAACACTCAAAAATGACAGTATTTCAACAGTTTCTAGCTCAAATAAGTGAATATTGAGAGTTACAGACTCCTTTGTAAATATATTGGCATTCTGGTATTCCCATCAGTATAAACCCACTGGCTATGGGTAACATAGCAAATATCTTACATCACATTATTGATTTATTGAAAATTAAGGTCATCTGAAAAGTGGTTCAGATAATATTATACAAAAAAAAGATTGTACTTCTGAGCTCTCTGTTTTGTATTTCTCTAAGTGGGATGTAAGTACTAACATCTTCCAGAAAAAAATTCATGTCACTGAGGAACGAGTGCTGATACACGGAACACAGGGAAGAAAAGATTATAGTTGATGACAGCACACAGAACACACTCTCTTAAAATATCCATAAGCTATTTTACATTCAGAATTCCAAAATAAATAAGACAGAGATTTCATATTTGATTTGTTCTGGCACAAATCTGGGTAAACTAGAGTGCAGGGTTACCAACATGAAGTTATTAAAAGAAAATTATACCCACAGTCTAATCTCTGGCAAGCACTCAAGAGCAGTCAAAGCAACAGTCGTGAGACAGTTTTATGGTAAATATCTGACATTTTCATTAGTATACACTGGCGAGAAATACATACTGATGTTCTGAATGCCTGTAAAAGGCAAAAAGGAATACACCACCCAAAAATAATTACAAGCAATTTAGAAATTACTTCATACTTCTTATCGATTGGAAGCTCCTGAGATTGTCAGCAAGTGCTAGTAGAAGAGTATTTTGGGCAGAAAATTGGAAGGGTTTTTTATGTAAGAACTCCCAAGTCAGACAAAAGATCTACCTAGCGCTGTACTTCAGAGTAGCAAAAGGAAATGCAATGTAGGGAGAACATACACATCCAGCCAGTTTCTCCCAACACGCTCCCACAGCACCTAAAAATGTTGGATTAGGTATGCTAGAAAGCACACATTTGCCTACTTCTGTTCTTACTAAGTAATTATTTTGTTTATGACAACAATTCCTTTTTGAACCTACTTGTACTACCTGATTCCACAATCTCCAGTAAATTCCAAAAGTTCAATGCCTACTGCATAAAGCAGCACTTTACTTGTCTGTTTTAAATTCACCTCCTACTACCTTGTTGAGTACCATCTAGTTTTAGTACTGTGAGATTTGACAAGTAACAGTTCCACATTCCTCCTTCATGATCATAGGAACTTCTGTCATATTTCTGTTACTTCTTTTTTTCCCAAGTTGAACCTACAGCTTTGGTTACACTGCTTGCTTTTCATATAACCGCTGTAGACACATATACTTTCAGATAGACCGCGCGTGTAACTTTAATTTTTAAATCTGCTTTGTAATTAAATTTTTCTTTTGAATGAATCTTTCAAGCCACTTCTGCAACATGGTTTAACTTTTCAACTTTTGACAGTTGAAAAATCTCAAAATTCTCAGAATAATTAGTACATTATTCTTCCTATAGGTTAACACCTATATAATATGCAAAACCAGTTTCCAAGTACCTTTAAGCATAATATATAGTAATTAATATCTGAAAATATTCTTTCAGTCATTTGTGTACAATGTAATATTTTCCCAACCTTAAAGGACTTTGGAATAACTGTTAATATGTTTTGGTGCAACCCAAGCTCTGGAACAAAGAGTAACCAGGAATCCAGCATGATAGCTTTAGCAAAATCACACATCATGCACTGTCTCTTAACTGGATTGGAACAAAGTTTGGCAGCCCACCCTAAAAAGTAACTGAAAGAAAATATGCTTTCACAGGAAGTCTATTTGGGAGATGTATCCGTATCTCTGCTACCTCGACTATCTCTGCTACAATCAACTATTGCATGGAATGCATTAGGAGGAAGAAATAAAGTCCTTATCTTACTTTGAAAGCTCTCACAGGCGAACAATTATAATCCACATTGACTTCATCCGAATTTTGTGATAAACCTCTGTACCAACAGAGAGCAAATCCAATCTGATACATTTAACAAATTTAGTTTTTCATTTCATTGCTATTCTTGCAGTGGCAGGACATACTAGCTGTTCAATTTTTACTTCATGGATTTGCTTATTATAATTTAAAAGCACAGAAAATACAGAAATAAAGCTTCAAAGATCCTTCATTCATCAAATTTCCAATTGTGATTGTCTTTATAGGCATTCATAAGTCCTTACCATGGATTTGAAGGACCTATAGATACTAAAATCCAACAGTACTATGACACAGACATCAGCATTGTGCAATTTTGCTCAGTTGGGGGATCATCCTGCCCTAAAATAAATAATGGTTGTAAAACCTCAGTGGAAAGAACTTCCACTGGAATAGCGCACCACATGCATGTTTTGTATTTTCTACATTCTTAACATGGCTACAACAGCAAAATTCACAAAAGGAATTAGAAAGCCTTCCTGTTCCAAAGCGAAGGGCTATGCATTCTGTCAATGTTACAACTGGCAAGCATCTTTGCTCCAAGTGCTGCAGCTGTTTGGAATCAATGCAAACAGGCTTGGGAACCATAAGGCAGGGCATAGGAGTGTCTGCAGCACTATGAAAAGCTGTGCTGTAGGCACTGTGTAAAAGACAGGAGTGCTTGGGGTGAGGTTCTCCAGAGAAATGGACAGAAGAACAGCTGTCTGCTAGAGAGCATTGAAGAAAGGTTTGCAGGAGTTCAACATATCAGTTTGTGGGCACGATAATGGTTTGGTTTCCAAGGGAGTAAAACTACTAGAAAGCCCCAAGGAACAGGAAGCTTTGAAAAATGAAGCAGTGGGATGGGGAGGTCGGATCAGATTTTGGTTTGTTGGAAGGATAAGATCGGCTTGCCTGTTTCTCTTGTTTCTGTATACCTAAAAATGAGTCTTAGATTATCAGGAAAGTCATCTTTCCTCAAAGGCAACTGATACTATAAAGTAAAGTTAAATAGGTAGCAATGGAGACAACACAAATCATAGAATCATAGAACCAGCTGGGTTGGAAAGGACCTCTGAGATCATCAAGTCCAACCCTTGATCCAACACTGCCATCGTTACCAGACCATGGCCCTAAGTGCCACATACAGTCTCAACTGAAAAACCTCCAGGGACGGAGAATCCACCACCTCCCTGGGCAGCCCATTTCAATGGCTGATTACTCTCTCTGTCAAAAATTTCTTCCTAATAGTCAACCTAAACCTGCCCTGGCATAGCTTAAGACCATGCCCTCTCATCCTAAAGACATGAACCGTCTAATAAAAAAAAAAAATCACTGATGCTGAAAATTAAACATAAATTATCTTACCCCCAATAACAGAACACAGATTCAACAGTGATTGAAATAATATTATGTTTTTTGTGACTAGTTTTTATTTTTCATACACTTGAGAAAAAGAGCACATCTAAAATATTTCTGCACATAATAAAAATGTAATCATGCACATAATACAAAGTAATTATGTGCATATCCCAGCAAAAAAGCAGACGACCAAAAAATTAGGATTACCTTGGCTATCTGCATACTCTTCCCAGAACTACTTCCTAGAGGAAGATCTCAACAGATACAATTAATTCCACTTTTATGGAGTCTCTTCAGGAAGATACTTGTCAGAAATCAAGCACTTATTAAATCGTGGATGAGTATATACATTGCAGTACCATGGCTGAGCTGGATAAATTTGTATAGAATCACCACTTGAAAACACTTCCCGTTTTAAACATTTTGCAATTTCATTATAAACCCACATTTTATCTAGATACAATTTTCCTTTTTTTCAGCCATGGGAAAGTCAAAGTTTTGCTAATCCTTCATTAAAAAGTGTCAAACTGTTTTTATCCTGATTTTTTTAAAAAAAACCCCAAAGTTATAACAACCAATGTAACAGATTTTTTCAATGAATATTTACTTATCAGTAAAGTTAATTTTAATTCTTTTTGTGATCTAAAAGTAACATCTTGTAAAAAAGGTATTTCATCTTAAGACTTAACAAGGATACCAGCAAACTGTCAGCCAGAAGATACACAGCAGATCACTCCAGCTACTTACTTCTCTATCACCCTATGAAGAAGGTAGAAGAAAAAAGAAAGACAAAGAAATGTCGCCAAGAAAAAGTAGGATTATGTAAGATATATTTTTCAATACATCCCTTGAGGTATTCATTTCTCCATAGTTCTTACATCCAAAAGAATATCAGATATTTAAGATGCATAAATAATTGTATGCACATTAATGGCATTTCAACAACAAAATCATAACATAACCTCCTATTTTCACTCATTTTTTAGTTTACAAAACCAGATCTGTTTTCTTTTATGACAGAAGTATGGCTACACCTCAACATATTTTTAATTTTAACTTGTTAAATCAGAATATTGCATAAAGGGAGGAATCTTAAAAATTAATCACTTTGATGCTTGAAAATGAGATCAAGTATGATGGCAAAGACCAGGGAGCACATTAGGCAGAACTTGAACCCAGGACTGTTTCAAGGGGTTTAACTGCAGAATATGACATCATTGGTACATGCATGCAAGAAAAAGGGAAAAAAAGACCAAAATGAAATTAATGAGAAGTCATCATTTTCTTGACTCAGTGAAGATATTTGAAATATTGAATCTGTTGGAAAAAAAGAGTTCCATTGGTTAGGGAATACTCAAGAATACAAAGAATTTGCAGTGTGTTTCACTGAAATGGAGGCTTATTAAGCCAGTGTCTAATTTATGTAACTATCTCAGCAGAAAATGACTCTCTCATTCTTCTTATAGTATCAAATCAGCTCCTATCACAATACCACTTAATAACTTCTGTGAATAAGGAATACAAACATTTTCTTCCTATAGCCTATTTCCCACAAAACAACTCTTCTGCCCCTACCAAAAAAAAAAAAAAAAAAAGAGAAAACCAAACAAAATATCAAAATAAATCCCACAAATTCTTTCCCTTTCCCTTTGCTTTTTTAATGTATTTCACTAAGATTTGTACAACAAATCAATAAAGAAGCAGCCAAACAGTGGGAAAGCCTGTATTTGAACAAGTACTAAAGACCTCTAGCTACAAAAGTAGCTAAATTTCCAATCTAAATACTCATAAGTGAAAGATGAGCAGTTTGGGATTAACACCAAGGTAAAATTTAAAAGCTTAGTCAGAAAAGGGTAATGAAATTTCAGCTGCTTTTATCATATTAGCATGTGGAAGTTCAAACTTGCTGCAACTAACAGGAATGAGTTAAGTGTGCTCAGGACCAATTCTCTTCGCTCAGCTGAAATACTACCAGAACACATTGCCCTGACAGTCAACAGATCTCTCTCTGTCTCAAATACCTTGATTATATACTGCTAGAGAGTAACAAAACGTTAGGCACCAGCTAGTTCAGAGCATTCCACAAGTGAAGGCAGTGTGTATGGCTCAGGACACAGTAGTTTTTGAATCCAGATAATTTAACATTTTCAGAGAACTGCAAGTCCTGAACATTTCAACCTTGTATTTCTCTCAAAACTGTAATAAAAGTTTATGGCAATAAATTGCCATATCTGGAATGGCAATGTTGTAGTGCTTCAAAGTTAACCCATTTTGTTGACTACATGCTCTTTCAGAACAGTGTTTCCTTTATAGAAATGAGTGACCATTCTAAAGCACAGTGTTTACCACCAAATTAGATCTGGACAGACCTCTTTCCATTTCCTTTCTCTTCTCATTCACATGCATATTTACCTCCTGGAAACATCACACAAAAGGCAAAATATAACGTCCAAGAATTTCTCCAGACATTTGTAAAACTGTACAAAGATTCAAACAGTTCTTTCTTTTGATACACAGAACAAACTCAATAGACATATTTCAGCTACAGAGAATGAAAAGTTAGCCCAGTTTCCCAAATGCAATTAGGGCCCAATTTTTTGTTTTAAATTTTAAAGTAAAAAAAGGACAAAGTAGAAATATCTACAAATAGTATTTGTCTAAGAACAAATAAGAAATGCTCAATTTTAATACACAAAACAATTTAGCATTTCAAAATCTGTAGACATCTAAGGGGACAGCAAAAGAAATTTAGCTGAACGAAGTGGAAGGTTTCCCACTGATTTTGTCAGCCAAAAATCACTCGAAATACCCAAGCTATAGATGGCAATGAAAGCTCAAACTAAACTATTTTATATTTTTAGCCTCTTTAAAGTACTTTCTTCCTAATAGGACTTAATTTTTCTTTTGCCAAAGCATCTGTTCTTTGCAAGGATTCACCATTTCAACTACTGTGGGTTCCAAAGCAACAGCATTTGAACCGTGGAAGATACATGGATCTACTCTGGTTAAAAAATATTCTTCAGATCTTCCGAGGAGCTTGCTACTATGGCTAGTAAAAAAAAANACATTTTCTTCAATAAAGATGTCTCTTGACATTTTCCCCCCAATAATAATAATAAAATTAAATTAAATTAAAAAAATAAAAAAACCCCAACCACTAAGCTCCCGTCTTCAAGCACTCCCTTCCTTGAACCTCTTACGGTTCTGGATAAGCGGAATGAAGGGAGGTTTCAGCGACGAGCCCTCGGGGCAGGGAGGGTGCCCAGGGCGGCCCCGGGGGGCGGGTGACGGTCAGAGCCGGCCCCTTTCTGCCTGCCCGGCCGGGGCTGCCCCGCTTTCAGACCTGCTGCTTTCGGAGCGAACCGGGGCGGGCGCGGTACCTGCGGTGTTTCTGCAGCGCCCGTCACCTCACGGAAAGCCGCACCCGAGCGTTCGCGGGCGCCTGAAGCGAGGGGAGGCGGGGGAATGGCGGCGCCACCATCCTCCCTTTCCGCGGCCGGAGCCCTCGGTCCGCCCGGCTGACGGGCACACCGGGCACCGCTGCCCTGCATCCCGGCCCTGCACTCCGCACCGCCGGACGGCGGAGCCTCGGCGCCAGCCCGGGCTGAGGGAAAGGGGCGCAGCGGCGGCGCACCCCGCCCGCCCGACGGCGCTTTCAGCCGAGTGCCAGCGGGGCTGGGCAGTGCCGCTGTGCCCCCGCTCCTCCGCCCCACCGACCCGGGGCCTCAGCCGCTCCCCCGGCCTTTGTGGATATTTCCTAAGCTGTTACGGGCTCGCCGGTGCCGTCCGGGAGCGCCCGTCCGGCGGCGGCGGCTGGAGCTCGCAGGCCTGAGGGAAAACGCAGCGTGAGGCGACCCGACCCGGCTGTCGATCCGGGCAGCAGGCTCGGGTCTTGTCAGCTTTTCAGCTTGGAGCTTCACCTTCTTCGCTGGCAGCTGCGTAGGACAGTTATTAGTCACAAACATGTCTTCATAACCTTTTCCACGACAGAACTCACTGGTGCCCAAGTCAATAAGCTCTGCCTCGCGAAAACCAGCTTTACAGTTGTTTCTGAAGTCCTTTTTTCCTAAGTCTAGAATTATTCTCCAGGGTCATTTGCTGCTGCAATAGGAATAAAACTGATATACTGTAAGGTTCGAAATAAAGATGTTCGTTCACTATAGGGTCCATAAAGCATTTGGTTCACTGGAAGTGTCACCCACATCTGTCCACATAGTACTGAGTCTTTTTCATTCATAGTTTTCTTAGGGGATGCCTCATAATTAACTGAGGGAAACATACAACTTTTGATAAGAAAATAAAAGTGGGCTTTGCTTTTCTTTTGTTCTTACTCTTCACTTGCTCTTTGCCAGTCATAAAATTATCCAGTTATGCTTCTGCATTTTAATTATTAAAAATCATAACACAGTAATGAAGTATAAACAAGTCCTAAATAATTTCCCCAAGAGAGACCTATCTTTCATTTTTTCAGCTTTTGTGTTATTGAAGCCTTCCTTTCATATCCTTCTTAAGGAGGACCTGTAATATTTGTCAGGACAGAACAAAGTACAGTTGCCTGCCAGAACCACCAAAAACATGGAGATTTACCTTCCAGCATGTTCTGCTGTCTGCCAAGATAGAGAGATAAAAAATACCAGTCTAGTCATCTTACAAAGTTTAGCAATTTTGGCAAAGGGTGCGTTGTTCCCATGACTTTGCATAGCCCAGTTTTCCAGGGTGCATTACTGCATGGACTTTTTTTTTCATGTCTAATAAAGGCCTTAATTGGTTATAAATCCATAAACAATGGAATTCAGAAATTACATTGTAAAGTGGTTTGGGTTTGGGTTTTTTTCCATTTTTTCTACCTTTACTGCTAGCTACTGACTTCACGCAGACTGTGCTGGTTTTGGCATAGCATATAGTTAATTTCTTCATGGTGGCTTGTATAGGCTATGTTCTGGATTTGTGCTGGAAACAGTATTGATAACACAGGCATGGTTTTGTTATTGCTGAGCAGTGCTTACATGAGCCAAGGCCTTTTCCGCTGGTTATACTGCCACGCTGGTGAGAAGACTGAGGGTGCATGGGAAACTGGGAGGAGACACAGGCGGGACAGGTGACCCCAACTGACCAAAGGATATTCCATACCATATGATATCATGTTCAGTTTATAAAGTGGCGGGGACAGGAGAAAGGGGAAGATGTTTGTTTGGAGTGACAACATTCATTTTCCCAAATTACCATTACAAGTGATGGAGCCCTGCTCTCCAGGAGATGTCTGAACACCTTTCTGCCCAGGGGAAGCAGTGTTTCTTTGTTTCGCTTTTCTTCCGTGAGCAGCTTTTGCTTTCCCTATTAAACTGTCTCTATCTCAACCCATGAGTTTTCTAGCTTTTCCTTTTCCAGTTCTTTCCCTGATCCCACTGGTGGGGGAGTGAGCGAGCAGTTGTGTATTACTTGGTTGGTGGCTGTAGTTAAGCCACAACACAGATCCATGACAGTTGAAGTTCTGATTCTTCTTACTACATTTAACACGTGTAGAGCCAGGTTCCCATCTATCTCTTCATATTTTGTAGACAGGAAAATTCTGTACTTCCACTCTCATGTTGTTTGAAGGATTAATGGAGTGGTTTGCTCGCTCTTTTGCGTAGGTCTGTGTATACGTTATTTCTCTCTGAAATATTTTGGTTCATTTGTTGCAGATTCCTGTTGTGAGTAGCCTGAAGATGTTTGATGAGTTGGTGAAACAATATTGTAGAAGTAGTTTCAGTTTAATGGATATTTGAAGAAAAAGTGTGCTGTAACTTTGAAAATTATATTCAGTACTTCAGTTTGAGTGATATCTCTTGAAAAAGAAATGAGTCCCTCTTGTATAAGAGTTTGTGCTTAATATAATACAGAAGCATTAATCTGTAAGTAAAACTCATCAAATGCCCTTTGTATTTAAATGTCACCTGTGCTATATCAAGAGTCTAGAGAAATACACAACAAGGATTTTAATCACACATATATTTATATTAGGTGCTTCCAAAGTTTTACTGTAATGCAGCTTTGTGTCCTCCCTTGATTGGTACAGAAGGATTGTAAAGACAGCATAAAGACTGCTAAGGCATTACCTTTGGGCAGGACATGCTCTATGATCTTTGTGTTGCTTCTGTACAACATCAAGCACAGGAAAGGATCTGAGGAGAGCGACTATGACTTATCTTTTTATTTGCAAGGATTCGCACTGAATGAATAGATGGGAGTGCTTAAAACAGCTTTTGCATCTGCCAAATTGAAATCTAATGTGATATGGTTCATAGAATGCCTATTTTTATATCAAGTTCATTCTATTCTAATTATATACAATAAAAATTTTGAATCATTCTAACACATTATTTAAATCACACATAATAGGAATAGTCAAGAGAATTCAACAGAGAACAGGGAGTAAGTTCTACACACATACTTCTAATGCATCAAAGTTATTTAACTATCGTCTGCGGCCTTAACATTTCTGAATCTTTTATCTTCTATTTACAAATTTCTAGATGAAAATATGATGTGGATTGGTTTGATGTAGCTTATTCAATTGCTGATCTGTGGGGTTTTTTGCATGATAGCATTTTTAACTTTCCTCTTTTGTAGTAAAACATAGTATTAAATCTGAAAAACAAACTGTGGAATCAGTTCCTTTGAGGAACACACCTCTCTGATACATCATGAAACTGGAATGTATTAAGTCCTGAGAAGTTACTAGTCTCAGCTAAAGATACACCATTTGGCTCCGGATATTCTGGCACACATCCTTGTGGCCATCTGTTGAGGTGAATCACTTGCAAAAGTTTGAAAAGAATTGGGATTTTGGGTTTTCTTGTTTTGTTTTAAAAGTCCAATACTCTAATTCTGCAGGCTTATGCTTGTGCCTGCAATATATTTCAACTGTATGTGCTTAACATGTGCTGGGATTAGGATATCAAACTGAAGTACAGAGAAATGGCTTGCTAATTAGATGATAATTCTTGGTAGATTCCAAGATCTAGGCTGGACAGCTTACAAACAGCTATGTAGCAACATGATGGTGTTACAAGAAAAACCTGTCAAACTAATGGTATGTTTCATTATCTTTTAAATTTTTTTTATTCCATAGACGTTTAACAGAAAAATGTATGTGCATATGCAGCTGAACTGTGCTTTTACATTTTATAATTAGCTTTTTAATCCATACCCTGTTTTAGTACTTTCTGTATAAATGGGGTGTTAACAAATTGATTTTTATCTCTTCAGAAATCAAAGTATCTGTTTTTTCTGAAAAGAGATCTGACACCATGAACTGTTGTCCACCTAAATATTACACATTTCAAAGAAGAAAAATAAAACAAACCAGACCCTCTACTATGGGGAAAATTCTGACACTAATTTTAATATTCCTGTCTTTAAGCTGGTTTTAAACCTGTGGCACCAGGTTTTACAATACTGGACATTGTTTGGGGCTTTTTTT
>VXAY01001328.1:1453822-1526402 GCA_013399855.1 Oxyruncus cristatus
TGTGGGCGGCCCCGCCGGCTGGGGAGCTTCGTGCCCGCTGGAATAGGGGCGGTTCTGGCCGGTCGTTAGTTTCTCTTTCTAAAATAGAGTCGTCCTCGTAGAATCGCGGAGTTGTTAGGGTTGGAAGGGACCTCTGGAGATCATCCAGTCCAACCCCCTCCTGCCAAAGCAGGGTCGCCTCGAGCAGATGACACAGGAGCGCGTCCAGGTGGGTTTTAAACGCCTACAGAGAGGGAGAATCCACGCCCTTCCTGGGCAACCTGTTCCTGTGCTGTGCCGCCCTCACGTGTATGTAAAGGAGTTCTTCCTCCTGTTGAGGTGGAAATTCGTGTATTTCAGAAGGAGCAGGGTGTCGATCTTGTGCCGTGCCCCTGCCCTTCTTACCAGTCGCACTTGGCCGGTGTAAGGGGGTTATACTGCTGGGGGACCGGGAGCATAGTTTAAAGGTACCACTAACAAGCTGGCAATGGTCCTTGGGCAGGCAATAAAACTAATTAGAGAGGTATACCTAATCAAGCTGAAAAACTGTGTGAGTTCTCGGAGCTGCAAGTTTGTGTGTTGGTATAGGGGGAGTCTGGCAAACAAAATGAAAAAATTGGTCGTAGGTGTGGAAACAGAAGCATGATGGAATACTGGAGCAGACAGGAATACATGTGCTGCAGACTGTGTTGCTTTAGAAGAAGGGAGTACAGACTAGCACTGAGGTAGTTTTATATGCTAATGAAGCATTCAACTTTTAAGAAATTATGGCTTTAAGTCTTGGGTTTTCACCTGGTAGGGAAAATACCCTTATCTCCTTAGATAAATCAGTCCCTCAGCAACTTAGAAGTGAGTGTGTGTGTGTCAGCTGTTCCAGTGAGTGGTTTTAGGAGCTTTTTGTTTCTAAAGGAATCGCTTAATTTGCCACTGTCTTACACCATATGTATGCAGTAAAATCAGTGTGCTGGAAGCCAGCTCTGGAAAAAGCAGAGTGAGAGGAAGATTATTGCCGTAACAGTAAAGTCTGCTCTGGACTCCGAAGATCAAGCTTCTCTTCTGAGACAGAGTTTTCTGAGGGGTTGTTATAGACTATGGGAAATGTGATTTCCTGGATATTGGTGTATGATCAGATGTTACTGCTGTTAATAGTGCCAGTTATCTGCTAGCACTTGTATCCTAGAATTTTAGGAGCTGTAGTAGAATTACTGTAGAAACCAAAAGCAATCCAAGATTATTACTACTTTTTGTTCTTTGTAGAATTGGTATTTTATAACAGGACTTGTGTTAGAAGCATTAGATGATCACACTATAACGTAAGGATACGACTATTGCCCCAAATTCTAAGCAGAATTTTTGACCTAAACTCTGAAGTGAGAAGGCAGAAAACACTTGGTTGAGTAAACTTTAGATCAGACTTGCAAATCCAGTAACAGTTGTTCATATGATATCAATAGATGCATTGAATTGGAGATTGAGCATTATGTCTGTAAAGTATTAAATGTAGGATGCCTGCTAGGAAAGTGGAAACTCCCTTTGAAAAACTGCAGACCTGTCACTGCACATGCTATCTGTGTCTGACTTCTTTGGAGTAGATTTTGAAGAAAATAAGCTAAAAGGTAGAAGAAAACAGGATAAAATGCTATGTGGGTTTATCTTTTGATAAATGTTTTGATTCTTTTACAGGGTTTTTTTTTTAAACAGAAGAAGTCGAGATAGATAGTCCATATTGAATAAAAGAGTTGCAGTGATAATGAGATCGAGTTTGTTAAGATGGCGATGACAGGATTAACACAAGGGTCAGGCTAGTAACTAGCTTGCTACATCATATGTGTCTGCTTTATGCACAGTCACTTTGCAATCAATCGTGGTTTTGCTATATGTGTTTATACTGTAATCACATTAATTAACTTATTTACGTGGTTACACGGGGTTTCTATGTGGAGTTCGTAGTGTATGAAATCACAGATGCTACAAAAATTTGACAGGATATTTGGGGAGAAGAAATGAAGTTTGAGAAAGTAAGTGAAGCATCAGTGGCTTCAATGTTCAAAGTCATCCACTTAAGAGCTGCTAACAGGAACTTGTGTTCAAATAAATGACCAGGTTTGTCTGAAATAATGAGATATAAACCTGAACATAGAATTGTAGGACAACTCAAGTTGGAAAGGACCTTGGAAGATCATCTGGTCCACCTTCTGGTGTAAAAGGGAGCCTAGAAAAGATTATCTGGGACCCTGTCCATTCGTGTCATGAAAACCTCCAGACGTTGTGTTGGTGAGTTGCAGGAGGTGACCAAGGGCCATCAGTGCAACTCAGTTTAACTTGCCTTTTAGTAGTTGTAACAGATGAGGCACGTTTCCAGTTGAATTAAAAGTTAATGCAATTATATAAGGCTCTCATAATATCCTATCACTGAACTTGTGAACTTACTGAATGTTGATTAATCTGTCAGTTTAATTGAGTGGGAGGAAACTTATGACTGGGAGGTAGGACCTGTGGAGATGAACAGTTTCACATCCCTGATCCGGAGCAGGAGACATTGTTGCACTGGTCGGCAGAAAGCCGTGGGAATTGTGAACAAGAGGACACAAGAACTGTGCAAGAAGGACCTTGGTTGCTAAGGCCTGTAGCTATTTGTATCTTCTAAGGCACGTGCTAAATCATGTAGTTTGAGGAATTAAGCATAAGAGAACAATCACAGATTATTCTGCCTAGGATATGTAAGCAGAAGCATTGTTAAAATAAACGTCTTTGTTCTGCACCGAGATGGAGTCCGTGCCTTCAATCGCCACCAGGACCTCCTGTTTGGTTTACAAAAGGAGATATGAAAAAAACAAGCCCTCTTAGCTTTCATAAATAGTTGTTCTTTATAAACACTTTGAAATGGGAAGCAGTGAACACCAAAAATTGCTGAATGAAATAATATTCGGTGTTAGCATGAGAACATATGGGTTTTTTGGTAATCTTTGAATACACGTATATTTGGTGCTAGAAAGATTTAATAGCCAAGAGCCATCTTGCTCCTACTTGTGTTTCTCTGGCAGTACTGCTCCTAATTAGTTTCAACATTAAATGTAATAGTTTAATAAACAGGATTATATGATGCTGAGAGGATAATATTTCATTGACTCCAACTTTGGGGCTTTTATTTTCCCCCTCTTCTTTTAAGGTAGTTGTCAGGGAAAGTGACAGCATCCACAGGAAGGCAGATTGATTATGTTACATTGAGGGTGCATAAGGTTCGCAAATTAGTGGTGGAGGCACTGGAGTATGAAACTGTTCAGAGAACATAAAATTTATCAAGCACTGTTGTCATAAAATGGGCTTTTTAGTGCTTTTCTAGTTCTTGTGAGAGTAGATTATTTATTGTAAAAAGCTTGAGATTGAAAAAATTGCCTGTTGTACGTAAGGAGATTTTGCTTGATTTTTCTGGCTTACCCAGCTGTTCATGATAAATGAACTACAGTGATCTGGTGTGTGAGCTTGGAGACAGTGACTTTCCATTTCCTGAAGGCAGCAAAACTAGTGATTTGGAAGGTCTAGTTTAGCTGATGTGCTGACTTGTTTCTGAATGAGCACCAAGTGTGCTGAGGTGGCAGGGCTGTGCCCTTGTACATATGGACTCTCAGGGAGTGCTTTGGGCCTGTGGACTTTGTCCATACGGAAGGATGAACAGTGGCCAAAGTTAGCAGCTACTGAGATGTGCATGTAGAGATGTTTTGTTTGTTTTAATTTAAAAGTGGAGCAAGTATCTGTAATAAGGGATGTCTTTTTGGGTAGAACAGACTGTTTGCCACAGGAATCAAAGAGAACCTAAGATTTCTGAAGGAGAGATGCGAAATGATATATGCTTAAAGAGACTGGAAGTCTTGCTTCTTTTAACATCTTGTGTGATATGCTGCATGTACTGTGTGGAGTTTTTGATGCTAGTTGCAGGCATTCTGTATTATTCCTTGCAGTGCTTGCTTTAAAAAGTGTCTTTTAAAAAGAAAAAAAAATCAGTACAACTTTTCTGAAATTAAGGTGAGGGCTGCAACATGCTCATTCAAGATTCCTGTGGTTCAAATGCATTTCTTGAATTTAAAGTTTTATTTTTATGTCTACATGCATGTATATTTATATACCCTTCTATGTAAGGTAAGGTAAATGAGTACAAAAATTATGCTCTTGTTATTAACAGCTGGAAACTGTTCCTACTACCATTATGGAGTCAAAGTCCTTAACTCTGGAAAGTAAACAGTAAAGTGGTTAGGACTTCAAAAAAACAGGAGAATAACCATCTTAAAACTATTTGCATTTGACTCCTGGAAATATTTTGGAAACAGTTCTGTTCTCTTTCAGATCAACAGATGGGGCAAAATGGAGATCTGCTCCATACTGGGAAAAATGTAATGTAATCCTGCTTTTACTGTCTCTCCTTCTGATCCGTGGATAAGATTAGCATTTCAAACTACTGAGATCTGTTTGTGCAGTGGTCTGTTTGCTATTAGAGCCTCTGCATCCCATGTTCCTTCTATGTAGAATGTGTTTTATATTTAACTACCTCCCATGGTGTTAATGACTCGTATTTGTATAGCTTTGTAAAGAGAAAAGCTATATTTCTGCCAAGCATTAGTAAGAAATGGGAAAACATTCTTTTTCCTCAAGATATTTATTATATTAAATCAAAGATGTTCTATAACATATGTTTAGCATTAATGAACAACAGAAGTGGTTTCTGTAAACCCTTCTTTTCTTCACGTTTTGTGAAAGAGAACTTAAGTGGTGCCACCTCTTCAGACTCATACTCTTAGAAAAAGGGAACATAATTACTCCTCCTAGGACTTAAGACTGTCCCCTTACCAGTGTATTCAGGTTGGAGTTTTGTTTGTTTTTAAACTTTAGTTATTTAATACAAACACTAGCACTGGTAGTCATATAATGTATTTTCTTTTGGATGTGAAGATTAAAGTCCTTTTAAATAGACTTTCACATTCAGATAATTCTAAAAATAAGTATAAATGTCATGTAATTATCACAGGCAAACTGTTTAGCTAATGTGCTGAAGTAAAGGAAGTAAAGTATTAGGGAGACCTTTCTTAGAATGGGATGTCATAAATGGGATTTTAAAGCTTGCATTAAGGAGGCAGAAATGGACATCAGTTGTATTCAGAGACATTAACTTGTCAGTATCCTACTTCAAATATTTTAGTGGGAAATCTTTCACTTTTAACTGATCTGTCTAGTACAGATTATCTCATGAATTGCAACTCCAGAGAGGTCAGAATTCACGCAGGTGCTTCACATTGACAGCTCTGGGACATTTGCAGCAGTGCATACAAGTGTGGCTTTGATTTGGAGAAATTGGACAGATTAAAACATAGCACCAGTCCGTGGTTGGACTTGGTGAGCCATCCTGCAAGCCCTTCTGGCATCCTTCTGCCAGATTCAAGGAGCCATAACTCCTGGAATAATCAAAGCACTTCTTTCATTGTTGTTTACAGTTCATGTTTTTTAAATGATGTAATATAATACTGGAGAATCTAAATTTTTATTCCTGTCCTTCAGGAAAATTACAGATTACAGCTGTAGTCAAGGATTTCTTACAGATGTAGTCCCATTTTGTATTATAAGGGTTTCTGTCTATCGTGACAGCAAAACAAAAGGAGATGGGTAAAATGTGCATTTCACCATGACCCTTGTAGTACTGCTGATATTAAACTGTGTAATGGCAGTTTGTCATTATACACATTTGTAAAAAATGCATATATCAGATTTCTGTGAAACTGGTATCTTGTGTGTAGAAATTTAGAAAAACATGTAGTACAAAGCCCCTTTAAATTACGTGGGGTTATATGCTTCCCTTCTAAATAGTCCAGTGCTGGCTTAGAGAGCAGCATCAGAAAACCTGAATTGAATAATCCTGTAAACTAAATGACATCTTTTGAGTAAAAAAATATTAGAGTAACTAGTTCTCTTAGCATGTGCAGGTTGTGTACCCGAATTTATAAAATCTTATTCGTGTAATCTGAGTCTTAATTGGAGGGTCTTTCCCTCTGGAGAACTCTTAAAGGCAGTAAGTTTTAGTTAACAAAATGCAGAAGAAATGTGGTCTCATCTTCTCTTGTTGTCTCCTCTTTTCCCGTATTGCCATCTCATGATGGAACTAGTATGTGCAAGAAATAGAGAATGTGTGATGCTGAAGTGTAGGAGCCATGGGAAAGCATGGGGATAAAGATCTATTTATGTACAAGGTCACAAATCTGCTGCTTTCTTCAAGAGATAAGAGATAAGCTGTGACACTTTTTTAATGACGTTTGAGTTGAGTGTTCAGAGAAAAGGAGATGTGTTGCCTTGAGAGGGCAAACTCTGAGGAATTTGATGAGATGGGTGACAAGACTTGCAGGGCCCTTGGTAAAATGGAGGAGGATAAGCTGGTATGTTGTGTTCATCTTAGAAGACAAAATGAGCAATTCCTTCAGCCAGTTAATGCAGTTTGAATGACGTAGTGCTTTTGGTCAAGGTCACCTTGGAGTGATACTGTTCTTACAATGAAAAGGAAACAAACCTTTTTTGCAAGGCTCTTTCTACTTAAATATGAGACAGAACAACAAGCAAGGGAAGCTTAGGCATCACACAGTGTACAAGGCATATGTTTACCTCTTGAACATAGCGATTAAAAGGACTCCGGTTTTGGTTTGTAGTTTTTCTGTCTTTCGTCACTGTTGCAACTCCATTGCTGTCTATTTAGTATAAACGAGCTGTCACAGTTTTTTTATCATGTTGTCTAGCTGGCTTCGAGCAAATTGAGACAGATGTTATAACAGCACCATTGTTCAGCAGTAGCTGTACTACAGCTCTTCATAATGCTGCAGTCTGTAAGCTTTTCCATTGCTGGCACAGTGAGAGAAGTTTGACCACAGAGACAAGCTCCAGAGCAGTTGATCCCTTCACCTCTTAGTATCTAGAAAGAAATGGAAGTCCAGTTTGAATTTAAATAGCAAATACACAGGAGAAGCAGCAATTGTGGCTGTGGGTTTTTCCTGCACTAATGGCTGCCTTTCCTGCAAAACTTCTGCTGATCGAGTCAGTTTTCTGTTATCCTAAGTTTTCCTACAATACAAACTATCTTCATTATGCTCAGTTCTTTCATTCCAGCATTTCTGTTGGTTCATTAGCAAATCATCAGAAACCTAAGGATTTGTTCAAGAGGGAAAAAATAAGTCTGCTTTTCATAGAATTCATATCAGTAGTTTGTTTAAGTGGGGGGGGGGAATGTTATCAGGCACTGTGGAGCATTTCTTAGTATTGCATAGAAGTGCAAGGAATCTTGATGTTCATAACTAAATAAGAATGAGTTGTCTTTTTTTGGTTGGTTGATTTTGAGTTTTGGGGGTTGGCTTATTTTTAAATCAAACCCCAAAACTTGTAACGAATAACTCTTTAAGAAAAATACCTTTAGGGGTTTTCCCTTAAGACCTGGTACTCAGGAAAATATATAGAATTTCTTTAAGGTGGTATTTTCTTATTGAATGTTTTGCTGTGCCTAAGTGATGTATGTTGTAAAAAAACCTCAGTGTAATATTTACTTTGCATTTGTCATTCAGGTGGATCTGCTTAGTATTTTAGGGTGACGCTTTTTCTATGGACGGATTGTTGTAAGTTTCCTCCACTCATATTGAGTCAGGTCATTTTACTGAGTATGTTTTCGTTCTTACCATATCTGCAATCAAAAATTATTGTAATTGTTGTTTGGAAGGAGGTTTTCTACTGTGACCAAGTAAAGAATAGATACTGATGCAGTCTCTTGAAGGACAAATGCAAGTGTACCTTAAGATTCCATTTTAAAGTTTGTGAAAAATATCAGTATTTGCATTCAAAAGTGAAGGAAGTTTGGCACTTGTGCTCAGGAACCACCAGTAGTTAGCTGATTTGTTGCAACTATACTCTTTTTCTGCTTGTTGCTGGCTTGCAAAAACTGATACAATATTCCTTCGGAGTTCAGAGAGTTGGTACCAGCCAAATTCTAGGTTGGTGTTAAGCCTTAATAAAAATTAATTTGAGGGTTCATAAATCTGATACATATTCAAAATATTTTTATCAAATAAGAGTGAAACATGCTTCTTCTCTAACCAGCATATTTTTAATATAAAATGGATTTCAAGATTTTTCTGCAAGATTAAGATACTTCGTAATTATTCAGTCTTGTCATACTTAGACAGAAACACCCTGCAGTATTATTTTGGAAGGTTTTCAGGCTCTTGATGAATTTGTCTTTGTGAAAACTTTGCATTTATATCTGTCTTTTTAACAGCTGTCATGGAGGAGTTGGTAGAGGATGACATCTGTATTTTGAACCATGAAAAAGCAGACAACTCTCACAAGAGAGACAGTGATATTCCTGTTTCATCGTATAGTGGAGATGAGTCTGTTGCCTCACACTTTGCACTTGTCACTGCCTATGAAGATATCAAGAAACGACTAAAGGAGACAGAGAGGGAGAACTCCCTCTTAAAAAAAAGGGTGAGAATTCTAGAAGAGAAGGTAAGAAAAAAGTTGATTTACCAGTTTCTGGTAGCAGCTTCTTTTTTGCTCCTGGCTGCATGGCAGAGCAGATGGTTAAGGATTTAAAATATATACTTAAAATAATTTCCATGTTAAAAAGTCTGGGTAAATTGTTTTATTTGTTGAAGTGTAACACAGTTTCTTCTTCTGGTAGTCTAGTTGCATCATACTGGGATTTTTGATTCTTACTGGGCATGTATATGATGCAATGCAAAAACAGTTTCGATTCAGAAAGATGTGTAGTTGCACTGGAGCATTACTGTAGTTTACCTCCCTCTTTATAGTGTTTATTAACTTGGGCACATGTGACAGTATTGTTGAATAGTGAGGTGCAAAGCCTGTAAATTGTGAGAATCCAGGAATTGTCTATTAAAAGACTCTTGGGCTCAGCATACCTAAATATTAAGGAAAAATTGGTTGCTCAGACTATCTAGCTAGGTCTAGCTAATAGCAGCCTCAAATCTGAAATACTAAGTTGTGATGCTTACCATAGATGTTGGCTGTCTATTCTTTGATGCAGTAATTCTAAAACATAAAGGAATCTTGTCATTTGTTTTATATGCAGTTTCTCATGGCCGTAATCTAGTGAAGTTTATAAAAGCTAAAAATTGACCAGGGTACAGGTTTTTCCTCTCCCAGTAATGAATGCCGTCATTAAACATATATCCATTGTTCAGTACTGAGTGTCTTTGTACTGCAGAAGTTCTTGACTTTGATAGATTACTTTCTTATATGAGATGGGATGATAGATCCTATTGTTGGAGCTGAGACATTTTCTAGGAATTAGTCTTAAGTGTGTGCTACTGATTCTTGAAAGCTTTCCAAGTGTGTGTTTTGTGGCGTAAGAATGAGTTTGAGTCGCACTCGGCACAACTTTGAAACACTTACTCAGGAATTCTTGGTAACTAGTTTGACAGGATTGACTTTCTGTCAAAAGGCAAAACTATCTCAGCATTTTCTTTATGTAAGGTCTGGGGGGTGATGAGAATAAGAATAGAGCTCTAGACTGACTATTCTTTCAACCATGCTGAGTGTAACATCTTTTATCTAGTTACTTAAAATAAACAAGACTTGACCTTGACAGTTCCTTTTGTTTTGTCTTTTGGTTTGGCCTGGTTCAGCTTAATTGTCTTGAATATGATACTTTGTTTTCCATGTGACTACTGTAAAAATCTTAAAACGTTTCTGAGAGAGGAATATTGAGAAGGCCAACACTGTTTAAGTAACAGAATTGACTTTCAGTCTTTGTCAATAGCTAATATATCTGTATGTTTAAAAAATATGTGGGGAGTTACCCCTTTTTGAATTTTCAATTTCAGAGTGTATGGAAACTTCCAGAAAGCTTATTAAGGCTTTGTGTTCTATTTCAATGGCTTTATTAGGGGTAGGAAAATGTAAAGGACTAAACTTAAAAGGAGTAGAACACATACTTTGAGAGTTAATACAAAAGCAAAGGGCAAAAGCTTCCTATCTTTGTGGCTTGCTTTCCCATACTTTCTTTTGAGCAAGCACCAAAAGAGGAGATATTTAAGGCAGATACGTATGTGTCAACACTTTGGTTTTGTAGTTTTTTCTGTGTAGCTCTTTGATTTTTAACAAAATACGTACAAATCGGTTGCAAATATCTACAAGAGGTACACTAAACATGGTTAAAGGAAATGTGCAGGATAAACAGGATGAAAAAGAAAATGCAGTACTCAATCAAACCAAGAACTTTCTATGTGAACAGATATAATTTGATGTGAGACTTTGCTTCTTTCTGTCTTATTAAAAATGCTGAATATATTTTAACTCTGCTCTGTTTTCTGACAATCTAGTTGGTAGTGCTTATTCTGCTTTGCTTGTCTCTTGGCAGAGCAGGCAATGAGGGAGTGGTGACCTGAAAGGTAATAGTTGTTTGTAAAGTAATTCTGCTTGGGCTTTTCTTACATAACTAGGCTGAAAAAAACCCTTTGTTTACATTATGAGTCATTAAAAAAAAATGTTTGGTTTCCTCTGAACTTTCTATATGTTGTGTATCTATGTGCTTAAAACTAGTTTTTCAAGAAGCAGTTTGTGTATTTTCAGAGTCTGGAAAAAGTATGATTAAGGGATTGTCAATGTGAGAGTTATCATGACTTGTGAATGGTTTTTAAATACTCATAGCAGTCTAATGAAAAGTGTCCCTGACCGTGGCAGAGGGGTTGGACTAGATGACCTTTTAAGTGTCCCTTCCAACTCAAACTATTCTATGATTCTATAAACTACTGAGCATGAAGTATGGTTAGAAATTGCAGAATTTGTAGACAGCCTTTGTTGCACTTCTGTAAAAAACTTTGTCCCGTAACTTTGGTCCCTATCAATGTATTTGATTAATTTGTTATCTAAACTAAAAAAAAAAAAAAAAAAAAAAAAGGTGTTAGAGAAGTGCGGGAGTAGTGTACTTTTNGCAGTACTGTACTGTTGTCTCTTTTAGGTTGTGCAGTTCTCAGCATAACATACAAAACTTATTTCTCATGTCTGCTAAAATTTTAGCTGCTTGGCTCCCGGCTGGAAGAGGAATGCAGTTCTGTTGGGCGTGAACAAGTAAATAAGGCATACCAAGCCTATCGAGAGGCCTGCATCGACAGAGATAATTTGAAAAGCAAGCTGGAAAAAATGGTGTGCCTTTTTAAGTAATGACTTAAATGCATGATTTAATAAGTACTTGCATAGTTAGTAAATTTTTACTGTAGAATAAATGTTATTTACTAAAGATCTGTGGTTAGTTATATCACTCCTTTAGGGTTTTTAAGTACATTACAATACCTTATGTAGGAATAACAATTTCAAGTGTCTCAATTTTATTACTGGACTAAAACACTGCTAAAAAAAAGACCAATATTTTTTTTGTTTTGTCTCTGTTTGAAAAAAAATTGAATTGTCAGATGTGATAGAAAAAAGCATCACAAATATTTTTTTGCTGCTTTCCCCTGGCCCCCTTTCCCCCCGAAAACAGGTGAAAGAAAGTGAGGAATCCTTGAAAACCTTGAACGAACAGTTGCAGTCTAAAGAAGTAGAGCTGTTACAACTGAAAACTGAAGTGGAAACTCAACAAGGTGTGTATTTGGTTATTTCATCTTAATGCATGCTGATGAGCCCTCATGGTTATGTCATGGTCTTGGGGCATGAAGAGGTTTAACCATATGTAGTGGCTGGGTAAGAGAGGCATGTCCAGCACTGAGGCACTTTGAGCTGGGGTTCATTTTTGTGAGTGGTGCACGTTAGATGCATGTTAGATGATCATAGGTCAGGAACTCCATGGTAAAGATCTGAGGCTATTGTGTTCTATCATAGATGATTTCATAATTTGAGAAATGGGCACAACCTGACAGTTTATAGGCTATGTCATGTACATCTCTGGACCACACCACCTTTTCCTCAGAGCAGTGGGGGCATACCTGTAATGATACAGCTATAATAATAATACAACAATTATTCAGTCAATACCGCTTCCTCTGGTATCTGCAGAGGATCCGGTATGTTCCTTTGTCTCGCTGTTGGGATATATGACAGGTCCAAGAGAATGGTGTAAATAGCTGCAGTCGACAACAGTCACTTAAAGGGCTGGGACATGAGAAAAGATAGAAAGATGTTGGTTGTAGAGAGCCTGGTGAAAAGAGGAAGAAGAAACAAACAGTGTATCCTAGCAATTCCAAAAGCCCAAATCCAGCTTCTGTTACTGCAGTTGTAAAGAGTGCTGGGCACACAATAGATACATAAAATACTATGGAAGAAAAGAAAATCTGTATTAATTTAGTTACAAAAAAATACTATCTGTGTTGAGATATGGACTGACTTCAGGGTCTGTACAAATGCAGTCATTTGAAAGGTGCTTGAAATGGATTAATCTCCAAGAGGACCTCAAGCATGTCATGCACTGCTTCAGTTGCACAAATTTTTAAACCTAGAAGGACAAACTGCATGTAGTGCTAGTGTGACTCTTGAGGACCTCGTGGTTTAAGGAGGTAAGAAGTGCAGAGTTTATAAGGAAAGCCTTATTTAGAAATCACTTTTACTAATGAGTGGACTCTGAGTACCTTGTTTGAGTAAAAAATCAGTGTAGCTTAAGCTTGTTTAAACTGGTAAATCTGGAAATAAGTGTACCATGTGGCTGAAGACTTGGGGGGTTTCTTCCTGTCATGTTCTTTTTTTTCTTGCTCTCTGACTAGTGTCCTGCTACTGATTCGATGCTAGGATCATCTTAGGTGGCTTCTTACTGTGTAAATGGCTTCAGACTAATGGGATTTATGTGGATTCTAAGCTTGCCCCTTTTGTTTTGATTGTATCTTTTGTTGCTCTGTTTGGAACTTCCTGATAGTAATCTTGGGGAAAACTTAATGGTAAATTATGTAATGATATAAATCTGAGGGGGGAAAAATACTTGTGTTTTTAAAACACATAAGAAGTGTGCAAGTTGGTGTATATATATTACGTGTGTTTGCCATGAACTGATTTTTCTATTTTCAGTGCCTTTTTATGTTGGTACTTCCTTTGTTTATATGTAAAATCTCCAGTGTGTTCCTAGAAAGTAGGGGTCCATGCTTTAAAATCAGAAAATAGACTGCTTCTCTGCCAACAGCTTTACCAGTGTTACTATTTCTCTGCTGTCATAAAATGCAATTTCTTCAGAACATAATGTTTTTGTAGGGCATGGGCTGGTTGAGGAGAGCCTTATATATTGATGTACATTCCTTGAACTGAGACTGGAATCTGATTGCTTTGCTTGTCTTCTTTACAGTGATGAAAAGTTTGAATTGTACTCAGGCCAACTGGGAGTTAGAGAAGCTGAACTGTGACCTGAAAATCCATAGTCTGGAACAGGATCTAGAAAAACTCAAGGAAGAGTGCAACAGTCTCAGGAAGGAGTTGCAAAAATCCAAGCAGAAGGTACCTTAATTTTTAAGGAATTTTTGTAGTAATAGTTTATTTTGATTGAACTGAGGATTTAAAATAAAGGGTTAACAAAGATGTAAAGTATGTAACTGAGTGAAAGGTGAACATCTTGGTAAAATTTACCTTAAATATTGTCTTGGACTGTCATGTTTCTTGGAAATAGGAACAGGCTTCCCAGCGAAATGGTCATGGCACCGAGCCTGTCCAAATTTAAGAAGTGTTTGGGTGACACGCTTAATCATAAGGTTTAGTCTTAGGCAGTCCTGCAATGAGCAGAGAGTTGAACTGAATGATCCTTAGGGGTACCTTCCAAATCGAGATATTCTATGATTTTACATAGGTGACGTTTCCCAGCCGTTGCCCATATAACAACAGAAAATAAAGCTTTATGATTTTTGTAAGTAGTCATTGAAGTGTTCTATGTAAGCTGGGCTACTTAGAAAGTTTGGGCAAAAGACTGGTCTCTCTCTTTTTCTTTTTTTTTTTTTAAATAGAATGCTTATGTTAAAGATGTCATGTACTTTATTAAAAGAGGCCTAATACTTTTCTTTAGGGTAGTTGCATGAAGCTTGTCAGGAAAGTACCTCTTTTGCTGCCCTTTCCCACCATTTCTGGGGCAAGTGTCTGTTCTGAGGGGTTGATTTTGTAACCTGGCTGTTGTTAGGATCTCAAAAAGAAAATTAAGATAACTTAATGCTTTTCGTTACTGTTAAGCTATATGTCTAGTGCATTCTTAATACTTTCCATCTTACCCTTGATGAAAGGGGCAGTGGCAGTCTCTAGGACTCTGCGGTCACACTGAAGTTATACAGGGAATGGAAGAGACTTAAATGTGATTGTTTGAAGAGGCAGACTATTTTAAATTCCTTATGGCCATTAATAATTACGATTATGTAATCTTGAGTCACACAGTATTTGAGTGAGTCCGCGTTTTTTCCACTAGGTGGGGATAAAGCACATGAGGTGTTTTGTTAACTTCCCTTACTGTTAGTTGTTTTCACTTGTGTCTGGAATTCTTTCAAGTGCTTTCAATAACTTGTAAGATCTGAAGGCATACTGTAACTTTGTCATGGTTTAGCCCATCCCCCTCAGTATTGGGGTGGAAAATGGTTAACTCCAGGTGAAATTCCAGCTAAGTAGCCAATCAGAGACTTTTGTGACGTCTCTACGAATGACATATTTAACAAACCAGAAGAGAAGATGAGTTGTGCAGAAGAAATTAAGGAGTTAACGTGGCAGCACGTCCCGGCCCAGCTGGGCGCGGAGCGTGCGGCCCTCCTGGGGCCTGGCCTGGCCTGGGGAGGGCAGGGATGGCTTGAAGCCAAAACTAAATCACCCACAAGCCACATGCAACAAACTGCAGGAGAATTACAGCCACAAAATGATAAAGAAGCTGGTGAACTCTCCATTGAGGGGCTGAGCCCCTCGCGACCGTGGGCCTTAGTCCGAGGGCTGAGCCTGACACTAAGCCCCCAGTACTGGGGGGCCCACTGCAATTTTGGACCGTGTGTGATGGCAGGATGACCCCCTTCACTGCGAATGGGGGAGCGGTGGTGAATTACAGTAACTGACCGCGGCCGAGAGCCAAGATTGGGCGTCTGGCCAAAAGCAGAAAGTCAGAGGAATTCCAGAGAGCGAGAGAAGAAACTACTTGGAGCAGCAGAGCATAGCACCGGAGAATGTTCTTGGGTATAGACTGAGCCAAAAAACCCCAGAACACCTGTGATGCGGGGAGGGGTGGTGACTCTTAGGAAACCCCCCGAAACTCCTCCTGGAAGGAACCTCCGTGGAGCCCTATACTCCATGGTGACAACATGGTGATACAAGTGTTTCCCTCAAAGCCCATGGTAAACCCTCAGTAGCTGTAGACAAGCGGCTAGAAGTGGGAGGCAGACTCCTCTACATTCTGATGGTGAGAGAGAGAGAGAGAGATTTTCTAGCTGCAGTGATTTGGAACTGTTACTTTAAAGACTTTTTCTTCTCCTTCTTCCTCTGGACTGTTTTTGAAGAAAAGAAGGAGGGATGGTATTTGTAAATATTTAAGTTTGTTATTATAAGAAAATTAGTTAAGAGTTGTTGTGTATATAAGTATTCCCTTAGTTCTTATCATGTAGCAATAAATTTTAATATTAATCCCCATGTCAAGAGATCTGTTTTGTCTATGTGAACTCTTCTTACCTATTAGCAAAATTTATGGGTTGGTAAAAACCATTCAGAAAACACAGGGCTAAACCTTTGACAAACTTGTAATTGAAGACTGCAGATTTTATTGTGAGGGTGAATGTGTTAGAGAGAACAGACTAAAATAGGAGTTGTAAGAGATACTACATGTGACACTTCAAATAACGCTTATATCAGCAGCTTTTGTTGGAAAGAACAAATACAAGTAACAGCTTTTTTTATTTGGGTCTTTTTAATATAATTTCTTCTTGATCCTGGTAACTACTTAATATAGGAAACACAAAGGTACAAGTTTTCAAATGCGGGGTAATACAGCACAGCTGGTTTTTCAACTGTGAAGTTGAATCTTTGGGCAGTGGTGGGAAAGTCTTCAGAAGGGGAAAAATCTGTCAGTTGAAATACAGGTAAATATGATCAATGGGAAATGACAAGTCAGCATTGTTTCAAACCCAGCTGGTATTTTTGTTATTACTTGATTTAATTATATTGGTTAGCTTTTTCAAATGTTTTCTACTGTGAAATTGTTTACTTTCTATTTTTTTGTACTTTTAGATATTCTTACTCAGGTTTTGCATTGTAGTTGATGCAGTGTGTACATTAGATTGACAAGCTGCTTAAAATGTGCACAGGCTGTCATGAAGCCACAGTCTCCTTTCAAATAGAAAATCTGAAATCGTGTTCATTCAGTCTCTGTCCTCCTTTCACTCTGTTACACAGGACCAGGCTCAAGATGAAAATCCACTGAGTGGAGACCACCTTCAAAGGCAAGCTATCCAGAGGTACGAAAAATCAAGTGATGTTCATGGTTTATTTTCTGTTTACGGAGGGACGGTTATTTGAACAAATAAATAATTTAGCATCCTCTTTAAACATGTTATTTCAAATTACATTATTTCAAGTCTAGGTATATCATTTAGCAAGTTCATTGTAAATTTTTTTTCTTTATGTCTGTAGTTCAGGATGATGATGACCATTGACATCTCCAGATTGTTGTACAGAAAATGCAAATTTAATTATCTTGGATTTAAAAATCAGGTTTTTTAATAACTAGTTGACTTAAGGAGGTGGTAGATAAATTTCCAAGTCTCATCGCAGCTATGGAATATCTTCATTCTGTGCGTGGGGAGGTTTCTGTGCTTGCATAGTTTCAGGCTTCAAATCCCTTGCACAGTGCTGGAACATACATTCTTGCTTACTGCAGTGCAATAATATTTCTACTAAAAGACATTTTAAAGGATTTTTTTAACACTGAGAAGCCATTGTGTGACTTATTCAAAAAGAAATAGCAACTGTCCAGAAAAATGCTCAAATACCAGAAAGCATTTGTTCTCACTTTGCACCCATTCAAATAATTGTGCTTGTGATATAAACTCCTATACTATCCTGCCTAAAGTATATGTGCTATATTAGAAAGTGTATATATATATCTTTTAACTCCTTATGCAAAAGAACTATTCAGGAATGCATGAAAATTCCCGAATGTTCTGTCTTGCAGAAATGAAACCCTAACTGCATCATTTAGACCCAGTTACGCCTGTCCATGCACTTACAGGATTTTCCACCAGAGGGAAGAGTGGTCCTTCGTAAGGACAGATTGTTTAGCGTGATGCCTTGTTGCTGCTTTGGGCATTGAAGAGATGGGAAGGGAGATCAGGGAGATCAGTCACTGAAAGAGAACAGTACAGATATTTCTCCTCTCATGTTCTCTGGTATAATGATGATAACGTACACACTACACACAAAGCACACTTTGTCCTTTCACCTTGACTGGATACTTATTCCCGTTGTTTCTGATGGAGCTTCATAGTCAGTCTTGTGCGCTGATAAATGGTGTTCTCTCAAGATACAGCAGTTATCTTTTGATTATTGCTCTGATCAAACTGATAATTTGATCAAATTATCATTGATCAGAGCAGATTTAGTCCACAAAGTGGGGTTCAGGTGGCAGCCATCAGAATTAAAATATGTACAGCATAGAGTTTCTTGTAATACTGTGTAAATAATGAATGTGTAATGAATATGTAAACCCATCCAAAAATCTGTGGAAAACAGACATGAAAAACCTCCTGTGAGAAACATTTGTTGTAGCTAGCAATCCTGCTTTTTTTGGGAGATGGAGGCAATTGCAGTCAGTTAACTTTTTGGGAAGTAGTTATTTCACATTTGTTGACTTTAAAATCTCAGTTTGCAAATCTACTTTGCTGTAGACTTAGACAGGCTGTCATACTGAAGGTTCGTGTTACATGTTAGAAGGCAGCATAGGATAAACCCTGAAACACAGGGTATCCTTGATTTTCAATTGCAAATTCATTGAAAATTAGGCTTTGCAATGGGATTCTAGGTCAGTATCCACAAAAACAATTAAAATGTGTCGCATGTGATTTAAGTGGAATTCTGGTACTTGCAGTCATTTGCAAGATGCTTGTAAGTGCTAAATGCACTTTACAAAATTCATCCAAACACTTCTGGTTAGTGGCAGACACTGAGCTGTCCTTATATTAACCACTTCTATGTTAAATATTGGACAGGACTGTCTTTATACAACTTAAGTTTGTTTGGTCTTATTTTTGAGACCAAAACACGTCAATTAATGAAGAGTGGTTGCCACATCAACTTAATCTTACAGTTGTCATCTTTAATGAACTCTCATCAACAGTTCAAAGAGCCAAAAGGATTCTGCAGTAGAAAGGCCCCAGGTTTATCCGAACTTCCTGAAATACCAGTTTTGAAAATTTTAACTTTCTGTCAGAATTGCTGGCACTTAATACATTACCTATTAAACTATCAGCTTCCTCTGTTCTTTAACGGTGCTTTTTGAATCTGACTGTTCATATTCTGGGGGAGATATTTCTGAGCATAGCAGAAAGTTCAATTTCTTTGTTTTAAGGGACACTGTTAGTGTCAACTTGCAGGATAGCCTAATACCTGCTTCTCAGAGTGATTTTTGCACGCATTCGTGCCTGATACATTTCATGCAGGAGTGATCCTATATTGCTGTTTTAGAGGGATAGAACTCTCTATGTATGCATGAAAATACAGTTATAAAGCTTATTAATTCTTAGTCATCTCGATAGTTTGAGACATTGAGCTGTTTTCAAATAAATGTCTTAAGTGAATGTTGTGAGCAAGAAAGAAATCTACTGGAAACTCTTACCTGTGATACTGCTCTTCAATAAATGTATTTTGGTAGAATGTTAAGCATTAAAAGGCATTAAATTATTGATTTCATGTTTAAGTTGAAGTAATTACATCCTTATGTCTTTGAACACTAAGTTAATTATTAAGCAACATAAGAGTGGTATTCAGTGAGCCTTTGCTTGAAATTTTACCAAGAAACATGGTAATGCTGACTTCTCTTAATTTTTTTGTTCTTGATTTTCTTACTAACTATTAACCTGTAATTCCAATGTTTGAACAGTGCTGCTGTTGCTAAATAAGTTTCTCGTATTGTGCTGTCTTAGAGAGTGAATTGGGTGACTGTTTATTACACTGTTTGATAAGGCAGTGTATTAATATAATACATTAATAATACATCATGCATAGATGAATATGAAACAGTTTTATGTTTTAGTTTGGTGTGTGTGGGAATGCTCATTTTGGATCTCAGGTATTTAGTCTGAATTCAGTGTAGCAATGCACATGGTGTAAGACCCAAATATCTATTGAATATTTAAAATTCTGATCAATTAACGTTACTAGGATCATAATATGTGATGGGGTGTGTGGTCATTTATTGAAACGTATTCAAATTAAAACTACCTTCTTTGCAACTTAGTGTCACTTTATTTATGTATTTGAACTATTCCTTCAAGACTTTTAATTTTATGGGAAGGTGGTTAACTTCAAATAATGAAATGCAAAAGTATGCTTCATATTTCTCTCCATTGGGGGAATTAAAGTTATTATTATTAGCTAGTATGTCAATATATTGTGCATTATATGTTGTAATATGCACAAATTAAATAAAATATACAAAGGTCCATCACTTTAAGGTAATTATCAGTACCATTCAATGCATTTTGAATTATGGCACTCTAGCAAAATTTGCAAGTGTACGTCAGGCAAAACCAATTTAACAGATAATGCTTGATAAGCATGTAATAGGCTGCTTTAGAGGTGGCAATACTTAACTGGTAATAAATTTTTGTTTTGAAAGTGCGCAACAAGCATATTGGGAACTGAAGAGAGAAATGTCTAATTTGCGCCTAGTGACTGATGTGCAAGCTGAGGTTCTACGAAAACTGAAAAGAAATCCAACAGCAACCAAGAAAGGCAAGTCAGTGTTTGCAGTAATAGACCTTACAAGCACAAACCGTTGATTCAGGATGTCGTATTTCAAAAATGAACTAGCTATCATATCTTATCAGAATCTCATCAATTGAAGTTGATAAGCTAGACTATGTTATGGTTCCAGTTTACCCATTTTCTGCTTTTGCTTCTGTCTCATACTGGTCAACTTCACACATAAAGGTGTTGCTGATGTGTTTTTTCTTCAGTACTGTATTCTGTTCCCCTTGTGGCTTTTTTCTCAGTCAAGTGTTGCTTATGTGCACAAGGCTGAGGTGTTAAGTTTACTCGTATTTGACCTTTTACCACAACTACTTCATATTGGGGGGGCTGGATTTTTTTGCAAATGCAGTCTTATTTTCCCAGTACAGAATATATGAAATTGGCAATATTTTAAAATCAGACTTTAACAGACTGAAATTTCCATATGGTTCCATATTTCTTTATGTTGGTGTTCAGAAAAGTTGTCTTTTCTAACAAAATGCTGCACAATATGACCTTTTTTTTTGAGCGTCAAAATACTGGGGAAGCAAAACTGCCTTATATAAGGGTTAAATAATTTCTGTATAGTGTATTTATAACTTCTGTGTGCAGTTCATCAGACAGTTCTTCTGTTTCATACATATGTTTCTCGAGCCAAATGCTAGACTATCAGTCAAACACTGTGGTAAACAGTCTATTTCCTTTGTTTTCTGCTTACTTCAATTGTGGTATTTACTGTGCTCAGAATACAGGTGAAAAACAGTGAACTTGGTTACAGTGTATTGGTGACAATCTCTGATGTCCCTGTCCCTTACCGGATCAAGACATTTTGTTTCTAAACAGCTCAGTGAGGTAATGACAGGATTCACCTCCCGGTCAGTCCCTGCCTTTGTGGTCAGCAGTGACTAATGATCACTCTCTATCTGGTACTTGGCTGATACAAACTATCAACACATTTTGTAGAGTTGGCCATAGTGTTACCAGGTGAGTTTGTGTTCCTACAATTCTAAACCACCTATACATAAACAAATAACTTCAGCAGAGAAACTGAGAACTGAATGGGTCTTTGATCTTAAATCTGTCAAGGTTTGCTGTGATCGTATTGTGTCTTTCTGTCCTTACGTTTAATTTGCAGTTACCTGTCTTGCCACTACACAAGTACAGATTTTTTTATTTTCTCCTTGGTGAACAGTCTCATTTTCTGGAGTTGTTCATCCACAGCCATAAAAGGTATTATTGATGAATCAGGAAATAGTGGACCTCTGCCTCTTTCTCTGCAGGTTTTTTTCAGTAATTTTTCAGAAGTATGTAAGAGTGGACAGGTCTGTTGACCTTCCTCGTCAGCCACACTTAGGAACATGATGCAGATATTTTGTAAATATATGCTTATATTTTTAGAAAAATCTGGGCTTATGAAAAATATGGGTAGAGCCGACTTAAACCTTCCACTTCCTATACCTCTAGTACTGGCTGTTGTTTTAGCATCTACAAAAACTAGCTGCCACTTCAGAGGTGCATTAAGTCTGCAGAACCCATGACTCAACGTGTAGGACATGAACAGTATCAGTTAACACGCGGATTCTACGTATCTGTCACTTGCATATGGAGGCATTTTCAACAAATGCATGTCTGTGGGAGTTTGTTTGTGTTGTTGATTGTTTGTGGTTTGTTTGGGGACTTTTTTTTTAATTTTCAATCTATTTTCAGTGGATTCCATTTTTCTTGAACTTCTAAAGCTCTGTAGGCCTCAAACTGCTTTTTACACCTGTCAGCACAAAGAGGCCAAATCCAGTGCTTTATAATGTCTTTCAGACACAATGCCTGTGCTGTTGGGAGGTGGTTTTGGTTGACATTTGTGAATTGGGTACCCCTTCTTAATTTGCAGTGACAAACAAAAGTTGCATTCTTTAACAAAGATGCTGGTTCCTCTTTCTGTCCCTTAGAAACTAAAGTTAAAAATTGCAGTTTATACTCGAGATTCACATGTGTTCTAGAAAACAGTGTGTAAAATGTGATTTTCTTTAACTGTGGGAAGCATTAATCTACTCCCATAACATGTTTATGTACATGATACACTACAAAAAAAAAATCTGGTTTTATTTGGCCATCTGTTCAGATGTGCATTGAAGCTGCACTTCTTCCACTTCAGGTAGATGTTGTTCTGTTTCAGAATCCTTCCTTTCCTAGCACAGTTTAAAACTTCCTTGGAATTTCAGGTGGCTGATTATTGCAGTCTGTCACTTCACTTTTGGAAGTCAGACAATAGTGGAACACAGAGAACCTGTGAACACCATGTGTTTCCCTTTTACTGCTTCATGGACAGAGAGAATTCAGTTTCTGGGCAGCCAGAGAACACAACTTGTTAAAAGAATCAGCAGAGGAGAAAGCAGCACTCAGTGTTCTGTATCTGGTTGATTTCTCCAAGTGCATGAAAATCCTGTTTCAGCATTCATTTTAGTCTGGTCAGAAAGATCCACTAGTTTACCTGTGTTCAAGTGGGAGTCAGGAGATTTCCCTGGAGTTAGGTGTATTTAAGACATTGTGATTTCAGGTTCTTGAGTTCATCTTGCAAAGTCAGACTGGTGAGGTTAGTATGGCGTTTGTAACTTTTAAGTGGTTACTGAATATGGTCTGAAAACTTGTGGCTTGAAAACACTGTGTTTAACATCCCTGCTTGACTGTAGTACATTTGGAGTACATGAGAAATGCATTAGATAATGTAATTTTAAAATCTTTTTCTGTCTCCTTCCTTCAGCTGCCCCTACTGCACCAGTACAATGTGTTGAATTGAACATTTCAAAGCTGAATTTGACATCTGGGGTAGTCTATGAAAACCTCTCACGAAACGATAACGTCTTCTGCAACACTGTGTCTCCCCCTCTGCTGAGAGATGTCCACATCCCATCGGAAAGGGTGACTCTACAAGCACGGGCAGATGAGAGACCCATTCCAGCTGATGACAAAACGTTTCAGGAACACCATTCTTACGGAAAGAGCTCTCTGGAAGATAATTCCTGGGTATTCCCAAGTCCTCCAAAGCCTAATGAGAATATGTTTTGGGAAATGAAAAACAACCCAACTTTGTTAAACTGTCCAGCAGATTACCTGGATCAGTGTAATCAAAACTGTCTGCACAAGAGTTAAACAATTTTGGGAATGATTCTGAGTAGGCACCTTAACGCTTGAACTTTTTAAGATGGAAAAGAAATTGCTTGAAATGTTCTTTCTTTAATTCTAGTTTTGAAACAGAAGCCTAGTCTTCCTCTGCTGTTAATCAGGAGTAAGTTCCTCGATGTTAAAGCTGTGCTGGTATAAATGCAAAAATAAAGAAATCTAGCATGGGGCCTAGATAGTCTTGTACTGCAGATGACATACATTTGCAAAAGGTTACACTGAAAAGTGAGTTCATGGAATAAAACAAAATAATTCAGTTCTGTATTTGTTTGCCATTTGTATCTCATCAAGAAAATATTTGGCATCTGGTGTTAAAACTTGTACCAGCTCTAAGGTGATTTTTTGATGGTGTCCTTTTTCAGAATATAAGACATACAATGAAGAAATGGATCATCTCTCCCTTCTTCCTTTCAATTAACTTTTTGATTCCTCTGTTTTAGAAATGCATTTTTATATAATCTTTAACCAAGAAAGGTGAGATTTATTTTTTTTTTCCAAATCCTTGATTTATATTAGATAGTGGCAAGAGAAAAATCACCCCTAGGCTATCTTGTTTCGATTGCACCATGTATGGTTTGATTGTGAATTCTAAAGGACCATAAGTAATGCTGCTGAACACTGTGAATCCTGGAGGTTCAGCTTGTTCCTCCTGAAGGAAACAAGACTTAACTCTGTGCACAGTGGTGCTGCCACAGAACCATCCTGCTCACAGCGCAGTTACCCATTTCGTGCCTCCTTTGCACAGCACCAGAACCTTGACTCTTTGTGTGGTGGTGATGGATACTAACTTTTCTTTTGTGAAAGAAACAAAGCCTTAATTTAATCAGATTTGGTGTTGTCACACTGTTGATATACATAAGAAGTATTTCTGTGGTATCTTCAGTATGCCACCGAGAACTAGAGTTATTAGAATTGCATCTGCCTGCTTTATAGACTATGGGTATCTGAGTACTATCTTTTTTTTCCTCTTAAGGCCATGAACTGTTTTTAGGCAAATACAATTTATGCCTTTTTTTTTAACTTATCTGCTTCATATCTGGCTTAATACAACAGGGTTAAGTGAAATGTCTTGACTGCTCTGAAGGTTGAAGAAAAATGCTTTGTAATTTAGATCCACGATGCCTAATTTGTAATGGGTGGGAAGACATTTAATACTGAATGGGCTATTTACACACATGTGGGTGGGTGAAGGATTTGACTTCACGGGTCCAGCTTCAGATCAAAGTAATAAAAATTAATTCCACAGCAGTTTAGTAGCAAATTATCTTAAAAATTCTTGCAAATGCAGGGGGAAGCTATGACTGTAGCATAGCTGTGGTAATGATGGGCTGTAAAAGTGTTACTGGGGTGCTACGTGACCTGTGTGGTTCCAGACACTCTTCCCTGCACAGTAAGTACAAAGCCCATCTCCTTCTCTTTCAGTTTGTCTATTGAAGTCGAAAGAATGCCTTCCAGATACTTTCTACTACAGCAGCAAACAGCATACATAAATAATGTTTCCCATTCACCAGATACAGTTTTTCTTTCTATTATCTTGCTCACATATACTGGGTTGTCTGTGATTAATGGAAATGGTGTCAGATGCTGGAATTTATTCTGACCAATGAACACAGCTGACTCAGGGGAGTACAATCTCTTGGAAAGTAATAGAACAAAACCCAATATGCATAAAACAAATCCAAGTCACTAGGCTTTAGCTGATAAAAGCAACTACCTGTGTAATAACAAAGAAAACATTTCTCATGTGGCTGCATAAGCTATATGGCTTACTTTTGGGGTTCCCCACCTCAATCTTACAGAGGGTTTTTTATCAAGTAATGTATTACCCAACAGACATCAATATGATTTGTGCAATGAAGGAATTCTACTGTGTAAGATTTTAAATAAATTTATTTTTGTTTGAAATTGGTTTCACTTACAAATCTCCTTTCTGTATTTGGCACAAAATTTTTTACTTAAGTTTTAATTCCTTGATTGTGTATAAAGGTTTCTCCAAATACAAACAATTAAATTTGAGGTTCATCATTTTTCGTTCGTGGGGAAAAAAACCAGCCATCTGCTGTAGCCTGCTTCGGCATATGCTGGGAAAAGTATTCTCTTGGATGTTGAAACCTGGAAGACTTAGTTACCTTGAGCTATGATGTGTTCCAAGTGGTTTGACTATTTGTGTCAAAAGGTTCCTGATCAGGCTGCCCTATCTTCTGTGACAGTGGAGCTTAAAATTAGGCTTCTCTGTGCAGAGCCTGATAATTTCCAGGCTTTGCCTTTAACTCTTGGTTTATATTCTGTGCTGTTTCCCATACTGGGGCAGGGAGCAGCAATGTTTGCCGAGAGGGACTCCAGGAGAATGCTGATACTGGAAAGAAGTGGGACTGATGATGGAGAGCTTGCTGTAGGCAGCATTTCCAATCCAGTCATTCATTACCATGTCCAAGCTGTAACAACTGAAAAGGAAGTCTCCAGATTTGGAGTCACCTGGGAGCTTGCTGGCTTGTGAAGCATCTGTTGGTCCGAAGCTTAACAATCATATTTTGACTGAAGATGGAAAAGTCATTTAAATCCATGCCGCTAGTGGCTTACAGTGCTTTTTCCATTTGCAGAAGTGAAATCTTTTCATCACAGTGACAGCAAATTACATGCAGAAGCAGCTGTAGTAACAGCGTTCTGGTGTTTGCGTGCACGTGTGCCTGTGTTATACAAAACTGTAAAATCGCACATAGTAAGGACCAAAATTCTCAAATAATTCTTAAATGACACCAAGCAAATTTTAACTTGAATGCAAACGTTGAATATTTTAAAACCTCACCTAACCCACCAATGTGACAATTTTTAATTTAAGAAAGCACTTACTCCATTTCCAGAAATGGAAGACAGCTTTTGGCGCAGGAGGAGGTTGTTGCTTTGCACATTTAAGCGAGCATATGGCAAGCTGATGAATATGTATTTGGATATTTGGGGAGTCGGATGAACCTTCTAATAAGTTATATGTAAACTTGCACTGTTTGGTTAATTTTAAGTATTTTTAAAATCTGATCATTTTAAGTTTCCCTGCCAGTTTCATGGTTTAAAATTGATCAGTTTTCCTCTTACGTGAACTAACCATATTGAAGAAAGCGAACTCCCAAATTAGCTGTGATACACTATCCAATTTTTACAGCTGGAAAAAGACAAGAGCAGCACCAGACATATGGTGGAGCTACAGTAAGACAATACCCATTCCAAGTAATGAAACACAGGCCCACGTAAGTATCATATAAACTGTACGGGTGAGATAAAGCAGATAGAAATTTATTTCAAAACCAACATGCAGCAGACTTTGAGACTCCTGTGTTGAGACACCTGTAGCTTTAATGATGCCCTGGCCTGGTAAAGGAAGAGTGAAAAACTCAAGTACTTGACACCTGTATTGTTGTCTAATCTTCAGACAGGCCCTCCAAAGAACAGGCGTCACAGAGCAGTAAGAGCCCTGTGTAGTTTGAATACAAAAGGGCATGTGGGGTTTGGATATGTTTTTTATATTAATTTTTTGGGGTCCTGAGTGGTCAGGCTTTTCCCTGGTTTTTTGGGGGGGAGCGGTGTGCTACTTGCAATTGTATGAACATAATACAGTGGATGAAAGCTTTTCATATATGACACCTTTTCCCTCCTTCCTTTCAGATCTTGCATTTGTAGGGAGCCCCCCTCAAGAGTTTGAAGACAGCTTTAATACACTGAGAGGGTGCAGTCTCCAGTGAAAAATGGGGGTGTCTTTGGGGGCTCGCCAAGTGCTACAAAGAGGCACAGACAAGCCCTGTGCTGCAGAAAAGGCAACAGATGCTGTGCTGTGCTGAGCAAGGGTGCTCAGTGATAAACCAGTCTTCGAGCTTTAAGACCTTGTTCCATTAATGTCAGTAAATGGTGCCCGCTAGTGGTTGGTTTTAAGCAGGCTGGGCACATGGTTACAGGAGGTAAGCAAGCATGGGGGCAGGCTCATCGTAGGGCCACAGTGAAAGCCCTGTAACTTTGCAAAAGCTTCAGTTGTAACAGGCAGTGTTAAAACGGGGGCTATAAACACTTGGTAATGCCACCTTCGTTTTTCAGAAGGTCATGTTAGAAAACGTCAGATGCTTTTATACAAACATTAACTATGACGGGCGAGTGGCGCTGCTACGCTTCAGACCTTGGCCAACCTCCTCGAGTTAGTCCCTGCCTCTGCACTCCTGTAACTTTTCTAGGCTTTAACCTTATAGGCTACCTTGAAAACATTGGAAACACACCTAGATTAATTTCCCTAATTGTCTACTCCTACGGAGAATGATAATGTGTAAGAATCCTGCAGAATTTATTTCATAATGAAAAAAAGAAAGATCTAGTGACCATTAATGAGAGCTGCAATCCCCGGCTTAGATGGAGATGGCTGGATGAAGTACTGCATGTCTGCACGATGTCAGCTCCCTGCCTCATCACCTAGAGGTGGCTGCTCTAAGTACAGGCAGTTACTGTGATTTGTTTCGCTGGGAGGTGGAGGGGCTGAGGGGGGAAGACAGTCAGGCTTCCACAGTTGTATCCTCCCATCATTACCAAGTAAGCGCTTTTTAAAAAATATTCAGTGTGTAGCAAAAAACTTCCAGTTCCCTGTGCACAGCTGAAGGCTTTGCCAATACTACTGCTGTTTTCTTACTCTGATTAGAATCTAGGGCTGCCTCCTGCTAACCTGAGTAGGGAGGAGAGTTTACAGCTGAGACAGAAACAAACCCAAAAGGAATTTACCAGTATGCGTTTGTCACTTCGTAGTACTCATTCTTTCATTTAAACCTTAAATAAAAGATGTAAATACGATTAAAGTACAGGATATTGCACAAGACACTAAGAAAGCAAAAGGTGTGAAATCAAGAATTCAAAACTAGGGAACGTCACGTTAAGGCCCTGGATGTGTTACAGAGGAAGCTTATGCCAGAGCCAAGGGCAAATCCCAGCTCTGAGTGCATCCCAGGGCAAACAGAGGTGGAGCTACAATAACCCACTTCTTCCTTACACCCACAACAGTGTAGGTAATGACAAATAACTGGCTGACAGCACCATCCAGTACATGCGATTTCAGGCTTGAGAGCAGAGCTTAGTTATCAGTGCAGAAGTGAGTTGTGGCTGTCGTACACATACTGCATGTCAAGGGTGGGGGAGCAATACCTGCAGGTTCCACCCTGGGCTTTGTTCCACCCCAGGCACTAATTCCTCCCCTACAGTACTGGTCACTGCACTGGGGTTCCCTGCACTGGCTGAACATGCTTTCTGATGAGCCAGCAAAGGAGAGCTCCCATTGCTGATGCTGTGTCTGATCACCTGCTGTGCTGAGAACCTGAGGATGACCCAGGTGACCCCTCAGTGCAGGCACATACCACTGGCAGCACACAGCCATTGCCCCTAAGGGAATGCTTGCTCCCACACAAATCCTCTTTGGAAAGGCCTTTGACAACAGTTATAAATACCCAGGCTGGATTTCCAGAGGTTGAAAATGTAGCAGATTTTCATAACAGCATACCAGAACAGTCACTATCTTTAAAAACACATTTCACCATCTACCTTAAGTTTACTCTTTTTTAAAAATACAGCAAAACAACTAATTTTCCGCTAACTGATTTGGAATATTTTTTTTTCCCAAAAACATCCTTGAACTAAGGAGACAAGAGCAAGTACACATGTAGGACACTGTTCCACATATGCTTTTTTAAAGTGGTTAGTTTTAGAGCTGAATGCCACATAAGTTTGCCTTACAAGGCAGAATGCTACACATCTCTTCAGTTTTTCACTCACAAGTGTTCCCTAGTCCTCCAGTCAATCTGCTGAAGCGACATTATTACTGATAAAAGGCATAGAATAAAGGGCAAGGACAAACTTGCAGTGTTAAGACCTTGACACACACGTCAAAGTCTGATTTGAATTTCCTACTTAAATAGCTTTAGAGCAAAAAAGTTGTGTTTGTGGTGCAACTATTAAAATAAGTCAAATCTTGCATCTTCTGATGGAGAAGTATTAAATCCTATTACTTACTCTGAAATTTTTTTTTTTTTTCAAACCAGGGCATTAAAGTTACCGAGTTTAATTCCAGCCTTCTCCTACTTGTAAAGAATTCGGTTTAATTTCAGAATGTTTCAAAGGATACTCCAAGATAGATAGCCTGTAAAACTTTGAACTACTATCTCTAGTGAAGTCAGTCATGCATTTGAGAGTTCTACAATTAAGCAGCTTCAAGTACCAATACATGAAAGATCTTCTGGAAGCCCCTTTTTAATTAGGGACTTCCTTGCACTTAGTTCCTGCAAGAAGTGACCTGCATTTTACATGCCTAGTTTTGTTGTTTACTCACCTATACCTGCAATAATTTTGCAAGCATGGTCACTTGCTTACTCTTGAAGAGTGGCAGCTAATTCCGTGTTCTCAAAGAAGAATCTGGATCAGATTACTTTCTCCTCTAGAGTCAAAATGGTCAGTCTGGGCCACGCACAAACACAACGCATCCATCCCTTCTGGCAACATAATTTAAAAATGAGTCACAGTGTAGGCAGGCACAAGTACTATGAGGCTCTCATATGACTCAACATTCTCACAAAAAAGATAGTTCACACTGGTCTGAGCAGCTCTTCTCTTCTCCATTTGCCACCCTTCTCTTCTGGTAAGTGCATCTCCACACACGGTCAGCGGCAGGTGATGACTAATGGACCAGCTTCAATGTATACACAACTGGTAATCAGTGAATACAATTTAAGGGTGAATAATTTAAGTTTTTACGTAGCCTGGCTCACCTAACTAGACACAAGCTTTAAATTCCAAATGGACATTCTGGATTTGCAAACTCCAACTTGCAAACTGGTAACAAAATCTCAAGTCCAGTCAGAGGAACAGACCTTCGCAACTTCTCTCGCAAACTGTGACAGCATGCTTCAGATCTTTAACTACAGAAAATTTAAAAATTTAATTTTACAGATTTATTCTCCATTCATCTCGTGTATTTCAGTTAACTCCACACAGCAGTACCGATCATTTAAGTCTGTTTAAATCAATTGAAAATCAAAGTTGCATAAAAAATTTGAGTTCATTTAAAGTTTTCATTATACGTTTGAAGTAACCTTCTGTCTTTTTTTCTTAATTCCAGTTGCTCTGTATTCTTCTCTTTGCTTCAAATATTCTGCTTTGCAGTCTTCATAGAATGATGGATCAGAGTAGCTGCAAGACAGAAAAATACATAATACTGCTTTTCATCTTGGAATATGGAACAGATACTGCACATTAACACCCAAGGAAAACTTGCCTGCCTTCAATAATAAAATAACTTTTTTTAAGGTACATAAGTGTTAAAGTTATGTTAAAGTAAAAGAGGCCTTTTCAAGCCTCTACAGTGAAGCCACCAAGAGGAAAGGGAGAAAAAGGGAAAGACATTTGGTTTTTCAGTTCAGCTGAATAATTTATTATTTGCAGTTACCTTCCTCAGTATGAGAATCTGTTGGAGTCCACTTATAGTTTTTTATGCACCCAAACAACTACTGGGAAGAGGCTAAAGTGTATGTCTCAAACAGTAGATATGTAGGGCCTTGATCATTACATTCAATTCCTTTTTCTTATAATCTTGTTTTTAAGTATAACAATTCAAGTACTAAACATTTTTTCCAGTAGCATTTTGTTTCATTTTATCTTTTAAAAAAGGCAAAGGTACTGACAAATAAAACTGAGTAACTCCAGCAAGTTCTGACTGCAGTTGGGCCTGAATTCTCACCTGGTTGGACATGTTTTTTTCATCAATTCCCAAATACTTGAAAATAACTGTCACTATTTCAAAGGCATTTAATCTTAATCTCTCGTTTAACAGAGCAGGACACTCATTCCACCAAAAAACAAACACACACCCTTTTTCTTCCAGTGAAACTCAAAACATCCCCCAACTCTCACCTTGGCAGATTTAAGAATCTAACACTTCAGCCTGACGGCACTGGGGATAAATTAGGACTTAAAAAGAAACATTTCACTCTACCATGGCATCAAGTTGACCTCTCTTATGTTGCTGTTCACAACAGCAGGACACTTTCAAGACAGACTAAATCTTAAAGAACAGTTCAAGAAGCAAAATGAAAACTAAGTCTGTCTCACTAACAGAGTATAAAGGTGCTTCACTGCTCAGCCCCCTCCTCACATATGTGATGCAACAGAGCAAATACAGGGCTACAGGTCATCTGGGCTGAAATCTGTCACCACGTAAATCAAGGACAGAGCCATTTATTTATATGGTAAATAAAATCTTGTCAGTTAGGGCCTGACCAGCACGGTTCTAATAAAGAAAATACACCATTTTCAAAAATACATCAAAGTCCCTAACCTTGCATAACCCTTTTGAGAATAGTTAACATTTCTACGAATTTCTACATTAGTACAGGCCATGCACAAAAAACCAACAAAAACTCATGAGGGACTTACTAGCCAACCAGGCAGTCTTTCAATGCTGTGTTCTCTTGCCGACACTTCACCACCATAAGAAAACCAGTTTCTTGACAGCATTTAGTAAAAGCTGGGAAGCAAAAAAACAACACAAACTACATTAAAGTTAGAAAAATGACAATTGGTAAAAAAAATCTTCCTATGTGTAGGAGGTATCAGAACACATCTGATTTATTATTATTAATATAACCATAGTTGGCCCAGAGTCTCATACTGTTTGCAAGATCTTTGTCACTTGTTTAGCAGCAAGATTTTAATTGGGATTCTCCCCTCATCATGTAACACATTCACACACATATTGCTAATACCAACAGATTTTTGAAATTATTCTTGCAGCAAACCCATGACTCTTGTGCCTGCTTTTCATACAGTCTACTCAGGGCTATCACAGCAAAACAAAAGGAATCACAAAAAATTAGGTAAACCAGGCTTGTTAGTGTTTCCTCTACAGTGAAAGTTTTTGGAATTGCTGAAGCATGTTTGTATCTACATTAAATTAATTTAATCTAAATTAGGAGGGCAGCAATGCTGACAGCAATTACTGCCTCAAAGAAATTCCACTGGAAAAAAATCTTGTGTGAAGGTTTGGACTGGAGATAACAAACTGTGAGGTCATGGTTCTTTCCTGGCATTTCCAAAAATCTCTCCTGGGAATGCGAGGAGAAAGCTGGAATTGCCAGGTTGTACTCCGTGGCACTACAGTGCTCCATGAAGGACTGCTGTCTTCTCTGTATCTTCTCTGCATTGTGTAGTGGCCTGTAGCTGTTCTTCAACATGCAATTTCTTCAAAGTCCAAATGTCTAGTAAAGAGCACTGTCCACAAAAATATTGATGATCTACACATCCAGTCTCATCTTAAAAATCTCAAGGGACGGAGAATCCACCACCTCCATGGGCAGCCAAATACACATGCAGAATTTTGAGGAAACTTCTAGACAGCTGAAGTTTACAAAGCAGTGAAAGCTCAGAACAAGACAAGTGTTATTAGGTTACTGAAATGTTTCTTTGGTTTTCAAAGGTGAACCTGACATTTCTTCTGTTCTTTCCTGGACTGTTTACAGTGACTCTCCCTATATCAGCATCTCAGAAAAATCATACCTATTAGGACATTTCTAAAAATGTCCTTGTTTTTTTTATTCCTGGAAATAAACTTCCAACGCCTTTGAAAGCTTATGGTCTGTCTAGTGACCAGTTTGATTTCTACTCTCCATGGGCACTTCTTTAAGTGCTGTGCTGAGGTTTTGGGTTGAGTTTTTTTTTGTAGTAGTAATCATTTCTTCTGGAAGCTGTGAAGTAAAAAACCACAGAGGACAACGGGAGGTCCCTCTCACTTGTTAGCTCACCAGTCTTGATTGGTTAAAGGCGTGATGTCCCAGTGAACTAAAAAATCTGAACTGCAATTGCAAGCATTCCCTGGCTTCAGAAAGCCCCGCCTGCAGTACATGGCCAGGCACTGCTGCAAAGTGATAAAACTGCTTCCAGCTATTTAGCTTTAACATTAGTGATACTTAACAACAGAGAGGAAGAAAGGAGGTTAAAGCATATTGGGCATCCTTATATGAGCACATAAAACTTAATTAGCCATGTCTTCTCTTTAAAAGCCATGTAAGCGAGTGTGGTGCAAGACAGCTCTAAACACTTACCAGAAACCTTACAGGAGTCTGGAGAATGTTGTTTTATTTTTAACTATGTTTAACTATCTTGCTCACAAAGGGGCAAATATTGATCCCTTCGCTCTCATGACCAGTGACAGGACTCAAGAAAATGGCATGAAAACTGAGTCAGAGGAGGTTTAGGTTGGATATCAGGAAAAGATTTTTCACCCAGAGGGTAACTGAACACTACAACAGGCTCTGCAGTGAAGTGGTCACAGCACCAAGCCTGTCTGAGTTCAAGAAGCGTTTGGACAATGCTTTCAGGAACATGGTGACACTCTTTAGGTGTCCTGCACAGGGCCAGGAGTTGGACTTGATGATCCTTGTGGGTCCCTTTCAACTCAGCATATTCCAAGATTCCATGAACTTTTCCATGAAATGAAACATCTCAATGTTGAGCAGCACAAAGAGTGTTAAAACTACTGGTTTGGAGAATACTCTCACAAATAGTGCACAAAAGATCCAGATATAATCTCAAACCAAAAATTAATCTCCATCTCTGTAATCTTGACAATCACCACTCATTCCTCACTCAAGCAATAGTTGCATTATGGACCAAAGTTTCAGGGTGCGTAGCAAAACACCACAAAAGGAGTGGATACACAGGATCTGATTACAAACCTTTTGTAGTTTAACACTTTAGCAGCTCTGAGTTGTAATCAGAACACTAGAGAATCAGAATCAGAACACCCTCAGGCTCAAACAAACCTCCTTCCTGATACACTGCACATCATACAAAGAAGAGTTGTTCTTTCAGAGCAGAATTAATCTTTTCATAATCCTGTGTATGATCCAATATTTATGACTTTGGCAAATGACTATCTCTAATTTTACAAGTTCATGGGCTGATTTCTTCTTCTCAAGCAGCAGCGAAACTAGAGATAAATTTGAGACAGTCTGCAAATTCATTGCCAACTGTAACACAAAGAAAGACGTGTTTCAAACAAACAACAGAAGTTGACCACAATGTTTATAAATACAAACGAAATAAACTGAGGGACAGAGCTCAATGCAACAGAAGCGGAAATGCCTTGTTAGAGAGGGGAACAAAGCTTGCCCTTGACAAAATCAACCCTTTGCCAAGGCTTTTCCAGGACAGCTACATATGTCCATCACTGAATGCTCTGTGCACAGACAAGGACAGATCCACTACTGCGTCAATGAGCTGCAGGTGCCTACCAGTTACCACGGAAACTGGCCACAGACCCCCCTTTCACCTGCAGCAGTTATGGTTCATGACAGCATATCTGACACAGGTTATCCCACAGGCTCCTCTCCGTGCTGTAAGCTGTGTCTAGGGGGATGCACGTGGAGCGAAGATCTCTTCCCAAGGCTACAGCTCAGAGATAGCATCATTGATTTAAGCCTGGATTTCACCTTCTTCCTCTCTATCTCGAAGAAGAAGAAGAAAGCTTTGTGCTTCTCTTGTAAGGCAAATCCAAAATAAGCTTTGGGCACAGTTCTGAGAATTTTAAGTCTCATTATGTTTTGGCCATTACAGCCACACAGAGAGATTTTAACTGCTAAATCAAGTCTGCAATTTAGGACCTTCTCTAAATCAACCACCTATGTAAGGCCAAATGGTAACTTTGCATGACACAAAGGTCTGCTCTCAACTGCACAAAAGCTGAACAACCATGTTTGAATACAGAGCAATTCAGTTTGGCCAGTTCTCACCTGCTGACTACGGCATGCTGCCATGTGCAGGTGATCTGCCTACAAGGGGAAGACCACATAGCTCATATGATTTCCAGGGACAGACATGAGGGCTTTCTGGCTGAGGTCAGCAATGAATGAGCTCTACCAAGGACTGATTCTTCAGCAGGAAGCATCTCAGACCCTGAGCAATTCGGGGAAGCTGTTGGGTTTGGTCCCTGGCACCTCCAAATTTGCCCAGGATGCAAAAGCAGGATTTCACTGGGTCTCCCTATGCCAACTTACCTGCCCGAGAAAGCACAACACAGAGAACAAGCAGAAATTAGATCCCGACATATGCAAAGTCACAGAACAGAAAAAAAGAGCTTTAAAAAGCCTATTAAAATTATCTGTAAAGCTGTCCAGACATGCATTTTAAAATAAAAATCTTATTCCAAGTTTGTGTAATTCCATTCAAATACAAAATTACAAAAATTCTATTGCAGGTTATCAAGAATTAGTTTTGAGTGTCTGACTTAGTATATTTGATGGTTATAGAGCACTCTTTTATTAAGGTTGACACGACAAAGAACACTTTGCTTACAAAGATCTTTATAGTCCACACTAATCTTTGGTGAAAGTAGCATCTAAGAAGGACGTTTTTCTTCTGTATTTTTAACTGCTTTTTCCCCAACTCTGTTTTATTTATTTATTACAAGGTAATAAGGAAAGCAAATGGAAACTGACATGAAACTGGGTAACAGTTCACTTATCGCAGAATAAAGACTGGACAAATTATTTCCTGGTCTAAACAAGCAGTCAGAGAAGCATATGCAATACACACTAAAGTGTTAATTTTAAAAGATCAGATACATTACCAGAAAGTTGTAACAAAGTTGGTAGGGGTCCACCAACAGATGTCCTAGTACATACACTTCTTAATTAAAAAAAAAGGAAATAAAATGCCAGGGAACTGCCCATTTTCATTCTAAAACATATTCACAGGTTCAAGAAATATTTGCTCCTGTATGACAAAAATAAAAAACTTGTAGGATTTTGACTCAAAGGGACAAACAAACATCTGGCATAAGACAGAGCCACAGCTCTGCTGAATAAAGGTGATGATTTTCTTCCACACCATTAAACCAGACAAGGTTAAATTTAACACTCTTAATCTCAGTGTCTGCAGACTTACAAACAGTGGACAACAAAAACAAGGCACCATATTTAAGATGCAAGTGTTTTTTCTGTAGTCCCCAACACCCCTCTACCCCCAAACAGAATTGGGCTGATTTCTTCACTGTGTTGCATTCAAAATGAAATGGTGGAATCAGTGTGTTGGACTGCTAAAGTTTCAGTTACTTGTACGTAGGGAAAGACTTTATGAAAAAAAACTGTAACGTCCTGCCCCAAGCACTAAAAACCAATTGAAAGTTGGGGGTTTTTTTTGTAATTCAGTAAAGGGGAACAACCAACATCAGATTATATTTGTTGCAGATTTTTAAAGGATTTTTTTTTTACTTTAAATATTAGATACCTAATTATTTCTTTCTGCAAACATTAAAGTCTTTTCATGCTCAAAGCAAGAGAAGAACAAAAAGTGTTTGGGACCCATCTCTAGACAACCAGATATAACAACACCAAGGGATCATCCTTGTTATTTTCCATGTATGAACTGTCTGTAGCATGAAGGTTATTTTGGAAAGTTCCTTTTTTGTAGATTCAGACTATAACAATTATTTGGCACTTTTGTATTGCCTCATACATTGCAAAGTGTTGTACAATTCATATAACATTAGAACTGCAGCTTTATCAATTATAATTGTGCATCTACTTTGCACATGTTCTTGTACACAAAATAAATGAAATATTCCCCATTATCAAGATAAATTGATCTCCTCAGGTCTGGCTCTCGTTTATTTAAAGACTTTACAATTTTACTACTTAAGAGAAAGTCCTACAGAGGTGTTATCTCACCATTTATATTTTCTCAACACTTATGATACTGCTATCACACTCTTAAAATAAAAAAAAAAAAAAAAAAGCTTGCATCATGATTCAAACCACGCTTATGTTCTATTCCTGGGGTGAGTTTTTTCCTCTACACAAAAAAAGGAAATACTTTTGTCCATTGTTAGGGTCATTCCTTGGGGTCTACCACTGGGTGGAGAAAAGATGCCCAAGTAACAATGGAGATTTACGGGGTGATGGTGGAAGGAGGAGGGAACAGTTCCCTTTAAAATGTAAACAAGGACAAGGTTTTAAAATCTATGTTTGTAAAATGTGTACAAAAACATTACTATGATCCAAAACACTGTCAGCAACATTTTATGGTGAAGTTGTTATGCTTTTAATTTTGTATTAAATTGTGCTTTATTAGCTTGTTACTTTGAAAATTACTCAGTATGCACAGAACAGATTACTGGTGCATTTAATGAGCCAGAGGAAGTAGAAGGATGAACACGAAGAGATTGTTTTATATTGTAGGGTACGAGCTATTTGATATTTCTAACACAGTACAAAAGAAAGCTTCTCTGTAGATTGATCATGGTTCAGTTAACATCACTGAATATCTAATACCTCCAACTCAATTAATTCTCACCTGATTAAGATCAGTCTGATATTCAAACTAAATCATCTCTCCAGTCAAGTAGAAATCAATATTTCTGATTTTACTTTTAAATTACAAATACAAATAAAATACATGCATCGTCAGTATGCCAGGAGTAGCTTTCCCATTCTAGTCTACTATGGCATGCATAACACAGCTGATTAAAGACTTATTCTAATTTGAGCAACAATATATATGACAGATTAATTTGAATAGGAGGAGATAGCATGAAATAATTAAATGCATCTTATATAGGGCAAAGAGAAAATTGACATAAAATAACCTTGATTCTTTCAAGTGAACCTCTGTTATCAGATCAAATACTTTGTCTACACAATTTTCGTTTGCTATAATATAAAAATAAACATATACTTTCTATTTTCCTGCTCATCACCAGCCCCCCAAAATCTGCTAAATTTCAGCTTTTGTAGTTGGGAGCATCTGTCCTAGGGCAGATGATCTACAGTAGCACACAATTCAGGACTGGGGAAGAAAGACAATCGTGGGAATTCAGGAATCTTTTCCAGGACACTCTCAGCACAGAGCAGCAGCTTTATCTTATAGTACACAGTGCAAACAGAGGATTCTCCAGTAGCCCACAGCATCTCTGGCACTCCATTATAAAACATGCCTCGTCTCATGATGGAGAGCTGAACATACAGCAGGAGAGAATCATCAGGAAGCCAAACAGCACGACTGTGAACTGCAGAGAAAGAATATTTCCCAAAAAGCTATAAACTGTTTCTCTAAACACAATACCTTGGGATAAAGAATGCATGCTACCAATATTCTAGAAACAAATCTGAAGACTTGGCTTTAGGGGACATTTAGAGACGAGAAAACAACATACTGGATCAGATGAAGGGCCCATTTGTCCTGTACACCATCTTTCTCTGAAGCCAGTAACTGCCGTTTTAGAAAATTGTGTCCGAAAGTTCACATTACGGAAAAACATTTTCTCAAGAGAAGTTTCCTCCTCACCCCCATCAACTGTAAGCTCAGCTCACACCTTGAAGCATAAAGTTCTCACATGCCCTTCAAAACCCTTACAATCACTTACATGGTGGGTCTAAACCAACAAGCACCCAAAAGAAGACGAAGAAAGAGGGGAAAAAACATCCCAACACAAGAAAGATACATGCTAGCCTGAATTCCTTGAACATCTATCTGCCCTGGTCTGCTCAAGTCCTGCTCAAGTCCCAACTATTGCAATTGTAGTTATTTGTTTCATACCATGCGTGTCTTTTTCATTAGCAAGTTTTCAAAATCCTGCTGCAAAAATTAATTGGCCTCAAAGTATCTCTCGGCTGGATGCAGAACAGGCCAAAGCAATAGGGAGGAAAGGCACTCTGCACAGATCAAAAATGTTTGGGCATTGGCTGTCTGGAGTTTTTTCAGAACAACCCAGTTACTTGCCCTGTAAATGCCACCTACCTTCACTTAGGAACTACAGTCTTTCAAATTTTCATTTCTTAAATGCATCGATATTACGAGGTTCTAGGTTTGGTCAACTGCTTAGAATGAGCTTTCTAAATGAATATAAGAAATCAAGAGGTTATTTAAACTTTCTGTTTCAAAAAATCATTTAAAAAAATTACTGGGTTTTTTTTTTCATTTGTGTTGTTTGTGGGGGTTTTTTGGAAACCACAATATGACACCAGTTCAGAAAACACATGTAAGGCACGTAGGGGTTCTCTAACATCAGTTAATTCAAAACGGAAGTCATTGCTCAGCTGCTGATCTTGTTTTCATTACAGAAACATTAATAGGGTTTCTGTTCTTTTCAAACCCAACAATCATTAAAGACAGAATTTCTGGGAAAAAAAGAGGATCTTAAGAAACCAGCATCAAGGAATGATGAGTAAATCCAGGAAAGCCACAAACGATAAAGACACAGTCCCGTTCCAATACAATGCCGAGGCTTGTGCTGGGGGAAACTGTCTCACAGATTCACCACAAATGCTCTGTGTGGTTTAAAATTTGCTCCCATTCAGACTAAGAACTGTGGATGTTCGTAAGAGGTATATCCAGAAACACAAGGACAGTACTTCTGTTTGTCCCAATCAACCCACACTTATCCACAGCAGATTGCTGGGCCTTTTCTTTCTAAATTCATAACAAGCACCAAGAAACAGGGAATGAAACTGAAAAGCAGAGTATAAGAGAAAAATTGTTTTCAGAAAAAAAGAAATAACAAGCAGAAGACCACAGCCAAACACAGTAATCCAAAATCAGTTCAACCAAACAAAACCCAGACTAATATTTAAAACTGTTAACAAAAATATGCCAGAATAAAGTAATTTAGAGTTTTTTAAAAAAAGAGTTCTGAAAAAATATACACATGCAATCTCATGGTACTTTCAGAGCATTTAGTTCTGTTGCTTAGACAAGGACAGGTCAGCTCTCCTCATTCATTCTACATCCTGCACACATGAGATCTGACCAAAATGTCTTCTGGGGAACAACATGGGGAGAGATTAAAGTTAGTTTTCAGTTTGATATGAATGCTGAATGTGCATATGAAACCTGACTAGGAAAAGTGTTTTTCTAGTAATCACAGAGCCAGAAAAGATTACTTTTTAAAAATACACACCTTAAAATGTCAGACAGTACTTTCCTGACTATTGCTACATGCTAATGAAATGCTGTGGTAGACATAATTTATTAGTAATATGTGTTTAGTCAGTAGAATTTCAACAATAAATGGAGTTTTGGCACAGAAGATACAGAGAAATATCTGCTTGTTACTTTTAGTGCTGTAGACACAAGCTTGACCTGATCTGATCTCTCATCCTGGATATACAGAGTTGTCAGCATTTTTATATGCATGTCTATACACTCATATCTACACATGTATGTGCATTTTGTCCCAAACACACAGAAATCTAGTACACTGTCATATTTATTAAATTCCAGAAACCCAGTTCTTTAAGAGCTAAGAGACAAGTCCTCCTGCTTCTGACTAAGCAAGACAGCCAGAGCACAGACATACATAAAAGAGGGTTATGTCCTCAGAAGACAGGGGAGAAATAGCAAGGGCATAACTATTACGTATAAGGCTTTACAGTGACTGTATTTTGTCAGTCAAGGCAGATTTAAGTGCTCAAAGTTGATGATCAGCTGGGCTATGTGGGCAGATTCATCAAAAAAAGCAGATCTCCTTTCCTTCCTATTGAAATTAAAATATATCCTTTTAAGCAAAGTAAGCACACTGCTGTGAAACATTTTATTTGGGTAAATCACGATTTGCCTATTAAAAAAACCTGCTTTGGGAACGTTTTTGTCAAGCAGAAGCATCACCTTCTATATAGAGTTTCAAGTAAAGCCCACCCAACAAGTACAGCCACCTAGTTAAACTGCACTGGTTTCAAACAACTGCTTCCTTAAAGACTGACTTGATCTAATTTTCCTGCCACCCTGCAGTAAGTATCCCTGACATCAAGTGTTACCATACCAGGCGCTGGAAGAGGCAGAACTGGAACAAATGCAAGTTCCCCCATGGCTACTGTCTGTCACTGCCTGCTTTTATATAAACAAGTGCATCCAACTCGAGCTGCACAGAGCAGCCTTGTCGCTGCTTATCCTCCCGCCTCCGTCTGGAGCTGCTGAGCCACTCAGGGACAGCTGAGAAGTTAGGATAACAGATGATTAAAAGAAACAACATCCCCCTCCCTCTGCCCCACAGCGACTGACTCTGTAGCTGAACTCCAAAGTTAAAAAAATGTATCTATTTCTAAAAGACAGAGCTTCACTGAGAGGCAGAAGTAACAGTAATGTCCTTCTACCACACGGTGGGGATAGAGCAGGGCATTTATCGAACTCCTGGAGAGGCACTTGCCCAGCTGTTCCACCATGACACCAATTTTCAGTTACAGCATGCTGTTTTGGGGAGACTCCTTTCTCTGCCCCGTCCCCCTGTCACCCTCCCCAATTCAATTTACTGGACTTCCAAAACTATGTTTTTAACTCAAAGTTCCAGTACGGAAGGTTGGTAGTAATAGCAGTAGTTCTCCCTCTTCAGAATGAACCAAAATATCCTCTAAGCAAAAGTGAAACTGATTCCAGAGTTCCAGCTGGAGGGTGAGGGCGGGTTACAGAATAGGGTCAAAATTTCAGGCCTTTTGGGCACTCCAAAAAGGGTCAAATATTAAAGATTAATACAGGTATTGAAAGAGGAAGTAACTTTCCCTTACAGGTCACAATGCATCCCCAACCATCATTCCAACATCTCCAAACCAGCTCTCATGTACTTACATTTACTTCACAGTGTATGTTTAGTATCTTTTTTCAAACATGGCTAGCCTAATGCTGGTCTGGAGGTGTGGGAAGAATTCCTGCTGAACAAGGTACTACTCAGTGCTTGTAAGGATGACAGAACCAGAAGCCCAATTTTTCAGAAAAAAAAATTAAAATTGTGCTGTGTTCATATTCTAAACTGAATAGTGAAGAGTAACTTGACCCTTTGCAATCATTGCCACAGCGTAATAAAGTATGTAAAATTACTTTTTCAAAAGAAATTGCATCACTGACTACATAGGCATTTAGAATTTCAGACTTCCCTATTTATTGTTTTGAAGAGATTGCTTTTAACCATGTGACAAGAAAGCACACTACTAAAGCTTAGCAAGATCTGGAAATTTGGTAGTAACTGTGTAACATTTATCTTCCACCTTCTATAAAGTGTTTTAAATAAATGACTGCAATAACCAGGTACCTAAAAAGGACTGAATACCAGCCAGCAAATAATCCAGCCACCACACTCTTCCTGTATCTTTAAAACTGTTACACAAAAGCTTTTTGAAATGACAATGCACAACTCGGTATTTTGTTTGGGTCCTGGAAAACTTTCCACGAGCAGCAAGCACTGCATACTGCCCTGTGGTAACAGGGCAATTAGTATGCTCCCCTGGATCAGGAACTCCACCATACCACATATCCTCTCAGAGCTAGTAATACACGTTTTCTTCAAATTTTTCAGACATTACACCAACCAGATGAGGCCAAGGCTATCCACAACAATGCAGGACTGGCAGGTTATTACAACCTTATTTACAGACCAGTTCTGTTGTGGACCAAAACCTGCATAATGAGTGCAATCAGCTCACGGGTTTCTACTCACAGAGGGAAACTCACCATGGATGGGAGGGAAAAAAATCCCAAAACCAACCAATACACCCTCTTTTCTAACCTACCATGTCTTTTTGTCCACCGGACAGCTTCCAGAACCATTTATTGCCCAGGGAGATTGGGCATGGACATCAAACATCAGAGAGCAAGAGAAGGCAGAAGTGATGCCACAGAGCTCTGCTGACAAAGGCAGCACCTGCAAAGTCAGGAAGCACCAGGCTGAAGCCATGATGTTGTGCCCAAGCATAGAGCAGATACATCCAAGCAGACGCTTCTGGGATGGTCCTGGTTGATGGAACCTAACAGCAGCAGGCCAAAGCATTGTATAAAGCACTAATCTGTAAGAGGGGTTATAATAATAGACCTGATTTCACAGAGAAATGAAGAGATGAGGACATTTCTTCAGAGCAAATGTTGTAATTCTGAAGACAGTAAAACAAAATATTTGTAGACAGGGGACTTACAAACTAGCCTTTGACAAATCTACAAAGTAAAACAAAATGCATCAGGAAGTAGGTATGAAAGCCCCTCGAAAAAACAGAAACTGTTCTTCATGTAAAGCTTAATGGGCAAATGGCATAAAAATCTATATAAGACCATCAACTTTACTGGCACAAATCCAGGTGGAGTTTGGTAAAATGAAGCCTCGGGGACAGTGCTCTAACTTCTGACAGTTGACTACACTGTGCTCCTCAAGCTGTACGTACACATGTACTCAAGTTTGGCAGGAGGTGGTTGTTCAACTGCATCTATTCTGTCTGCTCCAAGTATCTTGTTTCTGATGCAAGAACATTTTAGAGTGATACAATCTCACACTGTTATGAAAGAAACAGCAAAAATAATCACATAAATGTGGTCTCCGTATTTAGACAAACAACTGCACTTTTATGAATTCATTTAGCAACTGTTCAGTAAGTATTAACAGTGCATCTGCTACAAAACCATTGGCACAGGAAACATTAAAAGTTAAGACAAGGGGAAATCTACATGTAGCTGTAGTTTAGAAGCCATTAGTCACACTTCTTCCCATGGCATGAGGATACTTCCTACGAAATACTACACAAACAAGCAGGAACTACTCAGTTTTTGTCAACTGCTTTCTAAAGGAGGAGACAAAGTTTGTTTCTAACATGTTCAGCCACAGGAGCCATAACTAGGGATCAAGATGTGATAGAAGACCCAGCACATTAGCCAATGGCAGCTGAGGACACACAGAATTTCAAGCAGCACTCATTGCCTGGGACACAAGCATAAACTGACTGAGGGTCCTAATGCTGCCATAACTGTGGCCTTCTCAGCAGCACCTTTACATCCCCCAGTAACCTTTTATCATGTATGTTTACACAGAACTGAAAGTTCTTTGGGATATATCATGAGTGCTGTGTAAGGATCTTTCCTGGTTGAGACCCCTCAGTTCAATGACTGGATGACTGTTAGTGCGTTCTCCACTGGAACACTGAAATTAAAAGAACATAATCTGGCTAAAAATCTTTCCTCCGTTTTTTGGGGTTTGAACTAAATGAGCTTTACTCACTGAATGCAGATGTACACATGCCTCCACCACCACAGATTTCTCAGTATGTAAGTTTTTTCCAAAGACTTGTCTCACCTTTATTCTAAAAGAAAAAAAAAACCAACACCCAAAAGCTAGCATATGCTGTATTAATGTAAAACCCCTAGAGGGCAACTAAGCTTCAATTTCAACCTGCATAAATATTCAGCTCCTTAACCAGTTTACAGATTATGTAAACTATTTCCTTCAACCTTGGGTCTTTTCCCCTCGTTTAAAAGAAATGAATCCTTTTCATTCTCAAATCACATTATTGCTGCCTATTTAGTGTAAGTTAATCACCACTGCCCAACCAGAGACTGAGTTCTCAACCCAACAAAGCTTAAATGTGTGCAAAAGAGAACAATAAAGAAAACACATGCAAAGGCCTCATTTAAACAAAGACAGAAAACAAGCATATGAAAGTCTGAAATCACTTTCTTTGCATTGAAGACCTTTAACAATACATCTTGTTTATTATTCAGCTTAGTATTAATTTATTGCATGGCATCTGTTTTCCTGTACAGCAGTCTGGTTGCAAGTCTCAGATTTATGAACTGAAGTTTATGCTGCTGGGATTATTTGCCTGTTTTCCCCTCCACAGTATAATTTCAGCCTTATATATTTCATTACAAAAACGAAGTGATGAAACAGGAAATAAGATGTCAAATTATTTATGAAAAAGTTTCATTTTGGTTTTGGTCTTCAGAGTCCAGGTGTGCTGCTAGTGGTAAAAGAAAAAAAAAAAAAATCTAAATACTTGGAGCCATAAAAGTAAAAAGCCTTCATTCAATTTCAAGCGTTCTCCCCAAATTTTAAAGTAGGTAACTCCAGCGTCCAGATGAGCCTTGTTTGTAATGAACAAGCAGGCATCAAATGCCTTTCCCTAGTTCCACCACATATTAGTGGGAGCTAATCCACTCTACAGTTACGATCCTGCCAGTCCACATCTGCACAGAACTTCAGGCATATTGATGTTTACCATTAGAGAAGATCCCAAGATGTGGAAGCAACCCGAGACAGACAGGGAAAAAAACCAGCTCAAAGGAATCCTTAGCAAATGCCCACAAAGTCCAAGGGTTTCTGTGTGGCTTTTGCAGGAGATAAAACACCCCAACAAAAATCCATAGCATAGCCATCTTTGCTTTATGTATACCAATGCAATGGCCCATATGCACTGACCATGACAGTTCCTCTTCACCTATTGTCTTATTCTCATTTATATGTGTAAACACAGACTAAAAATGACTTCCGGGGGAATTCACTTTACCTAATTTTAGCCACCTAAAAGTTACATGTCTTGCATAAAGTTAATTCTGGAAGTACCTTGCTTTCCTTCTTGTTGCCTTGAAAGGGAAGGGGCTTTGGGGAGAGAGGTTGATACTTCTAGAATGCAGTTACGTCCCATGTCAGAGATGTGACATAACATCCCAATGTCTAGAACTAGCATGAAATGTCTCCCATCCTACACAACTTAACAATAAAATCAAAGGAGGAGTTCAAGAAGCTGACATAAATCTCCAAGGCTAGTGTTCCACTCACAGAGTTCTCCTCTCTGAACACTGCAGAATAGGATGAAGTAACTTCTCTATCCCCCTGGAGCTTTGAAAGACTGCAGAAGGAATAAGAGGAAGGGTAGACTCTGTTTCTTATTCAGATTCACCTCCTCTGATTGCTTGAAATATAATAAGGTTTTAGTGATCATTCTGAATTTTTGCTGCAAGTTCAGCCAAGGCTTAGAGACCTGAGTACTTGAAAACTCTTAGTAAAAAACCTGCCCAAATAAAAAGTCATTGTGCAATGAGTTAGGGTTTGGACACAAAAACACTCATTACTACCATATCTCTTTACATGGATGCACATGGTACATGGTACAACACAAACTGCAGTCATCCAAATCCAACAGTTTTCCAGAGCAGCATTCCACTTTTGGTTCTAAAAGTCCAACTTGGAATCTTACTTCCAACAATAGTAGTAATGGGATACTAAATTCAGGTACATAAATGAATGTGTAAGTAGTTATCTAGTAGAGAACGGAACTAGTATATTTGACTTAGAAAAAAAATTAATAACATGCCATATTTTCCTGAATTGATATTTAAACTGCAAGGGCAGAAAAGAAAAAGATGAGACCAGAACTATTCATCTGAATAGTCTGCTAGGAGAAGGCAGCCAAAGCAAAAGTTGCCATCTCCGTTAAATATCTTCCCTCTACAGAAGTGCAAAAATTATTTTTTGTGTTGTAATTTACTAAGTATTCTCTTCCCAACAATGACTGTTTCTCAAAGGTTTATGCACAGTCAGTAGCTAGTATTTACATGAATTTGATGGCAGAGTGAAGGGACAGATTCCCCAAACAATATTTTGTTCTAAAACTGCAGAAGTTTCATAGTTACTCAACAGATGGAGCGTATCAAATTGAATTTACACAATAGTCCTGCTGAAGCAAAAGCATTCTTTTCCATACCATCCTCACTATCCACAAAAGACTCAAAATTTTCTCAGGCTGTTTTGAATGTATAAAATAATAAAAATCCATCACACATACACATATATGCTTTTTAACTGCCTTAAATTGCGAATAGCTTTCAAAAGTATGGGGACACCTGTGTTGCCAAGAGAAAGCTGAAGAACCATTAGTACTACTACTCAACAGCAATGAAGCATTGTTACACATAGATAATATAAAATATTTTAAACACAGGACTTTTGACAGAAGTCATTGAAGACACCACAGAAGCTGTGAGCTCTTTTAGCACCCCGTTAAAGATTAGCTAATTAATTATTAATTAATTAGTAATTTGGTTGTATAACCCCAATAGTACACATTCTTATATATTCTTCTTTTCCATATTCTATAGAAAGCAATGGTAAGGTTCTGTTCAATAACTAGATATATGTTGATACCTACATTAAGGTACTAATGCAGAAGCGTGTCTTAAAATAATGTAAAAATCTAAACATTATGGCCTGGTAGAATTTTATCCTGAACTTCCCAGCAGGCAGAAAGAATATATATGCCCAAGTGAATTCCTAACAGTCAATATGCTTGTCCTGCTGCACTGGGTCTCACTCACAATGCTATGTCATGTGTCTTCTACGATGTTAATTTTCCTTTCAAATGTCTGCCTCACTGAAATGCTCTGCAATCTGGAAAGAAACAAAAGGGACATTTCTTGTGCACCCAAACTTTGTGCAAGTTGCATTGCCGGGGTAGGGAATGGGATGACACACAAGACAGGCAACAATCTTCTCCGTGTTTCTATTCTACAGCCATACCCAAGATGGGTATCACGGACAAATTAACGCCATGTGAAACCTCTAACACACTGGTTTTCTGTATTTAGGAGTTCAATTCCTTCAGCAATATTTAGACTACACTTTTGTTATGCTTCCTAAACAATGAACAGAAGGCACACTGTAAATTGGAATGTTTACATGCATTAAGAAGAAGCGCTAAAAAAAAAAAAAACCCGACTCAAAAAACACATGCAAAGAAACAAGAGGAGGAAATCAGGACAGATAAGGAATGACAGAGATTATTTACACCAGAGAAAAATAAAGAGTACTTTTCACCATTGGCCTTATGAATCATTTTGACTGGGCTGTCAGATTCACTGTAGCAAACTACCACCCCAAAGGCAGGAGAAAGAGTAATGGGCAACAAAGTTTGAAGCTGCAGACTGCGGTCACTCTTGTTTACTAGACACCATTTTCTTCAGCCTCAAAGCACTAGTTCTCCCTGTGAATTTTAATGTCATTTCTTTACATCATAACATTAAAGTTTTTACGGTTTTGTGTTTTAAATTCTCCATACTTCTGAAAACAACTCTGGAATCTCAGAGTTCAACACCTTCCCTCAGCCATTTCAGGGAGACTCTGTGGTAGACACAGTTTTCCAGGATGGCTACTGAACAAGCCTTCTATTTTTCTTTTTTCCTTTTAAGATAAATCAGATCATCATATTTACTCCATTTGAAGTGCTGCTTTTAATCAGACCACTACCAGGAATCTACCCAATATCTGAGAACATAAATTGCTTCATATACAAAGAAAAGTTAGTTTAGGCATTAAAAACTCTGAATTTAGAAAACAAAATGCATTCTTTGAAAGGTAAAATAAAACTAAGCATTGAAACAGCTTGTCTATAGAAGCTGAAACATTAATTAGGTTACAGGACAATCACAGGCATGCTACACGTGATCCCAAGAGAAGACGAAGGACCAAACTGTCTTCTAAAACTTCTTTCCAGCCCTGAAGTCCTTTTATGCTTGAAAAATATGCCCTTCAATGCAGCAGTCATTTTCTAAGGCACCCAGGTTTTATAACCATTTTACAGAACTGAAATTCATACTTTTGAAGCACAGTTAGACCAGTCTAGACTGCATCAAGAAGTCCTACTTTAAAGTCTCTCCTGCGTCTTCCCACATTATACACTTTCTGTACATTTCCCACATATTAAACCCTAGCATTTGGAAGTTCTTTTTGCCAACATAACGTCTCCCTAAAACGACTTTTAGAAGGTCTGACAGTCTACAGCCACAGGTGGGATTACATCTCAAGTCACAACTTCGCAGTGCTTTTTGACACCAACTGCATGAGCATTCCATTACAGCAAAGACTATGGGATACTTTTGTCACCAAGAAATAAAGCAAGACCTGTATCAAGCCTGGCACGTAAGTGTAATGATAAATTTACACACATGAGCAGATTGTATTTCATGCTTCAAAATGGACTATTTAAATATCCATGAAATATGTTACTGATCTGAAGGTTTGAAGGGCATACTTAGCTTATATTGAAGACGGGAAAAAGAAGAATTACTAGATACCTCCTTGAGAGATTCAGGATCACAGACAGAAAGAAAGAAGCCTATAAAGTGCAAGACTTTATGGGTGATAAAAGTCATACAAGGAAATCCTGAACTTAACTATCAGAAGTCAAAAAAAGGCCTTACAGACTTAAAGAAACCTTTCTTCAAACCCATTTTAGGAAAAAGATAAAAAGGCAGATCCCTTAATACCATAAATAAAGTCCCAGATTCCCTACAACTATTTCAACTTCTTCCCAATACAGTTGATAAGATACTAAGAGAACACTATTCACTCCACCCAAGAGAAACTTTCATGCACTGGTCTTCTACACTATCTTCTTCAAAATTCCTAATGTAAAGTCCTTTCCTACTCATTATTCTATCAGAATGATTACCTTCCACCCCTTACATGACTCCTTTCAAATCCTGTCTAGTATCCCTCTCAAATGCGGAATACAGCTGCTAAACTGTTTTTCTTGTTCCCTGACCATAATTTAAAGCCTCATCCATACCTGCAAAACTCTAGGAAAGCTCTAGCATTCCTTGACCATCTCCTTTCCCAGCCTCTGACCAGCTCTGCAGCTCTTGATTCCTCATCCAAAATACCTCTCACCTTCTGTCATATGATTACACTTCCTGTAGAGGTATCTATCCTGAGCTTAGGCAGCACACATTCCAGGTGCTCTTTTCTGCAGGACTGTTCAAAATAAAATTCAGAAGGATGACATTACAGCACACATGTTTCATAACCTTTTATTACTGTACCCTGTACTCCCTTCTTAGGCATCAGACCTGTAAGTAGAACACTCTTCAGAACACAAATCTCTCTACCCTTTTTCTATGTAGCATCACAGAGACAATTACTGCAAAGCAATTACAACAGCAACAAAACTAAATTTGGGGGTGGGAAAGAGGGGGATTTTTTGTTGTTGTTATTAAAAGGATCTGAAAAATAATGTACAATAACATGGTTTTACTCAGCAACAGACAACATTGTTCCTATTTTAAAAAAGAACTTGTGCACTGTCAGCATTGTTACCACAAGACCCCATTAACTTCTACATCAAAGAATAAGTGCCAGAGGGACAGCTCACTCAATTTAAGCTAAGCAATCTTCAGAACTACTGCTCCACATGGAAAAAGAAGTTTAAAATGTTTTCATCCTGAAACAGGATGAAAATTTGAGATTTCATCAAACACACTCTGATTGTTTCCAGAACACCAAAAAGCATGAAGAACACAACATTTTGTTTAAAGTCTATTTGCCAAACTGTATTTCAACTTTAACTTGTGTTCCCCTATTGCCTGATAAGACCTGTGATTCCTGCCTTTTATTTTTGACTAGCTCTGCTAACTTGCAGTATTTCACACGCAGATATGTACAACAGGTCTAAGTCTCCAATTTACAGGAAAAAAATGTAGATCAAAACTACAACTCTCATAATGCACTGCCTCATAAAATCAAAGCACATTAGGCGAAACCACAAGTTCTATGCTGATTCCCATTTATCTCAACTGAAATTAATACTTCGTTTCAATTTTTGTGATTTGGATAAGCAATTTTCTTTGGCAAATACACCTGTCAACTTCATATGTTCTCTTAAGAGTGGTGGACAGAAGCTTTTCCCCTATTACCTTTCTGCTGAACACAAGGTCAATACACTGCTTGTAGGCTGCCTGAAAGCTCCCTATTTATTGTATTTCTGAATACACAGTAGCTACTTTTTGACCAAACTAAGTTCTGTTTTCCACTGCTGAACTTAATGGTACCTACACAACACATTCTGACTTCAACTGTTGAAAAATAACCTATTTTCTGTGTGAAAGTAACCCCAGGGTAATATTCATAATTCATACATGAGATAAATATTTATACACATGCAATGGGAATATAGCATGACCTCTTAAAAGTATTAAGATTTATTTACACAAAGTGCTAACTGTGTAACTGTTGAATGTGGTATCTAAGAGGGGTTTATAATCCAAAACTGCAAAGCAATTACATAATACATCATTAAGGACACACAGTTAAAGTAACAGTTCCTGTAAGTCACACAATTAACAAGGAATTGCCATGTCCACCTACGCCACAGTAACACCTCACTGTAATACTCCGACACAGTAACCGTAGGTTATCTCCACCATCAACTGAATGAATGCAAAAACCCCCTACAGAACCCCAAGTATGCTCCCCCTTGCTGGCAGCAAGAATGACCTACACAGAAGAATCAAAATGTGTCAACTGGGAAAGAAAACTATGAGATCAGCAAATACTGTATATAACATCTGGGAAAAGATATCAGTGAGTGGATGCAACAGCAACCACGCTACTCTCCCCCTTTTGTTGGAAGAAGAGCCTGACCATTCTCCCCTACCCACTGACTGCTGCCCTATGGACACTTACGTCCCAGTGTTCTCTGAAAAAATGATCTAAATACCACGAAATACCCCAAGATCAGTAGCTACAGGCAAGGTTGAGTTTCTCTGTTTTTACAGTTTGGGTCAATTTGACCTCCCTAGGACCCTAAGATGCGGAACCAGCTGTTCAACCTAACAGTACAGAGTTTACCAGTGGAGAACTAGATATAATCAGAGCATGTAAAAGGCATTCACAACAGTGTTAGTGTCCTTCCTGAAAAGAAAGTTTGAAGAAATTATGACAGAGAAGAGCCTTTTACACTTTTGTCATCACTGGGCAAGGAATTTCCAGGTACAGAAGTCAAATGAAGACAGCAACAATGATCCAGATTTAATAGGGAGTTTGTCAGGGAGTAGTAACATGACTAAAATGTAAAAACAACTGATGATCCTGACTCTTAATTTCAAGTTAAATTCTTCCAATAATCCAAGAAATTGTACAAAAGGACAAAGGCAATAGTTTTTTTCCTTTCTTTATATACAGCTTAAGTACCTCTGTTCTGTAGATGATGAAGCACTTTCCTCCTAAAATTTGATCGCCAACTTAACACCACAATATAATAACTGCATCTCATCACAGGAGCTGCAAAAGACGCAATCCTATTGTTCAACTTTCAGCAGTTCACTTGGTGAGTGCTCTTGTCATGGATATTACTACCATGTACTGCAACAAGCCAAAAACACACAGTCATCTTCTATTTAAACTACCATTTGTTACGAATGGGCAATTAATCTGGGCTATGTTAATATATTTATGCTGGACAGGGAAATCAATTTGAAACTTAGGATCTTAGTTGAAAACCAATAAAATCTGTAATTTAAGAAAACCAAATTGAAAGACTGGAAAGAACACAGGTAACCTCTTCAGGTTCTCATCTCTGAGTTCTGAATTACCAATACCACTTTAATATCTATACATAAAAATCCCTACCAGGTAAAAGGATCAAAATTAAGACAGGGCTTGTAGGATATGGTAACCTGGCTGAAATTGATATTCATTAGAGTACTCTTTGCATGAATAGGAGCATTTGGACTCTGTGGTCTTTATCAGAGCCCCAGCTGGTAATGGTTGAAGGTTAATGCCTTACCCCATTCTGTTCAATTTTCTGTCCTAATTAGTCCTCCAAATCTATAGCTGTGAGCACCAAGTGTCTGTGCTCAAAAGAAACTAATTAATGCTAGCAAATTAGATCAAGTCCAAAGATCCAACAGCCAAACTCTTAAATGCTCCTTGTTAATAGGAAGTGTAGCTGTCAATAACTGCTGTTGGTGGCTATAATGAGGCCTCTTTCTTTCACTGAAAGTGATTTCATTTCTCTTTGTCCCTGTAAAAGCTGTTCCACTCCCTAATAAATAAAAAATAAAAAAAATAAAAAAACCCTACACAACTAAGTTGCAGTGGTTAAGCTAGAAGTCTGACCCATTTCTTGTCATCAGCTGGGTTGAAATGACATGGAGGAGGGAGGGACAGAAATAATCAAACAGGGCAAGTTCTATCCCCGAACATTTTCTTCAAAGTCCTGAAAACTAGTTAGAACCCTTAAATTTCTATCCCCAAGCAACACAATATGCCCTCATATTTCTTTTCTGCAAAATCCCCAAAATTAACCTCGGCTAGTTAATGCTGTTATCATTACAAAAAAAAAAAAACCAACAAAAAGAAACCCCACAAGATCAAGAATCTCATTTCTTCAAATTGTAATTTACATATAGCTGTTCTCTCTACCCAGTTTGCTGGGGCAAAGCTCAATATACCATAATCCCTCTAGAGATTCTATTAATTCACATAGTTAAATGTGATGAGAGTAAATGTTCATTGGAAATATATAGTGATGAATATTTTTTTCAAAACAAAAGCTATTGTGTGCAAAACAGATCATATAAAAATTCAGCATCTTACTCTTACCAGATACACTAGCCGGAAAAAAGGACAATTTATTACCAGTACTAAATACAGTAGTACACTACCAGAGCATCTAAAATAATTTAACTGACAACTGCATAACACGCACAACACAATGTAATATCAATAGCTTCACAGAGGGCCAGGGGGACACGTACAATATGAATATAATGTATGTCGATATTCAGATAATAAATACAGCAACAGAGGACAACAGCTTTTTTCCATTTTCCACCTGCAGTTTTGTTGCTGCACTGAAACTACGCTCTCAAATTATACTAACCTTCCTCTTACGAAAATGAAGTTGCAGGTAACAATGCAGCATTCTTTTTTCATCCTCATAAGAGAAGGCTATTCTGGTCATAAAAATACTTCCATGTCACCTCTCAGGCTTTCCAGCAAACTCTGAATAATATGTACATAAGCACATGTAAACAATTTCTGGTCACAGCAGACCAATTAAAAAAAAGGTACCAAGAGCTGTCATGTTAACACATTGATTTTTGTCAGTCACTTGAACTTTTTTCTTTCGTCATCACTATGTTTCCAGACACTCCTAAAAGATGTGAATTTAAAAAAAAAAAAAAAACAGTGGTAAGGACTGTATTTGCACAATGAGGCAAAGTAGATGAGCAAAGTTCAGTTATAAATGGTGATTTTAGTTTTAATCTGCCTCAAGACAGTAAGACTCATCAAAATTTTTAGATGTGAGCTGTCATGTAATTTCCCACTACTATCATTCTTAGCATCTTCCAGTGTCAACCTCAGAATCACAACTGTAGGTACCAACAAGTTAATTCTCCCCTAGCGTTCAGAAAGGGTCTGAATCAATTAACAGAACTTGGCCTGCAATACAAAGGAAAGTGAGCAATATCAAGCAAAATTTACTAAGTATTTCACACATTTCATTATTTGCATTTCTGATAAGAAAATATATATAAAAAGACATTTTTATAAGAAGAAGGAGTATCTAAAGGTGTGCATGGGCATTTAAATAAGCAGCATCACATATAGTTCAATCAGAAATTTCTTTGGTTTTATGGACCTTGATATGTCAGGTGTAAGGGTCATGGTCTAGAGCAGGTGGCCCCTACGGGGACAGAGATAATGTCAGTGACAGGACTGTTGAGTAACTGCACATTATCAAAACTCTGGTTGACACTGGTCATGCTCAACTGTAGAGAAGCCTGCAGTAGTGTTGCATCCCATCATCTTCACTAAGTATCAACATGAGCCCTGAGGAGAAGAAGGCTAATGGGAAATATGGAGAATGGGAGGAGGGTGGCTGCTTGGAAATGTCCTTTTCCAGCCACACTTTCCAAATCATTTTTTAAAGCCTTGCCAAGTATCATGAGTATTTTTCAGCAATGTGACTCTAGTTGCTTTAATTACACAGCTCCTACAGACAACGGAACCAACACCATTTACTCCACTGAAGGAGATCGAAATATCTTCCTTGTGTCTCCGTCATAACAATTTTTTTAAAAATAATAAATTTTTTTTAAAGGACAGAACAACTTGTCATCTTGGTCATATGGATGCCTCCCACAATATGCTTCAAATAATAAATGGCTACATTTACTTCACCATCTTTCTAATGGCAGAACGAGGGTGATTCGGACTATCTATGCCTGTATTCACCCTGAAAAGCACATAGTTCAAACTCCTACTTGAATCCTTGCAAATGAGTCTCAGTTACAAAAGACATCTGCAATCCCTCTTGGCGATCCCGAAAGGCCCAAATCCCGATGATGGATCAGTAACAGACAACAAAATTCAGAAGAAAAAAGTTCAGAACTAAAACTCCCTGTCTCTAGAGCAAGATTGTTCTTCTCCCAGCAAAAAGCATCGAGAGGTTTTTGGAAGTGGGTGGAAATGCTTTACAATGCAACAAATACACAAAACATATCCAAGAAATATAACACAGAATTAATTTCATGACTGACTCAGTGACTCAGTAATTTCTCAATTCAGGACTTCTTCAGAGTCTGAACTCACAACATGTCAAAGTTAGTTAGCTGTTTCTATTTTCCAAAGCAAGTAACCCAAAATAAAACCAAAGTAAGTCAACAGTCCTTCAAGTTTGTATATTTCTGTTCCCAACAGTTCTTCTCTACCTAAAACCATCAAGTTCAGTTTCAGAATTTGTAACTTGGAACAGCAAAGTGCTCTCAAGAAATTGGACAAACTTTTCTGTAGATATGATCAAGATAAACCAACGCTCCTGCAGATTTTTTTGCGAGTGTCCCCTGTTTGTGAGCAGAGAGGAGTAATGGAAAGCAAAGCACAGCTAGATGAAAATACAGAAGTTCTGATATGCTAGAGAACCGTTCTGACGAAAAATGCTGCCTCCAGGTTCCTGAAATGTGCTATGATTTTGCTTTTACTCATATCCAAATTTTACAACTGGAAATCAAAGTCAAAAACTTGATAATTCCACAGGAAAAAAGCTTAAGAAATTATTTGATAAAAGCAATGGACAAGGCAATAGCTAATAAATGTTCCTTTAATTTACATAGGTTTGAAATGTGAAGGACATGCTGATACAGAAATATATGGATATAATATTATTTCTGGCAAACTCATGCTACAGTTTGTAAAAAATACAGTGAAAAGACCACGTATGACAATGTTGTTGGGTTTTTTTGTTTTCCTGGGTTTTGTCTTCTGTAACTCATCTAGCAGCCCACAATTTCACATACATACAATGCATGGATATGAACACAATAAAGCAATTTACATAATGGTCCTTTAACACTGACTAATGTTTCCCAGAAAACATTGTCTAACCAATTTAATAAAATTACTAATATATCCATTTTCACTGGATATATTAGTATGCTTGAAAGTCTTAAAATACACAAAAATTATTCTGAGACAGAGAGGAACAAAATTCTTAAGAAAAACGCAGCATACACAGGAACTATACTGGAACAATCTGAAAAAAGTTCTAAGTAAACTTAAATAATCTAAATAAAATTAATCTAAGTATAATCTAAGTAAAATATGATGAGACACAATACTTAAAAATTATCAGATGGACACATTTTCAGGGTTATTTCATCCTTAAACCACTCTAGTAGGGTAACAACCAAGCATAGCAACGGGTCACCCACTCAACCGTGCACTAGGACGGCAGGACCACTTTTTGAGTTAACAAAACCTTTTTTTTTTTTTTTTTAATTTTTTTTTGTAACCCTTGGAGTTTCTTTTCCCTGGCCAGCTCTGGAACACGTGCTGGACAGGCTGTCATTACTTGCATTATTAGCTCTGATAAGCACACAGCTCTAGGTGGTATAGCTGCAGGCTAAGGTAACGGGCGGGATACAGATGGACCCCCGTGCTCACGCAGCGCACTATTGAATGTATAGGGGCTCCCCATAGGGACACATGTGAGCCCAGCGGGATCAAGCCGATTGTAAAGGCCCACACTTGTGGAATAGCTTTATTTCCTATATTACCAATGCATTCACCACAATCCCCGAAAGACAAAATGAAACATATTAAAAGGAGTTTCTCAAACAAAATTAACATAAAGCAGAAAAATCCTGCACTGAGAGCAAGTTAAAGGAGTAGCTACGCCACTTGGAATAAACAGCTCCATTTCATGCATGTGTGTACACTCTGCAGCACACAAACCGAATCACAGGAGTTTTGATTACTTAATTACACAGCTTATGATTGTTTACGGCATAAAAAGCATAGCCTATATTTACTCTGATTAACACCTATCCCTGTGTACTAACAAGACAAATCTATTCCAGGAATAATTTCACAATAGATTTAAGAGATGATAAACCTCCTGTTCACAAAACTGCTTAAGCTTCATTTCCCATGGTTTGGTCTCCCCCCTCCATCCAGATAAAAAAGTGTACAACAAAACAGTTAAACTTATGCTACCACCTTTTTATTTTTTAATAAGGGTATCAATGTGGGTTTTTGCTTGCCTGTTTGATAAAAAAACTTTTTTCAGAAATACTCAGTTTCCACTTCTAACTGCCACTCAATTTGATCAAAGCTGGCTTGCAGGTGACAGAGGAATGAGGGGAAGACAGATGCATCCAAAAACCTCATTTTCCTGAAGAAACACAACTGAATTCTGTACAGGAGAAAGAAATTATAGTTTTGCCCAACGTCAGAGAAAGAGAAAAACCATGACACTTGGCTTTAAAATTTATGGAAGCAAAACAACGGAGAAGCTTCAAGGTAACAGTCTGCAACTCACAGCTCAAGAATCTCCAATATTGGTCGCTGCCACAGAAAATGAAGATGCTGAAACCAAAGTCCTCATCTTACACAGAGAAAGTTCAGGGGAGAAAAACACATCCCTTTGGTTTACCGTCAAACAATATTACACAAACAGCAAGCTCTCAGAATATTTTTAACTGACATCTTCTTTCAGTGACCTACACTACTGCAATTGCTCTTCATCTTCATTTTTTTCCCCCAACAGGTAAAGAGTTCAAAGGAAAAATGATTCAATTATTGTTCAAATGAAAAAAGGTCTATTAAGTCCTTCTGGCAGCACTGAAAGGTACCTGTCATGTGATGCTACTTTCCTCTGGCAGATATTCCCAACTCTTTTCCCGCTTATTCAGTGTGAAAATTACTGTAAGACTACTCTTTTTTATCTTTTGAAGAACACCTAAAAGCGGTTGCTTTAAAATACACTGACCATTTTACCTAGACTTGACTTTAAAGCCAGTGGTAAATGTCTAGATGCCTCCTTTGAAGCTTCTTAGGTAACAGTGAAACATTAAAAGCCAAATCCTATTGCGGAAACATTGTTCTTTCTGCCACAGTAAAAATCGCTGAAATAATACAGGGAAAACAATGTGGCAACAAACTAAAATGCACTCCTTTGTTGGAAGATGCACAGAAGACAATGCTGAAGATTTGAAGAAATACGTATTAGAACTTCTAAGTCACACAGTGTGGGAGGTTTGCTATACAGCTGGGTGAAAGTACAGTGCAGAAGTTTCTAACTTCTCTCAGCTTGAGGTATGTCAGTAATGAAAATGCACAAGGAGCTTTTTTTTTCTGTGTGTTTTGTTTTGTGAGCCACTAAAGGAAAGATAAACTGGAGAAGATCTATTCTCAACTGGAAGTGGCTTCTTGAATAAAAACCAATGTATTATGGAAAAACCGCATGAATGTATCCACTGATGGAGCGGCTGCTCTGACTGGAATAAAAAAGGGATTCCAGACTAAGGCTACAGAGACACGTGAAACTACTTCACTACACCACTCATAGGGGAACTACTGCAGCAAGACAGCTGGAGCCAGGAGTGTACAAAGTGCTACAGGATGACACCGATGTGGTAACTTCACAAAAACAAGCCCTTCAAACAGTAGCATATTTACCAGACTTCGCAGCAGCTTTGCCACAGCTTGTAGTGAGATGCAGAGGGGCCACGAAAATCTCTGGCACCATGCAGAGGGTTCGCTGGGTATCTTGTGGCAAAGCACTTAAAGGGAGCTGTCAAACCTGACACATTTTCCTTTTACAAAAAGACAAGCGTTCCAAATTTTCTGACCTTTTCGGTGATGACAAGTGGTGTGAGTAGTCTGCTACCTAGCAGGGATTTCCAAAAACTAAACACTCAGTGGGTCCCCTCAAGGTGATGCTTTAACACAGAGTGAGAAAGTAACTCCTTTGCAAAAGAAACTTGTGCCTTAGAGAGAGCACTTTGAAAACAGGTGTTCAGATATGTTCCCCTCACTATGCAACTTTTGGGTTGGTTTTATCGCCAAACACAATATGAATGTGTCACCTACAAAAACCTCTTCCATCTATACACCTTAAAAGGATAGAAACAGAATTTTCTAATGTGCCAAAAATCTTCCAAATGAGAGTTTCAGTGGGTTAAAAAATATAAATATGCAACACCTTCCAATTAGTTCTGAAGAACAACTGACGGACATCAAGGAAGATGGTCATTTACTAGTCCAATGTTAAGCAAAACCTTTGCAAAACTTGTGGACGGGATTGAAAAACTGTCTATTGTTTAATAAGTGGAAGCAACAATGTACTTCTTCCACCGGGATCTTTGTGAGGTATCTTTTTCAGATATGACACCCATTAAAATCAAGTCTTGAAATAAACCAAACTTAGAACCAGGTCTTCCTGTATCACAGTGTTTAACAAAGATTATGAAGCATGTTAAGTCACACAGATCTCAATAAAAATTACTGTTATTAATAGTAAACTTTTCAGAGCAAAAATGTTTTTGTACCACTGGTAAATAGCATAAAAATTATTTTAAAGTACTGTTTATTTCATCTTTATCTCTTCCTTTTTTTAATTTCTATTTTCATGGTTTATAGTGCACATTAACATAGTAGTACTGTGGTTCATTTACGTAATTTATAAATAAATACACATATATTGCGATTGTGCACTTGGAAATTTTTCACTGATGGGGTGCATGATAAAAAAATTTAGAAAGCACCAATCTACATGACTTTGGGTGTCAGAAGAAGTGGTGATACTACTTTAAAGAGTTATTGTCCAGGAATCTTCAAAAGAAAATGAAAACAGAAGTAGACTGCATCACACCATTTCAATGTCTGTCTAATAACACGTGTGTTTATGTGCACATATCATTTAAATGCCGAGGCAGGGAAAAGATGCAGTTAGGAATACTGGGAATATTTAAACAAATTTATCATAATGAGAGAAGCCCTAACTGAAGGCTCACATGAGGCAATTCTGTTTATTTAATTATCAAATATTACATATAGGAATGCAATAACTCTTGCATGGCTCTGTCACCACATAGTCTAGACTGAAAAGTGCAAAGTTTTTTATTAATCATACTAAATTCCATAGCACTCGAGAACAAGTCATTTTGGAAAACAGTCCACATCACCACACAGCCAAAGCCAACACAGTAGATTTATATGCTTCAGTACTGGTTTCACAGTGAACAGCTAAGATGCAGATCACACATATTAATTCTCTGACTACATGACTTCAAAAACAAGGATTATATTCAGGGCACACATACACATCTTATATCAGAATACATCTGATCTCCTAATGAATATTTGACTCTTACCTTGCACCTTATCTGAGCACAGCTCCTTGGCTCGATCCCTCATTATCTGTGGAATCAAAACATCTTTTTCTACATGTCTCAGCTTAGAATTTTCTGCAAGAGTGAAAAAAAAGATAATTTTGAAAAAAAAGATTTGTAATATCTATACATCAGAGAAAGTCAATCTAAAGAAATAACACAGCATTGTTTATATAACATACACTAGTACATTGAAACTGTCATAAACACCAGCAGAAAATACCACGAAAGGACCAAACAGACCAAGAGGATGGAAAGTCCAAAATTTAAATTTGCTCAGATACAAATATGAGCATTATCCTGAATATTTCTATTCTGCTTAATGTACACAACGAACAAAAACAAAGGAGGAAATTCTGGCAGCACATTTTGATTTCTGCCTTACTGAACAGAAAATCTGCATACAGACAGTATAGAGGTTAATTACTTTTATTTCAGGATACTACATTTTATTTCAGGATACTACATTTTTCTATGCACATTATCTGTATGTACTTTTTTACTCACTGGCACAAAGCTGAGAAACATAGCACATGCTAGAGCACAACCTAAAATTTTTACTGCTGTGTGGAAGACTTCAGTTCTTGAGAAGAAAACTAAGTCTTTTCAATGAAGGATCTAGGAGATTTTTCATTGAGAAATCCAATGTAACAGAACAAATGCTGCTGCCTGACTTCTGCACTTAAAAGTACAGTTGCAGTTTGCTTTCAGTTGTCTCCAGAACTCAGTACTCTTGAACACAGCTAGTGATTTTGAATAAACAAGACAGATCATTTTAAAAAATACTGCATTTCCAAATCCACTTTCTTCAAAACAAAGGGATGAGAATTTACCAAGCAGAGCCTTTTACTTCTCAGCTTCTGAGTTAAAAATTGTGCAGAACAATGTATAGTTCAGCAGTTATACTAAATACCTGGTTTTCATCTTCAAACACACCATTTATTCTTCCCTTTATTTCAATAATACATTTCAGAATAGCATCAGCTGGGATGCTCATATTATGAAAACCATGCTATCAGATACAGTTATTTTGAGTGACAATAATTTCATTTTAAAATCGCTTATTAAAAAAAAGATGAAATACAAAAAAATTAAGAGTGCAATGTATTGAAACTAAGGAAAGAAGAAGATTTTAAGTTCCCTACAGCTTTCAAACACCACTTTTCAGAGCATTTTTGGCTACTTCTACATAAAAAAACAACAGAGACTAACATTAGTCATCCTTAAGTCATCATCTTTTAAAGTCTACTAATGCTAAGAGATTACATTATGAGATTACACAGTACTGCAAACATGATATTACTAGTGGAATCCAGCAACAAAACAGAGGATTATAATGAGCAATATACAGAATCTGAACGAAAGACTTACACTTCTCAAGAAAAATATCTTTCTTAGAATTTCTACAATAGAAAAAAACTCCAGTCTCTTCTATAAATACGACAAAAATACTGAAAACATATAGCTCATGACTTAAGATGTGCTTCTAAGTTCTGATTTTCATGAGAGAAAACAATTATAAATATCTTTCATTTTAACTTTCTGCAGAATATCATGTGCAATTACTGTACTGAGCATTTGTTACAGACAACACAAAGCTGCCAGAAAACTTTAAACATGTGTTTTAAAGAGGACAAATCAGTTCAGCTGAATGACATGGCAGGAAATGCTACCACCAAGCTACGTGCCTCAGCTCCACTCACTTCACTCAAAGCAAGCTGGCACTGCAGCCTTCCTGCCCTCTCCCCGTCCCTATGATGCTCTTTTGCCTCTGCCCACACAGATGGGCTCGGCAGTCCCATGGCGAACAAAAGCAGAAGTTAATTTGGGTTAAAGGTAAACAAATTTCTTGTCAGGGAATTTTTCAGCTGGATAAATTCCCCGATCCAGTGAACTATATAAGTCCAAAATGACCTGTAAGGGGGAATTGTGTGACTCTTGGACAAGAAGAAAGACTGAACTGTCATGAATACCACTGGTGCAAATTATAGCCTAAACCTCCCCCCACCCTTTCTTTTTTTAAACTGAACTTGGTTGTATTGGTGCTTAGAGCAGGCAGAATGACCTATGAATGTGGATACAGTTATGCAAGTGGGTTGCTATCTGTCACCAAAAGGGAACTTTTACCAGTCCCCCATTGCCCTCACTCACTCCCACTACATCAGCACTACTATGCACCTAACCATACAATGAATGAGCAGGTCAAAACAGAAAACTAACTCAAATACAAGTGCTTCTCAGCTGATTTACACCTCGGAGTAATTAGATCTACTTATCTACTTCCAAAAATTAGCATCACAGAATAGCCTAAGTTGGAAGGGACTTAGAAGGATCATCATGTGCAACTCTTGGTTTTTACAGGTTCAACTTTCAGATCACATGGAAATGTTGCAGACAGCAAAGAAATGCAGCAAATAGCTGGGAAGTCTTTAAGGTCTAGGAAATGCAGCTGGGCTTCCCCAACTGGCCAAGCTGGCTAGAAGCATCTATGGTTCCCACAACCACAAAGCCCAGGGCTCCAGAGCAAGGATCATCTACCCTCTACTGACAAAGAGAAGAAATGGGTGGGAATACAACTGAAGGGTTCCCTAGAAAGGAAACAAGACACAAGATCATCTGGAAAAAACAAACAAACAAGCAAGGAAGCAAGCAAAGAAAAAGAAACCCAAAAAGAGAAAGCCTCCCTGTTAGCCCAGAACAGTCAAAAAGGATTTTAGGATATTAGCTTAACCACCCAATTTTCTATTTGATTATTCAAAAGGAAAGGGGCATAAGACTGATATCCAGGAGTAGCTACAGGGGTGTTAACACCAGCTCAACCAGAACCATGACAGAGCTGTGCTCCAGGCAAACTCCCTCTTTTTAGTCCCATGTTGTCAAACCTACAGAGGCTGAAAATGCAGGAAGGAGAGGGCACATCAGGACACTGGGCAGCATCCAGTAGAAAGAATGAGAGCTACAACAGTAACTCAGAGGTAACTGTTCAACGGTATAAAAGAAAAAAAGAATAAAGACTATTTACAAACAGTTTTTAGAAGAATGTTTGTTGTGAAGTATCAGCTTTAAATTATTTATTTCACAAATTTTTGTCTTTACAGGATTTTGCTTTTATATTTTTCAGTCATAAAATGCTTAGTGCTTAATAACGATTGGACTTGATGATGCTAAAGATCTTTTCCAACCTAAATGATTCTATGAAATTTAAATCATCTTATACTATCTAAGTTTCTGGGTGCAACCACCTCTCCAACTAGCTCAAATTCAACTTGGGCACTACAATATCTGAGTTTCAACTGCAACCTCTTAAGTATTTGAATATTCTTCCTTGATTCTAAACTATCTATAGCATTAAAATTACAGTGATTTTCCTTCAACGATCTTAAAACACTTCACTGAATTTGGTATCCCTAGCACCTATACAAAATATTAAAGAAAAATAAGGCACAAATATTAACAATAGCAGATGCCACCTAAAACAAATGTGTTCACGCGCTAACCATCTGCATTTCTGATACCGATGTACAAGTGCATGCAAGATCATCAATCCAACCTAATCATCTCTGCAGTAACATATATGACAAGAACTTTCAAAGAAACAACACCTCAGAAGCAAGACTTAATCAAAAAATGAGACATATTAATTCCTTTTGCCTTTTTCCAATTTGAAAGCTGATACCTTTGGTTCCCATCTACATCCTCAACACACTTTTCCTGGTCTTCTGGGTAGGCTCTTTGAGATGATCATGGCCTTTGGCCACAAAGTGAACCAACATGTTACCTCTCAGCTTCCAGAGGCCAGACAAATGTTAGCAGAAGCTTTTCCTTCTCCCCCTGCCAGTCCAAAGTTGGGAATGTTTGCTAGAAAACTTTAATCCTCTGAGATTACTTTCTGATGAAATTTCCTAGTATGATCAAACATTACATGGGAAAAATGGATGAACACAAACTGATTAAGTAAAGGTTATAAAAAGCAGTAAAAACTACATATTATGTAAAAATATACACAGAAGTTAGTCAGAATTAAAACCAAATGTTGCCTCGCATATGTTACAGCATCTAAGTCACTAGCTCCTTGAAAACGTGAATAAGGTTACATCCAAGGAATCTGTGTAATTAAACTACTGAATGTTTCTTAAAGACAGAGATCAAAAGATTCCAGAATGCTCCTCACAGGGACACGGAACAGAGGAGATGACAGAGAACAGTTTTAAAGGTTATAAACTTGCAGTTGCCAGGAAAAAAAGAAAAAAATAAATAGATGGGGAGAAAGCTACAGAAAAGGGAATACTTCTGTGAAACAGAAATTGTTTTCCATAAAACCTCAGCCCAGAGTAAAGAACTGAAGAAAGGAAAGAGATTACTAAACTGGAAGATATCCCTATTCAGCAAATTGCTAAGAACACCTTTAAGACTTTTTTTTTTAACAAATAAAATCTATGGGTTTTGGCAAATCTCAGTGCTTGAAATGGTTCTCTTGCTGCATATAATATGTAGGGCGCAAGACTATAACTATAATAGCTTTCTGTGGTTGATCAAAACCCTCAGCTGCGAAAGGTGTTTAGTGACATGGAAGGCCAAGGCCCAAAGCCATTCAGTTTAAGAGGTTTCATTATTTTTGTAAAAATGACCAAAACCCAAAAAGTTATTACCGCATCAGTAGGAACAAGAACATCCCAACCACTAGAACATATCAAAGTCACTCCATATGGAAGCTGAGAAAACCAATAATGAGAACTCTCCTGGCTTCCTAGCCTGTGACCACAGGACCCAGGAAGGCCTTGAGAACAGCAGCATAGACCTGTGCAGTTGGCAGCAGATCTTTCAGAGGACAAGGAGAGAATGAAATACGAAGCTGCTTTACAGTCCTAATAAGGAAAGAGACTATAGCAGCTTGTCATACTCATTAGAAGACTATTACAAATGGGGGATACCAAGGCAAAAGCTTTCCTAGAAGAGTGTCCTGAGGAAAGTTGTAACATATCCCCTCGTCATTCAACACAATTAGTAAATGTTTTACTCACACTTTACTTGCTATTTCCTGCTGGTAGTTTACAGCAATGCTTTCACCTCTCTCATTACTTCAGGTAGCAGGGACACAGATTACTCAGAACTGCTGAGAAAAAATTGCAATCTACTCTACCCAAATATTTAAAGAAACTCCACACCTTCTGCATCCAAGGGGAATTGTGTCAAGCTACTCCAGTAACAGTCTTCAAAACACACATTTCTAGTTATACAACCTATAATTTTGATTTTCTTGTTCAAAAAATGCTCAAGGTTGTTTACTTATCCATGGTCAAAAAATGCTCAAAATAGTACTTTAAATACTACAGCTATTTCAACAAGAATCACAGTATACATGAAGAATAGAGAAAAGTTTTAGTAACTTTATAATATTTCAATTAGTAAATGCTTTACCTTATGCTTTTCTTGAAATCACAGTTATAGCAATTTTTAAACATCAGTTATGTTATTTACTAGCAAAAATGCTGTAGAAAGTTTAGTCAAGGTTCAAGAATCCAAGTTAAAATAGAATACTCCCTCAAAATGTATAAATTTCAAAAACAATCACTTTCATTATTTTTGGAGCTTGGTTGAGAAATGTGGAGCTATAAAAGGGACTTTTTTTAATACACTGTACTATTTTTTTCTACCAGCTGCTATCAAAAGTAAGCACTTGTAAGTAGACAGATTTCTGAGATGCCTTTCTTTTTTAAGCTGAGAAATAAAACTTCAAAAAGTATTAATGAGAACTTCAGCAGTAGAAACAGGAGAGTTATTACAGTCAAAGGGAAGGAAACCAAGGACATACAAGCAAAATGCCCATTCTTTAACCTACACCACATTTAAAGAAGCTGTTTTCCTGGAAAGGAAGGTCTTGTGGTAAGTATACTGAAAGTTGATTTAACCAGCCATTCTCTCATTTTTCCCATATGCAGACCTATAGTATACTCAATATTTGAGCTGGCTTGGAGAACAAGTTTATAGCTAAGTTACAAAATTGCATTAATTTGGGGGATTCAGTTATTTTTCATACCACTTGATAAAAATTGTTTCTCAGCTATAAATACTCTGTTCCATTCCAAAGTTTTAAGACACTTGCCTATGAGCTAATTATAAAAATACACTTGAAAAGTACACTTTTTTTTTTCACTTTTATTAACAACAGAAGGAGTAGCACAACGTTCAGTGCATGCTTATTGGCAAACATTACTTTCATCAATCAGGCTATTGGCTCTAGAGGTTACATTTAAAAAAAAAATCAGATTTATTTTAGTGTGCTTGTAACAGTGTTTTGAATAAACAATATAATTAGAGCTTACTACTCCTCCAGGAAAAGAATGCATTCAACCCAAAATTTTCATCTCCATTATTCTCCCTAGCTTATCCCCCCTGTATCAAATAAAAATTACCAATCTTGTGTTAATTCATGTGAATAATTCATGACTACGTGCATCATAAAACCTTACCCAAAAAGTCTGTATCATTGAATATATTATCAACTACTGAAAGCCTCTGTTTGAAAACACTAACTCACACAATGGAACAAATTCATTTAGAGACAGAACGCATTAAAGTCATGGAACAAAATCCCCCTTATCTTTCTAAAGTCTTAGCATCTTTTCCTACAACTCTAATTTGATGTATCAATGTAATTAAATAAGTATGCATGCATGCAGCTTTTGAGAGAACTTCTGTGCCTGTACTGACATGGAATTCAAGGGGTCAAAGTGACAATGACTTTCAGCATATTGCTCTGTAACCTCAGTCCCACAAAAACTACACAGAATCCCGTTAAAGGTAAAGGATTTTATCAGTCAAAAACATCCAGTGCAAAATGACAGGTGACGGACCAGGCCCAAACACCTTCATGCACACAAGAAATGCTACTTACTGAATTTGGTAATTTCACTTGCACATCGGTGTTTGCACACAAACGAGAGCCTTAAGTACTTGGTTTCTACTAAGGGTTTTAAAGTATAGAAGGACAATATGAAATGACAGAAGTGTTATAATCCACTTGAAACCATATATGTGATACTGTGAAACCCTGATTTAAAAGCAAAAAAACCTGATCAGTGCAGCTTCTTTACGCAGTAACCATTTTTTTCTTCTTTAAATGTATATGAATAAATTTATTTGTACTTAAAAAGTTCCAGATTTTGCGACCTTTCTAATACTGACATCATTTTAAATTAAGATGGAGTACAGGGATGACAACACCAGGGAAAATTTCCAAAGCTTTAACTTCTCACCATTCTATCATCACCTCAAAGTCAATTTTCACCTTTTTCAGTGGCTGAATTTGTTATCTTACATTTTGCTTTGGGGCTCCTGTTCCTGCAATATGGCAGTACTGGATTATCAGAATACTGTTTGCTAAAAGTGAACAATGGCTGTATTACAGAAAGTCTGTAATATCTAGAAAGAAAAGGAAAAGCAGACCTGGCAAAGCACACTTTTTTGTTAACTACATGCAGATTGCAAATGCTCATACATCTAGTGAGTAATAAGTAAAGCCAAGACGACACAAGGAGATATTTTTACACTGCTGATCACACAGTAAATCCAGTTACAGGGCCTGAAAATTAATTACAGATTAGGACTTAAGTATTTACTGCTGGAAATAATGCAGGTTCATTAACGTCTAGCCTCTACCGTTGTTCAAGTATGACAGACCTGCCAGTTCGGAAAACTTAGGGTGTGAGCTACCTCAGCCCATCTCAAATGAGAATTCCAGGAAAATGCACCAAATATAGAGTCAGTAACAACCAGGGCCATGGACTGACCTCGGACTAAACTAGCAGAGACAGCCCTAATTCTGCCATTGTAAAGCTGCTGAATGCTTCACTTGGTAACTGATGCAACACAATTTTCTTTCACTTAAACAAAGACACCATGCAGCAGTACTCAGCAATCAAATATACATTTTTGGGTTTTTTCTGGGATGCCAAAATATAGTAACAGCACAGACACAATTCGATTCATATATAGGATATGGTTCAACACTTCTTAAGTCAAGCCCAAACTTTTGAGCACCTCTTCTCTGAAACCAGTCCCAAGTGTACATTCCCTATTTCTTCCACATCCTTTCTAACTAACAGTGGATGTTGTCCAAGAATTTGCTGCTTACTTCCACCTGGAGTAAGAAATAGAGAAAGATTCTGCAGCACAAACTATTTGAATTGTATAAATCGAACAAGTCACATAAAATAGAACTAAGCAGTGGCAGCAAAAACTGTGCAATAATTTGCATCAGAAACAAGAGAAAAGTAACAGACAAATCTGACATTGGACGAGCAAAATCCCCAACATCCAGAAAAAGAAGAGATGCAGGAAAATCCAATAACCAACAAACCTCCCCCCATCATTACAAGAGGAGATGTTAACAGCCTAAGATTTCCCACCATGCCCAATAATGTTAATCAGTTGCTCCAGCACTACATAGTCCTCTTTACTAATTTTCAGAAGTGTATGACAAGATGTACTGAAAAAAAAAGTCAATCACAAATAAAAGTTTCATTTAAAACCAAATCTGTTTAAAAACAAATCAACTCCTTGAGCACTTGAATATTTAGCTCTTTAGCCACTCCTTTCAAGATGAAATTTACACCTTTCATTCCAAAGAATGAACACCACACACAAATGAAGAGCAAGGCTTTTGAATAACAGACCAAATACCATTCTTTCTGAATTTTTTTAAATTACTTTAATTCGAAGGACTAAGAGACAATAAGAAACAATGCCAACCTTTGACTTCTGTACCTATGTAGTTAATGAATAACAGCACATGTAACACAAATGAATGAAGATCTTGGAAACTAACATCATAGATGTGATCAAAACACACCAGTGTTTTCGTAAGTTCCAGAACACAAGGTGTTCTGACATGAAGACAAGGCTAAAAGCCTTCCAGTTACAATAAAACAAGAATTGCAGATGTTATTCTGGCCACTTATCCTAAAGAAGTTTAATTAAAAGCTGAAAAAGAACAGCTGAAAAGCCACTTTTCCTTGTATATTTTTGCCCTTTAAATTCAACACAGTTTTATCCCCCATTATTTTATCCTTCCTATCTTCTGAAGTTATTATTTCATTCCTTTCAGTATATTATTCTAGCTCTGGTCTTACAGCCCTTGCCACTTTGAAATAAGTTACAACCATTATGCAAGCCCAGTTGTCTCCTTCCACTGAAAAACTGATGTTGTAACTTGTTAGCAACCTAGATTTCCACAAGACAGTAAGAAACAAACATTTTAAGTAGCTTAGGAAAAATATTAAATCAGTCTTCAGTCTCTCTGCTTTTAAGCCCTGTATCTAGGAAAGGTACCAAAGCCCTGTATTGTGTATCTCTGCTACTGACAATGACTTCGCTTTTCTTTTTACGCATCTGTGAATCTTCAACTAGGGATCCAGACGTCACCACCTAAAAATGACAGATATAACCAAGTGCACATTAAAAAGAAAATGTGCTTTCTTATAACCCATGGCCTCTACTACTAAAAACAGCACCCTACATAGTTTTGGAAGTGGTGTGTACAAAAATCAAATTCAACGCTGAGCTGCAGCACATTCATTCTGGAGAAGGATAAAACAAACTAGAGTAATATTTTCGTAAACTGGGAGGAGCTGTTGACTCCCTCAAAGGCAGGGAGGCCCTGCAAAGAGACCTGTATGAATTAGGGAGCTGGGCAATTACCAACCATGTGAAGTTTAGCACAGTTTAGCACCTGGTATGGCACAGCCCTGGATCTATGGACAGACTGGGGAATGAGATGCTGGAGAGCAGCACTGCGGAAAGGCACCTGGGGGTCCTGGTTGATGGCCAGTTGAATATGAGTCAGCAGTGCCCTGGCAGCCAGGAGGGCCAATTGTGTCCTGGGGGGCATCAGACAAAGCATCACCAGCCTGTCCAGGGAGGGGACTGTCCCACTCTGCTCTGCACTGGGGCAGCCACACCTTGAATATTGTGTGCAGTTCTGGGCACCACATTACAACATGGATATAAAGCTCTTGGAGAGCAACCAAAGGAGGGCAACAGAGTTGGTGAAGGGCCTAGAGGAAAAGAAGGGCCAAGAGCCTTACAAGAAGCAGCTGAGGTCACTTGGCTTGTTCAGCCTGTAGGGGACTGAGGGAAGACCTCATTGCAGTCTACAACTTCCTCACAAGGGGAAGCAAAGGCGCAGGCACTGATCTCTCTGGTGACCAGTGATGGGATCCGAGGGAATGGCCTGAAGCTGAGTCAAGGGAGGTTTAAGTTGGATATTAGGAAAAGTTTTTCCTCCAGAGGGTGATTGGGCACTTGAGCAGGTACCCCAGAGAAGTGGCCACAGCACCAAGCCTGACAGAGTTCAAGAAGTGTCTGGAGAACACTCTCAGGCACATGATGTCATTCTTGGGGATGTCCTGAGCAAGGCCAGGAATCAGACTTGATCATCCTTGTGGGTCCATTCCAACTCAGGTTAATCTATCATTCTATGAACATAAAATTTTGTGAACAGATTCATCTACCAAGTTATTTACTGACTGAAATCACCTAATGACACAAAAAACTCCTCCCGTACAAATCATGACATAATTCACAGGTTCTATATTCCGAACTTCAGAGGACTCCTTGATATTTGGTCCCTACTGCCTGGCAAAGCCATAAGAATATTTGTGTCTTTTGTGACCACAGAATGAAGTATCAGTCACAGTAACAATTTACAGAACTGTAATTCTCCTTCTTTTTTTCTCGTATATGAGCCAAGAAGCAGTTAACAATGATGACACTAAAACCTATCGCACCATGGTATCTGGGTTAACACCTTACTAATACGAAGAGGGCAGCTCACACCTCTTGCAGCTATTGTTCCAGTTTCTCTACTACCTCACTTAGACATCTCTGCTTTTAGTTCACATTCTGAGGTTTTCAACAGAGCCATAAGAGCCAGGGACTGATGGGGAGCTGGGGGAGGGAAGCAAAAGATGCTGGTTAACAAGGTAGCAGATTTAGAGAGCTGTCAGTAAGCAATGCCACTGCTCAGCAGATGAATCTCAGTATTGGTATCACACAGCATGTACCCAAAGTACACCCTCAGCAGTCCTACCACAGCTAACATACAACTACAATATGGATTGGGAAGGACAGATAATGTCATTATACAGACACATAGGGAAGCATAACACTGATGAACTTCAGTGTTTGGAGTCAACCTTTTTGCTCTACACTGAAATCACAACAGGTTGAATTAACCTAGTGTAATAACTAGGCTTTTTCCAAAGGACAACTGGGAAGTGAAATTACGCTGTAGATGTGAACACCCACCACTCTAAATGCAGCACAAAGTTTTATAACATTTCTTAATTCAGTAACAGATCAAAACTTAGAGAATATGATCAAAAAAACCCAGAAACAAACCTAGAACTTGACTGCTCTATGAATGCCTTGTTTGCAGGGCCTGGAAAGCCAGGCCCAGGATAGGTTTCTATCAGAAATCAGAAGCCTGGCCTTGGCCAATATCCTTGAGCTTTTGAAGCAACAGCCACAGGCTTCACCGACCAAGGTGCACAGGCACGATCGCTGCAGTCTGCCACAAGCTACGGGTGTCCCAACACCCTGTGTCAGCCGGAGCCGGCCCACACCTCGCTAGGCTCATTCACGGGGAAATGGCCTTTTAACACACCAAGCTGAAGGTATCTGACTCAGGGGCTTAGGGCAGGTGAGTGAACGCTACGCCAGCATAAAGGACATGGGTTTTCAGTCACTTCTGTGGACACGTGTCTACAACCGTTCGGGCAAGACCTCGGCAATACGAAGCCAAAGGCCACGTAACCTTGGTGTTTTGCCTTTTCCTTCATTAGACAGCCAGAGAGGCCACAGCAGCACCCGGGGGCTGCCTGGGCGCCGCCCGGCCGCTGGAGGTCACGGCGGCGGCAGCAAGGAGGGAAGGGAGGGGCGGCGGGAAAAGGGAGCCGAGGTGGCGGGAGGGCGCAGGGAGCCCGCTGCGGGCGGCGGAGACGCCGCAATCCGCCAGGAACCTCGCGGAGGGCGGGTCGGAGCCCCCTGGGGTGGCCCTTCCCAGCACCCACGGGCTGTGCGGTGCAGCCCGGCCCGCTGCCCTCCCCGGCGGGTGAGCGGGGCCAGCGGAAAGTGACGGAGGGTTTCCCACAGGAAGACCTGGCGAGGCGGGCGGTGCAGGGGGGAGGAGAGCGGGGAAGCGTGGGTGCGGCGGCGGTGGTCCGCCGCCACGGAGCCGTCTATCCCTCCCTCCCGCCTGCCCCCC
>VXAY01001328.1:1529666-1713183 GCA_013399855.1 Oxyruncus cristatus
AAAAGTGCAAAGTGGGTCTTCTTTAAACATGAAGTCTAACTTGTATCTTATCCCAGGAGAGAGTTCTGAAATAACATCTGGAGTATGCAATTTCTGTTTAGTCAACTCTTTTTTAATATGAGTCTTGCACAAGTTGGGCAGCCCTGTGAAGTTGTGCTGAAATGTGCGGGGCTTTTGCCATGTAGCACTTTGATACAAGTTAGTACTGTATGCTTCATTTAACTGACATACTTATCCAGTAAACTTGCTTAATTGGGACATCTCCTGGGGCACTGATGTGACACCAGTAGTACTTAATACACACAACTGCTACTTAACAGGGCCTTAGCGGGACAGTGGCCTCTGCCCCTGGTTATTCAGTGCTCCTTATGTCATCTCTCTGTTACAGTTTCTTGGGACTTGTCTATACAAGGAAAATGTTCCCAGCAACTAATTCCCTGAGGATAAAATACTACGTGCACTAGGGAAAGTAGACTGGTGATGGTGGTCATAATTTATGCACAGATTGTTACAGTGGGAAAGATATGGTAACTTCCTTTTAATCTTGAAGGATGGCCAAGACACTGCTTTTCTTATAAAATTTTAAAAAAACTACATAGTCAGAAGTAGTGTTGGGTAACAGTAATTTCTGTCTTCCGAAGATTCATATTGTCATTTGATTAGTTAATCGCCCATTTTCAAAAGTGTGAATATATTTTCACACTTCAACCAAGACGGTGTTAACAATGAAACTATAGATAGCAATAGAGATTAATTATCTAACCCACGTGTCTCCACACTTAGTTCTTACCAGATAAAGAGAGCCTATCTGTCTACACACAGGTGTGATTTTTTTTTTTTTTAAACAATAGCCTCGGTCAAATGAGTTCAAAGGCATATTTTCAAATGGCACCTCTTCAACATTTTCGCTGTTGACATTTTTGATCTTGTTTCATGAAATATAACTTCCAGTAAAAGGCTGTGATTCTTTTCTAAGCTTACCCATGTGAAATACATTCACTCATAGGTGCGAGATGTGGGGGAGCTTTAGATGAGAATATTTAGAATCAAAGAAACATTTCTTTTTCTTAAGGGAGCATACCCTTACGGAAGCCACTGCAAAGTTGTTCAGGGCCTTATTTGCAGTTGCCATCTGAGATTGCCACTGACTAGAGACATGTCTTCCAGAAGAGGGAAAAACATGAAGGAGGAGTTTGTAGTGTCTTTTGGTTGCGTAAGTTGCAGCATTTTGTGTTTACTCCCCCATAAAATTAAACCTCTCCATATGTCTGTTTAAGGATGGGAGGCCTTTACATCAGAATCTGTTAGGAAGAAGCACTAGGCATGTTAAACTACTTCTGTCCTGTCTTAGTAATCTCTAACACTTCTTGGTCTGGATATTAGTATCTTGCAAACCTCTGAACCTGCAGCCTGTCAAGTCTCACACAGCTGATGTGAGACTTCTGCAGTATCTTCACAGTGCAGGCACTAGTGCTGTGTGGCCTTGGCCTCTCTCTTTCTCTAGAAGAACCGCAACTGGTATGTTGCTAAGTGGGAAGCTCTGTGGTGGCAGGGCCTGTCTCGAGTCTTGGTGAAGTCTCTTACCACTTCACCAAGAATGACAGCTTTCCCTTCATGGGCCTGGCCTTTCCCGTGATGTTTCAGGGGAGTTGGAACCATCTGATCAGAGTGACTACCAAAATTGGTTGACTTTCTAGCAAGATGTCATTGAAGTAGTATATAGGGAGTTGGCCATCTGCTCAAGTTGAAAAATTGCATCAAATAATAATTATGTCTGCCAGTCACCCCTAGATCTGATTGGCAGAGTGCAAAACACTTCAGTTCCTTTTCTGAAGTCTGCACAACAGCACAACTTTCATTGGCCTTTTTTTTTCCTCAGAATTTCCTCATTTTATCTCAACAGACTCAGATGTACCCCAAAGTTATAAACGATATGATGTACTAGATGTAGATCACTTGATTGGTACCAAGATTTTCAAATAGTAGTAGTTCAGTAGTGTAAAAGCAAGGGAAGGCTCACCACCAAAACAAAGCAAACTATGAACTTTCATTGTTTGCTTTACCTTGCTTACAACAACAGTTATTTTTCAGACTTTGCTGAATACATTCACAACAGTTAAAGGGTGACTGTCATTTGCATTGGAGGTTTTATTTAGAAATTTCTTTCAGCCACTACCGAACCTTAGGATTTTTGTTTTCCCTCCTTGCAGCTCTGCATCATCATCACATCATCATCATGGCTAGGCTTCCCGAATGAAGATTTGGGAAGAGCTCGACCCACGTTTGTTGCAAGCGCGTTGAGCTCTGCATACTATAACAAGTTTTCCTTCTGCTTGTGATTTTCTTTGAAAAGTTACTTAGCCATTCTTTTGCTTTATTTTTCCCGTGTTTTTTTTTACCTGCCACACAGAGAAGGGCTAGTACTTGATGACAAATGTTTAAAAGAAAATGGTTCAGTCTTCAGTGTGGCTTCTAGGTCACTGTAACCACTGTGTGGTGCAGTCCTCTAAATTTGTGAGCTGGCACAAGAGGTCACCTGGTGTCTCACCATTAGTAGTAGCCTGGACATTTCCTAATCACTCCTTAGCCTGGTTTTTATTTGTTGGGGGGAGAGTTGTGCCAGAGAGGAGAACGTCTCTACAGAGGCAAGCCCTGAAGTTAAGGTGCTTTCAGATCCATTCTGTAACGTAAATAGGGGTTACAACTCCATCCTTGGTGTTGGGAGTTGTATTACAAGTAAAGAAAAAGGAAGAGTAAACCTTTAATAACTGAAACGCGCTGCGTAGTCAGTCCTGTTTGAGTGCTAGTCTTGTTTGTACATACTCATTTTGTGTAGTAAATCCCTGCTTAGAGACACAAATCCTCTTAACTGCTGGTTGATCCTCTTAAGAATCATTGTCTGTTTCTTTAGTTCTGGAAATGTTTGCTTCTCGTTGGGCACACCACCCTGTAATGTAGGATCATCATTCTGCCTTGAAGTTCAGCCACAGTAGTTGCTTCTTTCATCTCTAAACCACAAAAAGCCTCAGGGATAGGGAAACAACGGAACAAAGATCCTAAGCAGTTTGCCGGGCATTGTGAAGGAATGCTAGTGGTAGAGATCTGAAGATCAATCTCCTCGATTTATAGTCCGCTGAGATTACTTGAGATTGTAACACTACTCATAGTTCAGAAAATTAGGCCTAAGTACAATCCTAAGTACAATCTTCTGCATTTGGATTGTCATCATTGAAAATTTTAAGATCTGAGTCATTAGGGCAGAAGACAAAGCTATTTATTAACGTATGTAGAGAAGGATGCAGAAATGAAAGAGAAAAAAATGTCATTGCTGAATGTGATCCTGATGCTGTCTAAAAAAATCTTTTTGTCAGCAGACAGCTTCTTTTTGCATCCATCAAGTTCTCAGTATTTAATTTATTGCAAATCCTCATACCTCTCCCTACCCAAATTTACAGTGGGATGGTTTTATATGATTACCTACAATGTTGTATTTGCATACGTCCTTAGTTTACATGTTGAGAAGTCTGTGGTTATTTGTCTCCTTCTCCATAAAATATGAAAAACAATCTGAAGTACAGGGACTAATTTCCTTAAAATTTACAATAATTGAATATATTCACTGTGCTTGTTTCTAAGTCAGACTTGACACTTAAAGACTGATAAGCAAAATATGAGTAGAGGAAGATGCTTTTCTACCATGACAGATATGTTCAAAGCACGGTTTTCTTGTCAAAGCTTTTCCCTTCACTTTAGTTTTTAGGTGCCTAGGAGTGATGCAACAATAATAATGCTGAACACTTAGCTTCTTCATATTCACCAGTCTGGAAAATTCAATCTGACTTTAAATTTAACACTACTCTTCTAAGGAGCCTCAACTGACCAGCGCGGATTCTGTGGTTTTACTTACTGAGGTATGGATGTTGTCAAGAGCAAGTATTGGCAGTCATAAAAGTCCATAACCTGAACTTTGGTAAGGAGAAAAGCATTTTTGCTTTTTTTGTGCTCATCCACTGCTTTGAAAATCAACTTCTTAGTTCCTAGTATCTTATCTATGTTGTGCAGTTAAGCGTTTGCCTGTTTGTAAGTACAGGAGGCTTATTGAGGAAGTCAGTGAAATTATCATATTGCATATTTTTGAGTTGAGAAATAAATTATCGTTGTAGCTGCAAAGAAATGTTATTTCTATCCTCATCTCCCTTTCTGATCTTTTTTATGTTGCTGAGTGTGGTTTTACAGCTGCTGTACTTTCATCTACTGACATTAATTTCAGTGTTAAGGGAGCACTGAATGCAGGAAAGGGAAATCTGATTTGAAAACTCAGCTCTTTACATGTATTTCACTGCAATATGATTCTGGTGTGTTCCTAATTATCTATCTCACATGGATATTTACATCCATAAGTAATACAGGCTTTGTGCAACTCCAGTTCTGATGGCTGGTTGGCAGGGATGCAGCAAGGGTTAGTTGTTGTTGATGCGGCAAACCATAGCATTGTCTGTAGAATCATGGGATTTTTTTTTTACTATTAATGTGACATGTTGTAATACATAGAATCAAAATGAAAAGTCAAAGGCTTTATCCCATTGATTCCAGTTGTGTTTAGAAGGCCTTAAGAGCCTGACAGCTTCTACATTCAAATTCTTTGCTGCAAAGCATTTAATTAACTATCTTCTTTGCTTTACAATCAATGTTCAACCTTTATTCACAACTGAAAAGTAGATGAGGATGTAATGAAGCTGGATACAGAAATGGATACTCAATGGAACCCTTGGCAAAGTTAGTAAAACAAATCTTATAAGATCCTGGAATGCTAGATAGTTCTGAAACTTCAGTGATGATGGTAAGTTTTCATTTAGGGCAAACTGAAACTGGGAGTTGAATGCAGATACTACAATTCAGGATTTCATAGCTCATCTCTTTGCTCTCCAATTAAATAAGTATTTTGGGTGTATCCTGTATTTCTCAATTTTTCATAATAAGCTAAAACTTGGCATTATAGATTTTACTATTTTTATGATTTACCTATCTCCAGCATTAGTTTAATTATTGTGAATTATTAACATCAGTATCAGGGATTTGGGTCTGTTTTTTTCAGGCATTGTCTGCATATTTGTTCCAAAGATCTCACAGTATAAACAACTGAAAGGAGTAACAGGCAGAATTGAATAAGGGCAGAGAGGAAGAAGACATTACAAATGTCATATTTGGTATGAAGACATCTACTGCATGTCTGTTATTATTATACATATCTAATAGATGTGAAATGTAGTATAACATATATATATGTACTTCATTCTCTTTCCTACTTATCCTATAGAATTAGGAAGAAGCATAGCATCAAGGAAGACATGGTTGAATGGTGATGTGTTAAAGAATAATTAGGATTTAACTAAGGTTTAACTTTCTGTCATGTTTTTGCATAACTGGGGCAAAGTGTTATTCAACTCAGAAAAGCAGGGATTTTTTGATGGGTTATTTCAAATTCATTGTTTCTTGGAGTTGTTTTTTTTTTAACCTCACTTTTTATAACACGTTTTATTTATTTTCAGTGACTAATTCACATTTTAGAGAAAAGAATATTTGGTGCTCTAAACTTTCAGTAAGGTTCATAACATCTCTGAGATTTCCCAGAACTTCCACAACAAAATTATGAGACAGCAAATTTGATATTTCTGGTAAGTCAAAGGCTTGGAACAAACAGAAAATGATCCTTTTGAAAATTAACAGTTACATGAATTAGCATAGAGGAGTAGAAAAGAAGAGAAAACAATTAAAATGCCTGTCCTCCCAGTCTTTCTGTGTTTTACTCTGAGTAGGTATTTAGAAATGTAACAGAATCCACTGCAGTAGATAAATCAACTTTTTTTCATGAGCATTGTGCTCTACAACACAAACATGTAAATCTCCCTCAGTATCATAATTTGTATTCAGTTAAGTACCAAAAAGTTGATTGCAGTGTGTGATGAATCAATTCCCATGCTAGGATAAGCTGTAGAAAGGAGAAGCTGAAGTTTGAATTTCATCATTTTCTGATATGGAACAGCAGATTAGGAGTAACAGTAAGATTTTAACCCCTGCATTTTAAAGAAACATTGCATTTGGAATGTAAGAATAACTCTTTTTCACTTGGCTGTGCTATATGCTGTGCTGGCAGTTGCAGACATAAAAGTTCTGTTTGTTCTGAGGGTCCTTTCCCCCTGTTTAGCAAAGACATGGACATTCACATTGGTTGGTATTTATTTCCTCAGCTAGGAAATCTGAGCAAAAAGGGGACAGCCAAGTTAGCTGGAGAAATCATAGCACCTTTAGAGAATCAAATTTTCTTTTTTTAGTATGTTTTTACTGGGCCCTTAATAAGTGCTTCTTACTTAACAAGCACTTCTTCTCATGCTTCCTGATTTTTCATTCCAGAAATACATACTGTAAGTATAGTATCTCAATGTTACATCTTTCCTTCCATAGCTCTTTCAGGCATAGAAAAACATTTGTTATTCTTTCGCTCTCTGTTACAATGTGACAGCTTTGCCCTTTGTAATGCATAAGGATCACTTTTGGTCAATTTTAGCAGGAGAAGAAGCAATATGTTGCAAAACTTTATCTACCATCTCTGGCAAATGTTGTTCTTGTTAGGGTTCCAATTTCAAACCCATTGGTATGCCAGTTATGCTGTCATCCTCCAGTTCATCACAATTTAATTTTCATCACAGTTCTTCTCCAAATCTGTCATATTAATTGTCTTCCTTGCCATCCTTTGTTGTCCATGAAAGTTTTTGCTTACTTTTTTAAATATAAAGGTTTGGTTGGTGAGTGGCGCTTGATCTTGTACTAGCATGGACAGATGTACTAATATTATTCAGCTATGTAGCTGAACTGTGGTTTCTGCAGATGCAACTTTTACAGTTCCTTCATATTCATTGCTTCTTGTTTAACGCTTTACACGTTAACTTGCCATAAAAAGGAATTAATAACCTGGAACGTCATTAAAAATATTGTCTACAGATTGATGCTACCATTTTGAAGTATTTAAGTGCATTTGCACTTTGACAAAAATGATGGCACCTATTAATAATGTAACCAAGAGTAAATAAGTACCATGGTAATTCACTTTTCATATTTTTTGAATTGACTCAAAATTTTGTTAGTCAAAATATCAAGGGAAATTCTGAATTTAATTATTTTAAGCTCTGTGTGGTTTACACAAGCAGGAGTATATGTTGATTTAAAAAAGAACAACACAGCAACAGTTTGCTTTACCTTTAGACATCTAGAATATCATCGTGTTTAAGAATGTCTCATGTAGATTTCAGTTCTAGATTTCATTGTGGAAGACAGAGCTACTCATATGTAAGAGACGTAGAATACAATCCTAATTAGGACATCCAACATGAATGCAAGCAAAATACCTCTAGGAAGGTTTAACCAGTTGTGGTGGTGGCTTAAGCTCCATTCACGTTCTACTTTCATCTTCAACAAAGATTGAAATTTAAAGCATTGTTCCAAAGAAAATGTTATGGTATCTAACTTTGTATAATTAAAATACCATTTTGAACTATGTAGCATTAAACTAAAATGACCGTCCAGATGATGATTAGAACATCCAGCTATTGAATGCAAATTTAATTCTGCCTTACGTAGCCCAAGTTCCCGTTGAGCTAACACTTGACTAGAACATGGCAACTGCACAAACATGATTCTTTTGATATTAAGGGAACATATGTTGTCTATTTGATTGACTTTCTATTCATCATGCCACGTTCTGTTTTGAATGTAAACAATTCAAAATGTTCACTTCAGCGTATTTTTTCCCTCCTAATTTCATTCCATTGGTACAGCAAAATCCCCACAGTATAAGGCCATCTCCCAATTGTGAGTACCAACCCGGTTAGGGCGCTGCTGGCTTCCAGCTGAGCAGCTCTGGTTCCTGGACAGGGGTGACACTCAGTCTCCAGAGTCTGCTCCAGAAGACACCTTAGGGAGATCTGCTGTGGTGAACCAGCACTAGGAGGGTGAGAAACAGCTGCAGCCAGAGTTGCTGGCCAGCCTGCCGGCTGGAGGTGCAGGGCTAGAGCAGCACAGAGCCAGGGTGGGGAAAAGCAGCAGAATCTCAGCGGCGTGGTTCTTGCCAGGTTAGGGAATGTGTAACGGAGCAGCTGTTGGATATGCAGTGACAGTTACCACGACCACCATGGCTTTGCTGGCTGACAGCATGTCTCCCAAAGGGGGGTAAAGCATGGGCTACTCTAATCAGATGTTCATTCGGAGAAAAATGAACTTTCTGTCATTCAAGTCCTTGCGGGTACTGCAAAGAGAACAAAAGAATAGTCATTAAAAAAAAAGTCACTGGCTACTGACCTGCCTGTCAATAAGCATTAAAGAAATGTGATGCTACTGCTGGGAAACTATCAAATTTGCTTTAAAGAGCAATGCTAATGTCAAAAATGGTGTTGATTTGTAACAATCATACTGGAAACCAAGGATGTTTTGGTTTTATTGTAAAGGAAAAATATTCCACAACAGATACTTGCATTAGTAAGGGAGAAAATCTGCTGCTGAAATAGAGAGGTAACAGAGCAGGGGGAAAGGTAGTTTTTTATTGCAGTTAGAGTTTGGATATAGTATATTCCTCACAGTTCACTATAGCAATTAGGCTTTTGAAATTGGCAATAAACCCTGAGAAAGGATGAACATATTGTCAGAATAGTTGTTTTTTTAAAGAGGTGCACTCACTCTGACTCAGGGAGGAGCTGGAGTCTGCAGTAAAGGGAGAGCAGCAAGCACTAACATACTCAAAACTCAGTGGAGTTAGAAGCTGTGCTACTGTAAAGCAACAATTTTTCTAAGAAGGATTTGCAAGACTCTCAGAAAATGAAGAAATGCACACACCAGTTCCATTTTGCATAATTAAATTCATATCCTGTTTCAGAAAAGAGAAAGAGCTTTGAGGTCTCACTTCAGCTTTTACTGTTTTTGATGTACACCAGAAATACCCTCCTAGCTTTTCACACACTACTAGTCAGAAGACTACTGCAACTCTGTAAGTGCTGTGCTGTTCTGGCTAGGTGGTTTTGCCATAGACTCTTCTTAGCATCTTTTCATTCAGTTTCTCTCTTCTCTGTCATTTACTTCAGACAAATTCTGACTTCTGCAGTATAAAAACCTCTGACTAGTAGTGTATATAAGCCTGAATCATACAAATAAGTGGGCTTTTTACCTCTATCCATTCCATAGTCATGTTTGAAGCTTCTGCGTTTTTCTTGTATGTTGGTGGTTAGTCGGAAGGCCATATAGACATTAGGGCCTTTGGGAGAGATCCTTCCTGCTTTTCATTTGAAAGCAGGTCACTGCTCTTATTGATTTCTGGACTACCAGATATTGTATGTGTCAATGTCAAGTTTTAGGTCTCCTCTTGTGTTGGTGGTGGTGATGAAGAATTCAATATTTGGGTTGTACAGGGGCACACCTAGGTTATTTTGCCATTAAAATTACTATAGAACCAGAAATGCGCCCTTGTTTTCAACTAACAAATCTCAAGATTGTTCAAATCCATTTAGAAAGGTAATTTTTATAATTGTTTCGTGTGTGTTGGTGGGGTTTTTTTCTTTTGTTGTTTCCAGGGAAAAAAAAAAAAAAAAGACTTTTTTTTTTCCTTTTACTTTTTCACAATAACTAGACTCATTCCTGGAATGTTAATACTGGTGTTGCCCGTCTTAGAAAAAAAAAATTGAGATTAAGAGAGAGTGAGTTATTTTCTTGCAAAATTGATTATGAATGGTGACAAAAATGTCCATGTGAAATATGTAAAACTCTTAAGGTATGTAGGAATTAAATGCTGTTTTATTTAAAATTAGTATAATCTGTCTGAAATACAGAAAACTTTAAAGAATGTTGCTAAACTTTTGTCTAGAAATGTATAAATCTCTGACCAACTCGTATTATAAATGTTAAAAGTAATTTGACCCACATTTGGAAGGAAAGTTCTTGTATTTTTCATATTGAAGTATATGACATTTTAATATTACCTGGAAAATTAATTGATGAAGCTTATAAAACTGAATGCCATTTTGCTCAGAAAAAATATCTTCCCCCTTTCAGGCAGCACTGGATATTTTGCAACATCCAGAAGGGCAGACCAACAGCAGTCTCTTTGAGAAGAGATTCTCAGAAGATTCAGATCCCTTAAACATGCTCAAACCTAGAATGTAGAAATACAAACCACAAAATAAAGTGTGTATGTCTACCAATGACAACTTTTGCTTTTTGTCTCCCCTCCTCAATTCCACTGTCTTGAGACGGCAGCAGAAACCACGTCACCAGATAAGTGCTTTTTACATCACTTCTTTAATTAACCTCCTTTTCTTGAAAAATATGCAAAATTAGGAATACCTTAAGCAACCCTGAATGTTTCCAAATGTGCACATGCATTTGGTGGGGTAGGCACATACTATTTATGTTTCTAAGCATAAATTAGTATACTGCAAAAGGGAAAAGTGAACATAATACTTGTATTTATAAATCAAAATAAAAATCCTTGTAAGCAGTTTAGGAAATGGTCATTCAGTTGTCAAGGCTGAATGAAGTTCGCACATGAGGAGCAGTGTGTTGAATTTCTAGTCTGAAGTTCATGCAGCAGAAAAACTACTTCAACAGTTACATTCAGGTATGGAGATAGAAATGGACTTTTTGACTTATCAAGCTTGGCTTTGAATTGGCTGGGTTTGTACTATAGGAGCAAACTTCCTTCACTTGTGCTATGTCAGTTTACCTTGGCCCAGCGTTCACTTTTTCCAATAGGAAATGGATAAAGTTACCATTCAGGTACTCTGCAAGCCATCTTTATGTGGTTGAATTGATTCTTTCATCATGCTAAGGCGCCTTTCTGGGTTACTTGGTAAGGAGCTCTGACAACATTGTTGTTTTAGAAAGTCCAACAACAGGGTAAACTCTGCCTACATTTAGTAGATGTCTTTAGATTCTTTAATTCCCTCTTAAGTAGGGTCAGACTTTACTTGCCTTCTGCCTGTGATCGACAGTACCCAGTGGTCTACTCTTCACAGTTACATGCTTTGAAAACTGTCCCTGCACATCCCTGTGCTTGATGTTTGCAGCTGTCCTCAGGCAAGTGGCTTAAGGGCACATACAATTATTTTAGAGTTTTCTGAAAATCTGATTTTAAACATTTCAGACAGTTTTTAACACGGTTGGCTTTTATGTTATATTATATTTTAACAACAGCTGCCTTTTTTTGTACATTTTGTTTCTGAGGCAACTGTTCCATATTTGCCAAGGGATTGTCCTTCCTCAGCAGGAAATAAGAATGGCCCTATGAAGATGGGTTCTCTAATCTTAAAATTGCGTGTCTAGAGGACAAGAAAGAAAGGAACAGAGGAGGCAGGTTCAGCAAGAAATGAAGAAGGGCAATAAATTACTTTACCAGGATATCACACAGCTCTTAACATAACTACTAGCAATCACTTTGAAGAAATCATGTGGAACCTATGCTAAGCAGTAATTACTATGGCCAGACCACTCTGGTTTTTGGTGTGGGAGCACAGGTTCTTCCACCAATCCCATTCCAGCAAGGTGATGTATTAGGCCTTCTATTTAACTGCAGGAGAGAACAAAGACAATTGCTGGCTTGATCCAAGCATTAGCATTCAGTTGTTTTCACGTGTGTTAAATGTATTCTGTAAGTGCTCCTGTTTATTGCTGAAGTGTCTTAATTTATGAAAGAAATTATATGTTTGGTGTGTTTTGCAAAAAAACCTGTAAAACACAAAATCTAGTCTCCCCAAATGTGTAAAATTTACCAGCAGTTAATCCAAACTCTAGAATATGCCAAGACCATCAATAGATGAAGATGCAAAAACTAGTTTTAAGTGATGCATTGCTTGACAATGGCACTTTGTCAGTGCTTTTAAGACCTTCCCTTCACAGTTCAGCACCTCAGTGTACTCTGCCAAAATGACCAGGCAACCACTTCATTTTTCCTGACAGCGTGTTCCCCTCTGCTTCTGTAGCTTCATAGATGCTTTAAACCCAACAAGACTATTTGTTCTAACTGCTTTGTCAGTCCACCAAACAAATAAGCAATATGAAGTTACAGGATGGAGAGAAGGGATTTTTAGGACTTTCTGCTTCCCTGAGAGGGGTGCTAGTACCGCACGGTGCTTTGGGAAAACATTCCAGGATACAGTGGACTGGCCTGAGAAGTAAGGGACACTTGAGTTAAGTATCCTGATAAAGGTTCTGGTTTTTGCTTTCAAACCTCTAATGTAAATAATGTGTTGGTAAGGAAAGTGAACATTTCATGCACCCTAGTGAGTTTAGACCATGGCTGTCTGTCAGCATAAATGCATGGATGATGTTTTCTCATTTAACCCTGTTTTGGTGATAGTTTCACTTTGACTCACCGAAAGACTTAAGAGTTATGGAAACCTTCACAGTTATGGGAGAGGTTATGTAATCTCATCAGTCATTTTGTGTTTGCAATGTATGCTATAACTTTATTGTTTAGTAATTTGAATTCTTTATAGATAAATTACCGAAGTACCTGGGCTTCCTATCAAAGTTTAATTGCAAATCGTTACAAAAAGGTTGCATGAAGTTGCATGAAGCTGGTTGGCAAAGCTTATGGAAAAACCTTTTGGCAAGAGGGTGCCTTAAGATAATATTTTATGGACTTGTCCAGGGGTAGCATGTTTTTGGAAAAAAGGTAATTAAAGTAATTAGGAAAATTTTAAGACAGGCAGTTTGTTTTGAGTAGTAGTACAGGAGAAAAAATGTCCTGATGGAAGGTGGTTCAATTTTTCCGCCGACTACATTTTCCTTTTAATTGTATGAAACCTTTTAAGATTTTGTTGCCTCCAGATAAAGGTGTAGCAGGTTGAGAGGTTTTTCTTTGATACAGGAGGAGAGAAACAGAGAAAGAGGAAGAAAAGAATAGTGAGACATTGGCAGAAAATATTTGACATCATAAAATCAGTAATATATGAACCTTCTAGTTTGAATAAGCACACAATATTTTCATGGATTTACCATTTCAAATGTTTTCATTGGAATGAGGGTGACTTTTTTATTTATCTCATTATGTCTGGTTTTATTTATTGATATTAAATATTTGTGTTATATGTGCTAACAGAACTTTGGAAAGTATACCCAAAATACAGTGATAATGGTGGTTCTGTGAGGCTTGCTTAAATTACCTGGGTTCTATGCCCTTTGGATAAGATCATTCTATGTCTCTTTTTTTTTTTTTAATATTTGCAACATCCAGGTTTTTTTCCTAGAACACTAAATACCCTGTGTCAAATTCTGGTCTTTAATGCAACAATAGCACCCTGCTTTGGGACAACCAATTAGTTATGCAGTAGGGAGCAGAATTTATTGCTGTGCATTTGTTCTTCTGTTGCTATTCCTTCATATTTTCCATGGCAGCACATTAAGTAGAAGTCTTATTTAGTGGCCCGTTTAAAAGAACAATGTACTTGAGTTTGTTGAGGAAATAACTACTGCTTCTAAGATCCTGGTTGTCCCAAGATGAGTCCCCAACAGTTGGTTGCCTTATACACTAATGCCCAGTGGAAGAAGAATCTGTGCTACAGATAGTTGCCACATCAGAAATAATTCAAAACTGCAAGAGAGACAAAAATAAAAACTAACTGAAGCTCCAGACAAATTGGCAGGCTGGGTTGTGTAAATAAAATGGCCAGCTAATTGTATTCCCTGGTGAATCCAGTCCAAATGGACCAGGCAGGTTGAGTGCATAATAGAACACATGCACCACAGTTTGAAAATCTCTGGGAATACTGAGCTGTCTTGTGCCACCCCTGATGGAGCTGAAATTGTAGTGAACAGAATGCTGGAACCATGTTGTATTATCAGAGGACGTGGAACCACTTATTTGAACTAAACACTTAGTGCTGTCACGCTGGTGTGACAGAAAATGGCACTAAAGCACAGCTGAGTGGCTATTTTTGTCTGGATAAATACTCCAGTTTGTCAAGCTCTGTCTTCAGGTCTGCTAAAGCACAAAGGTAGAGTTCAAAATTAGATATTAACAACTTTATGTTATATTAGCTCAGGAAGAAGTATTGCCTCCTTTTTTTTTGGTTTGTGGTTTTTTTTTTTTTCTGTGTACAATGACAAATGTCTAATAAATTAAAGAATTGGGTCTCAGATCATTCAAAGAGGATACTTAAGACTATGTTTCATATTGTATTCATAAAAGCAAATTTTGTGTAACATTTCCTCTTTCTTTATTTCAGTTCAGCAGGTTTGGGCATTTCTGGTGGTGGATGCCTCCAGTTTGAAAAGCATCCCTTGTAAGAGTTGGGCTTTACTATATAAGTATGCCTGTAGCTTCCGCTGATACAATTATCCACGCTGTGCTGGAGCACTTCAAATATTTGCTTTTGTATCCCAAAACTACCTGTAAAACATAAAAAAGATAGAGGTTACAGATATAAAGATTAGTCTTACTGGCTGAGCAATCAGGCTTGGGGTATAAATGGGAGTTCAGGGTTTCCATTGTTGAACAAAAGAAGTCTAAATTTAATAATTTCTTAATGATTCTGGGGGAGATTATTTGTCATTAAACTTGGCTAAAGTTGGGCTTCAGGTAGACATGGGGAAATTACAAATTAAGGTTCATTATTTCTCTGAAGCATTTTCTGCAAATGTGTGAAAACAGATGATGTATCCCAAGATATGTTCATGGCACCTTGGGGCTGTGGCAAGCTGAAGAGGATCAGTCTGTTGTGAAGTGTGGGGATGAAGAGCCAATAAAGATCAGGGAGATGACAGAGAAGAACTTCAAGTGTGTTCCAAAGCACCCCCAGACAGAGATGTCAGGATGTGAAACTGAACAGGCAGCCTCAGTGTATGGGCTACCCATATAGAAAGATTGTTCTGCTATGCTGCTTTCTGGCAGTCCTGCTTCAGTGGCAATGTTTTATTTGATCAATAATCAGAACTGTGATTTTATATGGAGTTAGTACATAAAACTTGGAGAAAAGGCTCAATAATACTCTCTTGAGCATGGCTAACAGGTATTCATGCTAGGCTTGCAAATGAATACTGTTTATGTTGCCTTGAAGTCAGGGGGAGAACAATGGGAAAAGGTGTAAACAATGTTTTGCCCCTTTGGTCCCCTAAAGGCAGAGCTCTCAATCTTTCTCTACCCTCTTCCTGCAAACTAACAGAAAGTCGTTTGGTCCGTGTGTGTCTAGAGAACCACAAAGAGAAGAACAAAGGAGGCAGGTTCAGCAAGAAATGAGGAGCAATAAAAGAGTTACAAGTTCACCAGGATGTCTCACAGCTCTTGAGATAACTTGAAGGGCTACTGCCAGTCATTTTGGCCAGTGAGGAGTAGTTCTCTCTTCCTCTTTTTTTTTCTTTCTTTTAATCTGAATTTTTCTTTCCTGAAACTGATACGTATCATGTAAATAGTGGTGTCCAAGATACCAAACTTCAGAGTTGAATATTGCTTTAAAATTGCAACTTATTCAAAACCTTTTACCCTTACACTTTCAAAGTATGTGTATAAATACATTAAACTAGTGGAATAAGAGTATGATCTGCAATAGATCATTACTCATGTAAATCAAGAGACCTTGACAACAGTGGGGGAAGCAATACTGTATCTGCAAGAATGCTTAACTCTCGAAAATATCTAATCTTGCTGCTATCTCAAATTTGTAATTTTTCACTTTTCTACATTGTCTTTAGGCACAGTATTCTTTCTTCAATCTTTAACATTTATCCAGGTGAAAGTTATATATACTGTAGTCGTAGCAGAAGTTCCATTGTGCTGTGTGCAGCTTTCTTGTTACAGTGTGAATATGCCCATAGCTTTGAGGTGTAGGAAGCCATACAGTTTGAAATTTTTTGTGGTTTGAATCTGCTTTGAGTATAACTTGGGATTTTTTAAAGCAGAAAAACAAATAAATTCAATCTGTTTTCTGGGAAAAGTAAACAAATGTAAAACCACAAACAAAACCTATAACAAAACAATATCAAAAACAACCAACCCAAACAAACAGAAAGAAAAATCAAAAAATCCCCCCAAAAATCCTGGGGAAAAAAGTATGTTGTTTTCACTGTGTATTTGTTTGCTTAACTGCTGCTTTACTGAGAAATTTTGTTGCCTTAATGTTTTCAAGCCCTTAGCAATTTTCAGAGATTTTTTTGTGGATAAATCTGCTTAAGTTTGATGGCGTTTTAGTTGGTGTGTGTACTTTAATTAACTATGCCTTACCATTTTACTTTTCCCTGCATGTTCTATTTCCAAGAACCAGAAAGGTACTGAAACAAACTGGAGTCTTTCTGCTGGTGGGATATATTCCCCCTGTTTATACACACAGCTCCTTTTGGTGCATATCAGAAAACAAAATGCAATTGTTAAAGCAAATCTGAGTACAAGACCCTGATCAATTTAACTGTGATTCATTCTTATGATCAGGTCAAAAGGGGGTGATCTGAGACTACAGCATATGCAAACCTAAAAATACAGATTGAAAAGCACTGATTTCATTATGGATTTTTTTGTTCTGACTCATAGATTGAACATCTAAATAATGGCATTCTTTTTCACCAATTCTTATAAAGCAGTTATTTATTTTTAAAGAGAACCAACTGATAATATTTTGAGACAATTAACCTGTAAATTTTATTTAAGTTCTTGTTTTCCCCTTTGAACAGGAAATACATTCCTGTGCTACCGGGCTGCATGTTGTTTCTAGTAACACTGACAGATACTATGTCAGAATTGCTGTACATTCCTCAGGACAAACCCAAAGCAAGTGTAAACTTCACTGCATATTGTTCTCTGTACACAGTTTTACATTGCTTTTCCACAGGCTAGACAGACATTTCCAGATGAATTTGTTGAGATGATTCACTCTTGAATTACATGATGGCAACCTAGAAAATTGACAGGAAGCAATTATTCAGATTCTTCTAAATTTTTAATTTTTAAAGCACATTGTTATGTATTTCTCTACTAGGTAGGGTAAAGCATCTTCCTGGCAATACTGGAATGCCCTGAGGATCCCCAAAAGCCTTTTAAAGAATATTTTATTTACCATGAGGAGGACTTGAGATAACCCTTTTAGGTGTCTACAAGATTTGTAAAGTCTGGTGAGAACAGATTGGCAGTGGATGCCTTCAGCTCAGACTGTACTGCAAAAGGTTTGCTGTGTATGGTTTCAGGCTACTGGCAACATTTGGAGCATTAAGAGTGCCATTGTAGCATTAGTGTTGATGATATGGGAGCTAGCATGCATGGCTGAGGCTGAGGCTGAGTTCTGTAGATGCTGATCCACCCAGGACGTAGAAGTAGGTTTCTTTCTTTCTTTCCTGCTGCACTGTGTTTCCCAACAGTCTGGTTTTACATGCTAAATACAAAGGAAAAGAGGTGCTGGGCAAAGCACAAAGAGTTTGGTTTCGACTTCTTGAACTTGTGGCAAAGCACTTCTTGTTTATTTGCAAATAAAAGGAAATTTGCCTTCCCTTTATATCAAGAAACAAATTTTCTTACCAGCATTCAATCCTTGGTAGCAGGTAGATCTCTGTGAGGAAGAGTGTGGCAAAAGATCTCTGAGTTGGCACAAGAAAGGGCATTGCATCTGGGCATGCATACCACTGAAAATGGAAAGGTTTTAAGACGAGTGACCTCTGGAACCTCTTTAATATAGTAGCGGAGAGAGCACACTGGGTTGATTGGCAGAGGACATTTCATCAGTTCGTGAACAGAATTAGAGGGCCCAGGTATCTTTAGCAGCAGGAGTCTGACATGAGTCATGAGTAGCATAGGAAGACACTTTTGAGATCTGTGTCATTGTACTTCTCATTCTGCCTCATCAGTTTTCTTCCAAATCTTTTGGTTTGGGGGTACCAGTTTAGCTGAGCTAACAAAATCCTAGGTTCACAGCATTTGTGATCTTTATATAAATGCATTTTCACGAAGGAACAAGTTCTGCGCAGGAGGATTGGAGCAATTCTACAGCCTGTCAGCACAGAGCAGATTTCTTTCTCTACTAAGTATGAAAACCTGTAATCAAGGGTGTAGGCTGCTCCTTAAGAATATTTGGCCATGAAACAAAAGATAGTCCTTCTGTTTAAACGACATTCAGAACCACCAGAGATGCTTCCACTTCTGGTATTTGAAGAAAGATTTTATGAAAAACAGGGGTATTAAATAACATCTCTCTTTTGTGAATCAGTAATGAAGTAAGAAGTTGACTGTGCCTAATTAAAATATGGATTCCTTCAATTTAATTACAGGAGGATAGAAATGTTGTTTGGAAGGAACCTGTGGAAGTCACCTGGCCCAGCCTCCTGCTCAAAGTGGGATGTATTTGACAAGCATTTGACACTTTCCGCATGAAATCCTTGCCACTAAACTGGAGAGACATGGATTTGATGGATGGATCACTCAGTGCATAAGGACTTGGCTGGATGGTCACATTTAAAGTGTTGCTTGAATCAAGTCAGTGGCTTGAAGTTTAAGTGGAGACCAGCAACGAGTAGTGTTCTTTTGGGGTCTGTACTGGGGCCAGTGCTACCTGACCTCTTTCAGCAACGTTGTCAGTGGCATTGAGTGCCCCCTCAACCAGTTTGCCAACAACACCAAACTGTTTGGTGCAGTCGACACACTAGAGGGAAGGGATGCCATCCAGAAGGACTTTGACAGGCTTGAGTGGTGGCCCTGTGCAAACCTCATGAATTTCAACAAGGCCAGGTGCAAGGTTCTACACCTAGGGCAATCCCAAGCACAAATATAGGCTGGGCAGAGATGGAGAGCATAGGTACGAGTATAAATTGATAAAACTGCCTCTCAGGCTTTTTGTTTCTGTCTGGTTTCTTTAAAATGTAGAGAGGTGTAATTTCCTGTGTGAAATGTTCACTTGCCCTTAAAATACCTACTGCCAGACAAAGTAAGTTACCACTAATAGGTTGGTAAGTTACCTACAAATGAAAAGGAGAAAAATTAAAAATTCTTTGTATTCAACACATTTAATCTATGCAACATCCTACTAAATGAAATTTAACTGTGCAAAGTAACTGAAAAGATTTTGAAAAGACTTGTTACGTCCAATTATGCTTATTCTGTTAGGATGCAGTTAAAATAACTTCATTAATTCTGTGTTCTTCCCAGCATGTTAGGTTGAGATTTTTAAGTAAAGAAGGAAATATAATTCCCTTCTAAAAATCTTTTCACTTGTTCTTAGCCTGAGCAAAAGTCAGTTTCTGATTTTTCCCCCAGGCGTTTTCTATACCAAACTTCGTGCAGGCAAAGCACCCCAAGTGTTTGCACACTTACGTATTTTGGAAAGTCTGTGATGCTGGTCTGCCTTTCCTGCACGTATCAAGGCCATAGCTGCGTTCAGCTAGAGGATCAATTGAAAATGTCAACGTGCAACTCAAAATATAAAAGGAAGCATACAAAATATTAAATTGAAAGTAGAAGTACAGTTCCCTTTCCAAACAAAGGAAGTTCTTTACTTGATAAAATACAGTGCATTGAAGTGTCTTAAGCGTGCAGTGTGGTAAATTACTAACATAAACAGATGTAATTCTTTAAACAATGCAGGCCACAAACTAAATCTGATAGTTCTGTTGTGAGCGTGAATTGCATAATGTATTTGCATTATCTGAGAGAATTTTGTAAATGAGTGGAGACCACAGAAAGATATTTGAGTAGTTACAGAGATAAAATCATGAGAGATTTAACCACTTCCGACTTGCAGTATGCAATCTGATGAATTGGCCCCCATTTTGCAAGTGTGAACATGCACATTTTGATATACAGAATGTCAGTAGGTTGACTGGGTTCATGATATGCAAAATGAGGAAGAGTGATCCTATTTAGATAAGTGCCTGAACTCTTTGTCCAAAATTCAGACTAAACTTAAATAATTATTAAGGTTGAATAACATATAGTGATCATTCTCCAGTGATACATACTGCTTTATTTTTACTAGAATTCTGTCTAGAACTAAAACAATGAGTGGCAAAAAAAGGTAGTTATGCTTCTGGCATAAGCAGCAGAAAAAATGGTCAATCATCTTTCCATTCAGTTTTACAGATTAAAAAATATCTTGTAGTGTGAGTAAAATTCACAGGAGTAGAAATGTTGAACTGAACTGGGTACACGTCAAAATTAGTTTAACTTGGATAATTCTAAAGTTATTAAAAGTTGGACATATAAACAAAAATTAGATAATCAAGGCTTTGCACATGTTGCTTCTTTTGTAGTAAATATTAGACAATCTTACAACGTGTGTGGAAAATACTGTTAGCTTACGTGAACTTTTTTTAGACTGAACGTAAGGTCAAGATGGTCAATATAAGACACAAATTTAATCATCTTCAAGTGTATAAAAGTTAGCTAATCTATTTATTTTGTGGCAAAGTAAGTTTCATATATGTATTGAGAGTGATATTATGTAATTCAAAAATATTAAAAAAAAAAGACAGTAATAGTTTCACAGTTGTAGATTTCCAATAGTAAAAGATGTTCTATACATGTTCTTAATTGAAATGGTTGAAAGTATTTTGAGGGAAGAGTTCTATATGCTAAGGTTCCAAATATGGTTTTCTTTCAGGTGGTAAATGTTCATTCATTTAGATATCTAGTCTTGCAAGAACTGTATAACGAGCAGGAAATTAAACTAAAAGAGCAAAAAAAAACTTAGGAAGTCAAGACCTGATATTCAGAGTACAAATGTTCTTTGGTTTTCAAAGAAAAGCTTCAATAAAGTTGGAATACAAATCCTTTCAGTTTAGTATTAAAAGGACCCTTTTTTTTCCTTGTTTTTGGCTTTTCTGAACCATTCACAAATGAGTTTTGGAACCACTAAAAATTCAGATTTCTATATTTCCAATGTTGTGTATGCTGAAATACCTTTTAGAGTTTTAAGATTTGTCAGGATTGCCAATATATATTGGGTATTTTTTCCATTTGAAAGAGAATACAAAAGAAATTTATCTCCCTGATTATTTGAATAAAGACTGACACAAGATTTAGCTATGATATGAATAGCTCTAGACTTTATTCTACAGTAATTAGTATTCAGGTTCCATTTTAGTTCAGATATATAATTTCAGGGCTTATTTTTCAAATATTCATACAATTGGCCAATTAACATATAGTCTTTCTTATTCACGCACTTGTGTATTAACACTATCAATATATTCCTTCTCAGCAGATGATGGCAAACATATCTTTCATTTTCAAAACACTGCCTATAATTAAAGGAAAAGATTCCTTTAATTATAACTTAAATAAGCTCTTGGTAATAACAATAACCAGGTGAATGAAACATTCCTATTCTTTAGCTTCAAAATTTTCTCTGAGCTGTCTTAAATGTACCGTCTGAGTCAGATTTAAAAAAAAAAAAAAGATGTGCAAGTTCTTTGACTCAGGCTATACAGCATATGATTGAAGTAAAGAACATCATCTGCTTTGTTCACCAGGTTTTTTTATTATTATTATTTCTCTCTGGTCTTCTACTTTTCTGCTCCTCAAATAAGGCTAATTACAAAGGAAAAAAGTTGAAACTGGTGGAGAGAGATCCTTTAAAGCCATTCCTTTTGCAGAATGGAACAAAAGAAAGTACCAAGGGCATAGATAGGCCTTGAAAAAAGAAAAGAGAAAAACCATCTAATGAGGATGCTGAGATAAGTGCTTGTGAAGAAAACTGGCAAAAAAGGGCTTTTAGTCTAAAATCCATAAATAAGTGGGCATTAGATGGGTACTAGAACATTTTTAACAAGAGAGGCCACCAAACTGTATCATCCTATGCAAGAGCTACTACCCAGAAACTCTTCTTCTTAACAAGATAAGGGTTGTTCTCTTTGAAATATTAATTTGAAAAAGAAATACTTGAAAATTAAGGAGTATTATTCATGTCTGTGAATCCATTATAGAGGAAGACACCATCAAAGCTGCTTTAGATATAATTATGAATGCTGTAGACTTTCTAAAGGTCAAAGATCCTAAACAGGATGAAGAAATTGTTCACAGTATATGATGGCTCAGACAAGATTTGACCTCCAATCTCTCTTTGGGTCTTCTAGGCTGTGCTAAAGAAGAGGCATGCACAGCGTCAACTAAAGGGGAGTTTAAGAATCAAATCATTTGCCCATCCTCCAAGCCTATTTTGTAATACTCTTGGGTAATTGGGCACTCAGACGTGCTTGATATCCATAGATGTGCAGGTCAGGTGTTTGAGACTCGGCCTAATTACCAGAGAATGACTGCCAGCCAACATTGTCCATTTCAGCTCTCAGTACTGCTCTTGTAACACATAAAGGAGAAAAACAAATCTGAAAGGGAGAGAAGATAAAAGGACAGAATAAAATAAACTACAGGACCTGATCCAAAGACTATAGAAGTTAATGGAAAGTCCCATTAGCTTCAGTGGTTTAGATTAATCTCCATTTTTAAAAAGACTCACAGTTCTTTATCCCATCATGCATTAGATCTCCTCTCACCCCTGTGTATCAGGAAGTTTGCCTTTAGTACAAGTGGTCTGATTTTTGAATATGTTCTGACAGACTAATGAAATCAGTCAGACAATCATTTGATTTAACTTTGTTTTTTTCATAAGTTTATATTAATAGGAAACTTTAGAGGCTTTGAGAAAAGATTACAGTACAACAACAGTAGTCCCCAAAATGTAATAATAATATCTTGTAAATCCCATAACTAAAAATCTGTTGTTTACACTTTCTGTGGCACATTTTGATAGTGAATAAAAAAGCATTAAAATACTTAGTGCAGATTTATTAACAAAGTGTTTCCTAAACGTGATACACTACACTGCTCCTTTCTTACTCACTTTTAGTCACACTTCTGGCACATGTTCTGTGCCACAGATGGACCAACAAAATATACATGTATTTAGTGATCAGGTGTTTGAACTTGATTGCCAACAAGCAGCTATTGGTGTGATAGAGGTTTCACCCACCGGTGTCCTACACACATGAGAGTAATTTTTCGGCACTAACTTTTCACAGCAGATTACCTGTGTGGCTGGTAGCCATTGGCCATTTTTTGTCACTTGCTGCAGCATTTCCTGTGATGCCTAAAAGATATTACAATTTCCCAAATTCTGTGTCAGTGATGAACAAATATAGCTGGATACTACCAAATGGTTTGATAGATGTCCTGCAATAATTCAGTTTTATTTTTTATAATTTACAAAATGTTTTACTGAATAGCGAGGCTGAACTAATATGTTGGGTGGTTTTCTTTATATCAGTGATTTTCCTTGTATCAGAGTTTTTCCAGAACCGCACTCATAAAACTTATGTTTTCTGAGTTTTTGATAGCACAGATATTATGATAGAAAATATCTTCTGCATAAAGATTAATAAACCAGCAACAACTGCAGAAGAGATGGTAAGAGTCTTTTTGTGCTAGATTCAAGCTGGAGAGATAATAAGGTTCTTTACTTGTGAGACAGTCCTTTATTTTGCTTTACATGACACACTCAGTATGAGTGAAGCATCAGAAGTAATTCCATAATTAAATTCTGTTGATACTTGCTTTTAAAGCAAAATTATAATCCTTCTGTTTCACACGTTAAAGATTGAGTTCAGTCTCTGAATAACGCTGTAACTCTTCAGAGGACACTTCAATTTTCTTTATCACCTTTTAGGAAAAATAATTATGGATTGTAGCAGTGAAAATTTGTATAAATACTCTCTTCTTGACATTTTGCACATTTTTCTCACATGTTTGAGTTCAATTAGCTAAATAACCACAATTCCCACAAACCGCGACTTCATAGACTCAAATAGTGTCTTTCATACATTGAGGGGCTTGAAAGAAATATCTGCCTAGATGTAATAATAAATATACAGGTGGAGCATGGGGTCAGCTATCAGTGTATTTGTGTGCTGGTCACACAAAGAAATTTCAAACTTGTGATACAGCCCTCCCTTCTCCCCTGTATCGAAATGTCAGCTTGAGTTGGTATAGAATGGTAGTACCCAGCATAAGCAGCTTTTTGGTTTGGTTTCTACCAGGAGGAGAAGTGAGGTCTATAAAAGCTCCTGTGCAGTAAAGGAGCCCAGTTACTGTGCTGCCTTGTTATCTCACTTGCCCATGTCAACAGTGGTGGAACCTCTCTGACATCTTTCTCTGCTTAAAGTAAATACGAGGCAGCTGGTTCAGGAGTCATTGATAGATGTTCCTTACTACAGAGGTAATTTCCTAAGATATGCTGATTGAGTGGCACAAAGTGACAATCCACACAGAAGATAAATTATTAGAGAGTAAACATTTTATTTTAAGAAGGGAAAATTTTTCATTTAACTAACCATTCATATAAGCAAGCTGGACTATAAATTGTCATCTTTAGCCAGGTCAAAAACAGAGCAAGTTTGTCTAGTTCAGCACAGAAAGATGGGGTTTTCATTTAAAAAAAATGGCAAGGAATTGGTTCTGTAACTGGAAATGGACTTCTAAAAATATAATAGAGCACATCAGATGTGTATCTGCAATGAAAAAATTGGTCAAAGAAAATGAATACTTTCCCAAAACAGTTCCTATCTGGAAACAAGTTTGATAAATGTTCCAGATGTATGATATTAAAATGTATGCTGAAGGTGCTGTTTAAACCAGGATGCCTATTTCTTGAATGTGTTCATAAGATAAAATAGTGATGTTCAATGAATGAGTGACAGAAGTGGCCTTGCTGGAAGCTTGGTTTGATTGTAGCGGTAAACTGGTTAATGGAATCCAGCTGGGGAAATAAACAGACGTTCTCTGCAGTACGGACTAGACTGCAGTTAGTACTGCACTTTGTGCCCTCACTGTAACTCAGATAGCAAACTCACATATTGGATTCCGGATCCCGTAAGTACCCACTGTTGGCTTACATTGGGTCTCTTCAGTGCCAAACTATTGGCTCCCAGAAAAGAAAGCTTCAATTGGAAATGCAGAGTGTATGTGATAGCTGCTCAGACCTCTGTGGTTCACTTAAAACTTGAAGAGACAGCTCAGTAAATCTGTCATAGGTGCTCTGAGGCCTATCGTGCAAGTCTCAGGAGTCTGTCTAGATCTAGACAAATGTAGTCTTCCTTGCTGGGACTGTATTTGGGCCTAGCAAGATGTCATGGTTTAGCCCATCCCCCCAGTACTGGGGTAGAAAATGGTTAACTCCAGGTGAAATTCCGTCCAAGTAGCCAATCAAAGACTTGTGACATCTCTACGAATGACATATTTAACAAACTGGAAAAGAAACGTGTTGCATAGAAGAAATTAAGGAGTTAACGTGGCAGCACGCCCCAGCCTGGCTGGGCCCAGGCGTGTGGCCCTCCCGGGGCCTGGCCTGGCCCGAGGAGGGCAGGGATGGCTTGAAGCCAAAACTGAATCACCTAAAGCTACATGAACCAAACTGCAGAAGAATTACAGCCACAAAATGATAAAGAAGCTGATGAACTCTCCACCGAGGGGCCTTAGTCCGAAGGCTGAGCCTAACACTAAGCCCCCAAAAATGGGGGCCTGGTGCAATTTTGGACTGTGTGTGATGGCAGGATGACCCCTATCACTGCGAATGGGGGGCGGTGGTGAATTAGAGTAACCGACTACGGCCAAGAGGCAAGATTGGGCGTCTGGCCAAAAGCAGAAAGTCAGAGGAATTCCAGAGAGCGACAGAAGAAACTACTTGGAGCAGCAGAGCACAGCACTGGAGAACATTCTTGGGTATGGACTGAGACAAAAAAACCCAGAACACCTGTGACCTGGGGAGGGGTGGTGACTCTTAGGAAACGCCCCGAAACTCCTCCTGGAAGGAACCTCCATGGAGCCCTATACTCCATGGTGACAACATGGTGATACAAGTGTTTCCCTCAAAGCCCATGGTAAACCCTCAGTAGCCGTAGACAAGCAGCTAGAAGTGGGAGGCAGACTCCTCTACACTCTAATGGAGAGAGAGACAGAGATTTTCTAGCTGCGGTGATTTGGAACTGTTACCTTAAAGACTTTTTCTTCTCCTTCTTCCTCTAGACTGTTTTTGAAGAAAAGAAGGAGGGGTAGTATTTGTTTTTTATTATAAGAAAACTAGTTAGAGTTGTTAGAATACTAAGTATTCCCTTAGTTCTTATCGTGTAGCAATAAATTTTAATATTAATCCCCATGTCAAGAAATCTATTTTGTCTATGCAAACTCTTCTTACCTATTAGCAAAATTTATGTGTTGATAAAAACTGTGCAGAAATCACAGGGCTAAACCGTTGACATCATTTTTTGGTGGAGATGCTGGAGATGCAAGATTAAAGAGCAAAGAAATTCTGCATCCTGAAACTCCAGTGGTTTTGGCTTCAAGGCAGGGCAGTCACTTATTCACGTCTCAGACTTCATTAGTTCATGAAAGCTTATGCAATTTCCTTGTGTTCGAAGTTCAGTCCTGACTGAGCCAGTCAAGAACTGACATGCCAGAGAGATTCTCACAGAGTGCCCTGGCAGATCATAAGATGTGTGAAATGGAGAAGGACCACTGCATGGGTAATCATGGAAAGGCCTCCCATTGCTGAGTGCAAAAGCAAATGAGCCCAACAAGCCTCTCAAAGTGAGTTGAATGCAATGGGCATCAGTTGTGAGTGAATGTGGGATGACAGTGGGGACACAACTGGCTTTAGCTGTTTGTCTTTGAGAGCTTAAACCTGGCAATCAAGAGCACATAGACATGCCCATAAAATGCTCCAAAAAGATGTAAGATTATTACTCACCTCTTTCTTGGTGGTGCAACAGATTTACAGTGGCATGCTGGAACAGACTCATTGTGTCCAGGCACAAAGAAAATCTAAGTATACTGGTGTGTTACAATTATAAAATTCCACTTCGAGACGAGTCTGCTTCATCCATTTTAGTTTTTCCTACTAAAAGGATCTAAATTGTATAGCCTATATAGTACTACTAATATCTATCTGGTAAGACATTTGCAAGTACGGTGCCAGTCCTAATGTAATGTAAACAAAATTTTTAGATCTAAGTTTCACATTTTAGTTGGTGTTAAAGACTGCAATAAATACTGCTTAACCCGCATTCAGATTAATGGCTAAAATAGAAATAGGAAAGCAAAAATGAGGGGACAAAGCTGAGTGGCAAAGTGAAACACAGGAAAGCTGTGCAGCTCGCTATGAGTACTGCAAGGCTTTAGTCATCATTGTGATTGAGTCTCTGCATCTGAAAGAAGTTGTTTGTGATGAGGATTTCAGACCGAGGACTGAGAAGTAAAGCTACTTCTTTTAACTGACTGTGCTGCTAAATGTGCAAATAGTTATGTGAGTAAACATGTGGAAGCAAACTGTAGCCGGGTACACATGCTGTTGGACCAGAGTTGTCATATGGATAGCTACACAGCTCCTGTACTGAGTGAAAACAGGAACAAGGGAACAGAAACTTGTTTGCAGAGTGGCTTTTGGCTCAAAGACTCCAGGAGGCACAGATCTTAGATATAGCACTACATAGTGAGTATATATTTACTTCTGAGTATATAGTGCTGAATTTGTCTACAGGTTCTAAAAATAGTTACAGAATGTATACGCTAGATTTTTTTAAGTGTTTATGCGCAAGTTTGGAAACATTATGGGGCCATAATCACATGTATATTTATACACTATGTAAGCTGCACTTACAGTCAGTGAATCACCGTGTCAGTTAAGCTAAAATATTTAGCTGACATTTTATGCTTATGTTTATACAACCAAAGGTTTGAGAATATTACCTTGGCATGGGAGATTTTCACTGAGCATCCAAATATGGCTACTTTGAAAATAGCATGATTTCAGTCAACGTTACACAATACTGTAGGACAGAAAGTGAAAGAAATTGCCTGTTTAATGGGTCTGAAGGACTTTCTCTTTTAAAATTTACCATGTATTAATTATATATGACATTTCAGGGAGTGCAAGTTGTTTGTAGCCCATGGCGATGAGTTACTGAAATGAGACTTTACTGAGACAGAAAAAAAGGTGTCACCATATCAAATTACACAGATATTGGTAGCCCAGATGTATTTGCTAGTTTGGAAAGCTATGTTTGATATTGTGAAATTAAAGTGCTGCACACCAGGTTTAGATGACAGAACTGCATTTCTTTTAAAATAACGATACTGAAGTAGTGCGGTGAAAAGAAATGGAATTTTTATCTTGTGGCAACACTTCAAAGAGGAACAATAAATAAAATATCTTCTCATAACTTATTGTGGAGCTAATAAAAATGATGATAGAACTACTGAAATGTATGTAAACACCCCCCCCCAAAAAAAAAAAAAAAGCTTAGCAACCTTTTCTCATTCAACAAAATAAGGGAAAAGCTTATTGAGGATTTATATGTTGTGCATAAATATTTTATTAGTTTTCCCCGTTCTTTAGAAGGATATCTTTCTCTAGTAGTACCCCTAGCAAAAGGAATTTCTCCTTCACATAGGAAAGGGAAGAATCCCTCACTTTCTGGGGATCAGTTATTTTTTTAATTTAATAATGCTCTATTTTACAGTGTGTTGGTTGTTACATACTTTATAACTGTATTTGTACAGTATGTTTGGTTGTTCTTTTTCTATCTTTTGATCCCATGGAAAGAGAAGCTGTCTTCCTCACAGACAAAGACAAGCTGTTGAAATGGCTGCCAGCAGAACTCTGGTGTTAAAAAAAAAAAAACAAAACCACAAAACAAACAAAAAAACCCAAACAAACCAAAAACCAATGAAAAATAATCTTGCAAATTGGAAATGGTTGAGCCAGTGGGAAGTTCTTTGATATTCCACCCGACTCATTTGGGTGCCTGTCTCCTGGAATGTGAGATTTGTGAGCACTAAAACAGCCGATTTACCAATAGAATCTGAAGATTCCTCCTAGCATCCTTGATATTTTAAGGGCATAATGTTTCCCCTCCTCTTTTATGTTGCTGCAATCTCCATTGTACATTGTAGGGGGATCTGGATGGGAATTCCTCAAAGTCTCAGGGCCCACTGCTGCAGTGCAAGGTGATCCAGCCTGAGTAAATGGTCTCATTTGTGGTGATACACTTTGTAGTTAAGCATTTGCAGTCTTGCAGCCCATCTCAAGGTTAAATCAGTTAGGTAATTTATGATGCTCAATGGACTTAACATTCCAGTTGATAAAAAAGTAAAAGTAACTGTATTTATATCAGCAAGCAAAAATTTAAGGTGGAAATAGCTGTTCCTACAACATGTGCAAACTGCGGTCATCAGCTAGAACATCAATTTCCATCTGTGTGCCTTAGTGTTTTCTTTGCACTGCTGCCTCTGTTTGGAGTTCTCTGGTTTGTGCTGTCCACGTTCACTATTATTATAGGAGGCCTTGGAATTTATAGGAAAAGACTAATACATTTCGTCCTCATTGACTTACTTTTTAGGTTTTGTAGCCACTGCTAGGTCATAGTTCTCATTTGTTTTTAAATGGAAATTAAAAAGAAAAAAGGGGTTTTATTATTCTAACAGTTTCCAAAGTACTTCACATTTGTTTTGTGAAAATAGTGTGTATTGTATGGTTCAATATTGAGACCACATACTTTATGTGAACTCTGAGTGCTCTTAATTTCAATGAATTGATAGTACTTTACACCCAGCTAGCCTTAACAGAGGTTACTCTTCTCTCATATTCTGCAGTGCTAATGCACTTCTAGTCAATTATATCTGTACTGAAGTATTCTGTTCTCTTTAGTTTTTACCATTACATCAATGTGGTAAGCAGTGTGCAGCTGACTAATGTCGGTCATGTTTGTTCTTGGACTCCAGAGAGGCAAGCAGTGTGTTCAGTAAAGTGGCTTTATTTTGAAAAGGTTATATTAGGAAACTCAGGAGTATATACTCTAACTTGAATAGGCAAGACAGGAGGTTTGTGATGGTCTGTAGTTCCTCAAGAAGTGGTAAAATGAACAAGCACTTCAAAATCTGAATCTTCTGTGCAGATAAGATAGTCCTGATTGTTTAAAGCTCCACTGAGCCAAGCAGAAAAGTTTTGTCAATCATCATCTTCATCTGTGGGCATTGGGTCATCTTTTGTATTGATAATCCTTGTGTCAGCAAATGAATGCCCTAGCTTTTGATATTCAATCCCAAAGCAGAACCTGGTATACGGTTGCTGGGAAGACACGCTGCGGTATTTTGTGCTGTTTGTGCCATGCATGGCTTATAATATTGCTATATTATAGCAGTAGTCTAACAGCCACGTGACTGATGCAATTTTGGAGAGCAGATCATGGTTTAGCAGGATGGAGAAGCTGAAGATACTGTTCAAAGAACTGGTAGGCAAAAGTTAGTATTATTTTGCTAAATTATATACCAAGCTTGTCAATTGTGGAATGTAAGTTATGAATTATGTGGTTGTACAGACAGTGGTTACTTTATAATACAAATGTTTATCAAATGCTTCTCATTTCTTAGTGTATTAACTACAGAAGTATTCCACTTCATCCTTAACTGAATGCCCCAGATGAATGAGAGAAACTGTGGTAATGGAAGAAAGTAACAGTAAGAGCAGCAAACTGGGCAATAGCTACAAAATCTTAACAAAAGGCTATTTTTGAGAGACTTTGGGCACATGCTGAAATTAAATGATAGCAAAAATGGAATTTAGTAAAGTTATTGCTGTTAAAGGTGAAAATCATGGTAAAATGTGCTATTGGTTCTTTAAAACAACAGCAAAAATCTGTCTTCCATCTTTAGCCAATCTGAAACAAAAGAAAATTTGAACGCAATATGAAAGGAAAAGAAACCACGCTTTAGGCATTTATACTGCATTCATCTCTTTCATATGGAACTATTACTGTGTTCCTTACTACATGTAATAAATAAAAAAATAGAGGCTGTTTTTGACAAAAGTTAGCAAAATATCCATGAGAATTGTTTCTTGACAGTGAAAAAGGAAAAATGGCTCTTGCTTACTCAATCTTCCTAGTCCTTTATGTCTACAAGGACATGCATTACTTCACTCTTGTTACCATGTCATCTTCCTCCTCAGTCCCTGTTAATGTCTTCTTCTGGTCTTATCCTGCTGTGACTGAGCATTACAAAGTTTTTCACGCCTCCATGCGTAAGTCCATCAACCAATTAGTTTTCAGAGCACGTGATACATATAGATGGCACGGCAGTGGGTTCAGACCCAGGTCAGCATACTCCAAGCTTTCAGTCAATATGAAAAAAGTATAGGTCTACATTATCAGTTGTATCGATTTAGAGAGTGGATTGTTCATTGTTGCTTCTTTTTCAAACTTACTTCCAGCTGTGATCACCGCTGTTATTCTGATTTTTGTCTCAACATTCGCCACAGAATTTCTCGCTGTGACAAACACTGATTTTAAACAGGCACCTGAAATGTATCAAAGTATGTGTCTCATATTGACTCTTTATGGAGCTTTGTTGCACATCTTGCATACCCATCTTTTAGAACACTCCAGTAAGGTATCCAATTTTTGTATCTAATCACCTTCTGGGTTTTTTTGAAAAAGTTTGGAGGACAAGTTGAGGACTTCTGTGGTAAGTTTCCCTCAAACACACATCTTTCTTGTAAACTGATGTAGAACACAATGAGTAATGTATTTTAATTGAAGTAAAGAGTCAAGTTTTCAAAGACTAAATTGAAATAATCAGGGTCAATTATTATCCATTGTGTTTAATGTAGATTGAAACAAATGTGAGTAAAACAGTGAGACATTCTGGATTAGAATGAACCCATCTTGGCATTTTGATGGAGGCAATGAATTATTGTATAAATATACTGAGGATGTGGGAACAAGTGTATCTCAGCAGAAAAAAGGGAAATGCTTTTCTGAAAAACACGGTGTCTATTTCTTTCCTCCATTGCTATCTTTGCTAACTTTGGAGTTAGAAAATAGCTTTTCTGATAGTAAAGAAGGACATTATACCTGCACAACATCTTCAATTTTATTTAGTATGCTAAAGCTTAAATTTGTTTGGCTGTGATCTATCTCGTATTAACTTTATTTTTTTCTTGTGTGTAATTTCTGTTTTGTCATTATAACTAAAATGAGATGTAGGCTTAATGGTTTAAAAAAATACATCTTTATATTATTGTAAAGTTTAGATGTTACAAATTAGATGGTACTAGCTGTAGTTAAAGCAACATGTCACTAGGAGCAGCTCTGTTCAGCTGCAATCTGAATGGAGGTGAAGAGGGGTGCCTGCAATTAGAAGGTAGTGCTTAGATGGAAAGTCCTGCCATTCTGTTCTCTTTCCTCTCATTTCTGCTGTCTCTATTCTTTTTCTGCTCTGAGATAAATGAGATTACAAGTTCCCCTGTAATAAATAAAATTGCAAGGATTCATACTAATTCTGAAAAAAACCCCAGTAACTGGAATATACTAATGTCAAAGCTACCTAGGGTAGGTAAAAATATTATATTTATTATATTATTGCTCTATTTTTATCCATATGAAAATTGAGCTCTAATGATGACAGTGTCCCACGATCATTTGTTTCAGTGGCAACAGAAGTTTAGCTTAGATTTAGAGGTCTTTTAGAAATCTGCTTTTTGGTCTCAGTTACATGTGGTTTTATGCAATCAGTCTGTAAAAATCTGTACTGTAAGTATTCTTGTGCTGAGAATTCTTGTTCTGAATTTAAATTAAAGACTATGTGATTCTTCTTGCACGTATTAGGTAATTTACTGAAAAATGAAATCATGAATACCTTTCCTTATCCAGACAATGTCAAAATACCTTTCTAGTCCATACACAGAATTTATCTGAGTAGAAAGGTGAAGGTGCTGCTATACCTCATGAGAATCTCTCGATAAATCAGAATTTAAAAAAAAACAAAACATCAGAATTTAAAAAAAAAAACAAAACAAAATTAGGCTCTCACCAATCATTTAAGAATATCCTCATCACCAATCATTTCAGAATATCCTCAGGCCTCTGACATATCCATATCTCCACAGCAGCCAATGGTAATGTCTTTAGAGGAAAGAACAAAACAAACCCCTCAACCTCTCCACCTCCAAATCCAGACAGTAACATGTCATAACAAAGACTGGATCATGGGACTGCCTGCCTACATAGAACTAGAAGTGAGTGTGAGCATCCACAGTCAGATACACAGTTAACACACTCACTTTTGGAAAGATTTTCAACTTCAATCACATTACCTTTGCTACATACTGAGCTGCTACTGTGTTAGCAGCTTCCGTTTAAAGAGAAAGTAGCTGGAAAAAAAGTACAAATTCCAAATAAATCATTGGCCCACAGTCAAAAGAGGAGGTTTGTAAATTTTCACATTCTAAAATGTGTTAAAATTAACAGATTTCCATCTTTTCTAGACAAATAGTCTCTGCTGCTTCTACTCTCTTTGACAGAGGTGGAGCTATTTTAATTCCATATAATACACTAAGTGTACTGTAATACAACACACATATAAAAAAAGTTCTGATACTACAAAAGAAATATAATGTTTTACATATCTTTTTCTACAGGACTGTTGATTATCAGTGGCTGTGATAGAACGAGGTTGGTAAAATATATTTTTTCTGCAAGTTTAAAAAAATGGCTACACAAGATAAAAATCTCAATCCATATTTAGGCAACCCAAAATTATTTGGTATTTTAAAAGTAATGATTATTGTGGGCAAAGTAAATGGAAGCTGCTGGGTAAAAATCATTGCTGGTTATAAGTCTGCCAAATTGAATCATTCAGTATAAAATACAGGTGTTTAGCTTCAGACAACAATCAAAACTAAAAATAAAAGGTTTCTTGTTTTCTCCTTTCTGCCAACTGTGTCCTGTTTTGCCTTAATTCCCAAATCCACTGAACTGAATAGTTGTTACCAGTCGTCTCTACTCAGTGTGAACATAGACATTTTGTTCTTTTTGACTAAAAGAGGTGAATTTTGCCCGAAGATCTACCAAAAAAAAAAAGTACTGAATTGTGAGCAATATAGGGTATCGTTGTGGGAAAAATGGTCTAGGGACAGGTCACTAAAGCCTTTTTCCTTTTGCTTTTTACTTCATTTGAACTATTGACCTTGCGAAAACATTCAGCTTTCTGTGAGATTTTTTTTCTTTGAGACGGCTTTTTGTGCCTGAGCTTTGAAACATGTATGATCAGACCCAGCTTATCTCTGAGGCTGCTGGGTTTTCTAACTCGCCGCACTGGAAAACACACCGATCTTGGGAAATCAAGCTAATGTCTCTCAGCTGTGCAGAAAAAGTGTGAACAGCTCTGTCAAATGAGCTACCCCCATCTCCTTTTTTTCAGGCAGCATCTTATACTGGAGCAGTCACTTCACATTTGCCATTTGAGCAGTTGTGATATAACTGCTGGTTTATTGCCTATAGGAGAGTTTCTGTGAGGAATCAGAAGCTGGTCTTTCAGCTACCCTGGCCAAAAAAGGTTTCAGTCACAGGACTCTATTACCGGTGAACGCATAAGGAGTCCTGACAGGATTACAAGAGAATATGAACACACAGCTCTGGCCTAAAGGTTGCTAATTGACCAAATGGTAATACGAGGGGAAGTATTTTCCAGCCTTGAACCTCTTTACCCCCAGATAAGTATATTAAATGCCATCAGTTAACCCCTTGAGTACAATGACCCAGTGCTGCCAGGGACATTCCTGGTATGATAGACCCTTAGGCACCCTAATCCGTGGTGATGTTTAAACTACAGTCACAGGTCCAGAGAAGTCCTAGGTCTGTTTCTTTGTTGGGTAGAAAGACATCTCTAGACACGTAAAAGGTTAAACACAAAATTTAAAGTACACAGCTACAGTGGCTTAAAAACACATGAAAATTGTAAAGCAAAAGGGCAGTTAGGAATGAAAATAGAACAACGCAAAGTGAAAAAAATCTCAGTAATTTTGCTTGGGAATTGAGGTGGGTTTTTTTTCTATTTCGTTTTATCGATTATTACTGTTTTCTCTAGGTAGTTTCTGAAAAGTGAATGTGCTGAGTTATCTCCAGCTTAGTTCCTTCTCTCACTTGTTCTCACATCGTGGACATTACTACATTTCACCAAAAAATATCAAAGCTATTATGTCAGGTGACTTTATTAATAGTAAGTTAGGCTTCATAAAAAAATTCCAGTCCTACAAGATATGTTTTCTTTTTTTTTCTTTTCCTGTGGCATCTTACCTTTTAATTTCCAGGCAGAATATTTCTGTTGTTGAGATGTCTTGTGGTTTTCCTGTGGTAAAAACATGTAATGATCTGTACCAATTTATGTGTGTGGAAAAAGACAGTTCAGACTTCACTTTTGTTGTCTTAAAAGATGTTTAAAGTAAAAATTGTCCATTTTGGGAGCCCTCCTAGTTTAGTAAAAACTAGAATCTTCTTTGTACTTACATCATGTAGCATTTCACCTGTTGTCTACTTTCACTGAAATTAGTGGGGTTACTCATGTAATATGGTACCAGTCAGAAGATATATCTATGGCAAACTCAGCCATGTGGAAGTTGTGGTTATTTAGAAAAGGTTTTGTCTTTACTGGCACTGAGGTATTTATCTATATTTTACAGTGTGATGACTAATTCTATTATTAATGATGGATATCTTACAAAGAATGTACATTTGGCCACCATAAACCATCTCAGTTGCCTTGAGGCACCTCACATTGTTGCATTAATGGATGAAAAATTATATTTGCCATTTCATAATTTGTGTCCTTTTTTTTCATGGTCTAGCATCAACTCTGATAAACTTAGAAATCAGTAACTCACAAGCTATGTTGTTGACTCTTGGATGTGAAATGTGTTACACAGGCTTAATCAAATGCAGCACTTCCCATCGGAACTATTAAGAGAGCCAATAGCTGATTTTTCAGACCAGAGAGCAGAGCTAGAAGGCAAAAGTCCTCCTGAGATACACAGTCATGAGACATGGTGGGTTTTGAGTATTGCCTCTGATCATGAGCTGGTACAGTAATGGATATGGCATCGCCTTTTAAAGAAGAACACTGAAAATTGTGGGGAGGAGAGAGAAATACTCATTCTGTACATTACACAGCAGCATGCATCAGCAGCTCTGTAGGAGCTTTTCATTTAAAAAATCCTTCTTTCAAAGCATCCATCATTCCACCTTTGATCATGTGGCACTGGATTAACTGAGGCTGGAACAGGCTGTTCCTCAGCCTGACTCTATGCACTTGCATTGTTTCCAGCATCCACGCTGTATGACTGCAACCTGAGCTGAGGCTTCCTACAAAAAAAAACATTCCCAATCTGGCAGGTGATGTTCTAGGAGAGGTTCCTTTATCATCTGCCACCTGCATTATATGTGCTTGGACACAAACGAAAAGGCAGCATGAAACAGAAGTTTTCTCCTGTGTGGACAGTTGACAAGTTTGGATTCGGAGTGTTTGGAGGAACTATAATGTCCAGTTGTCTGTCTGTGCTCTTTGTGGTGTGTTATAAATTCACATACACACTCATAAGAGGTTTTATCCTGCCTGGACACAGCTGAGGAGCAAGGCAGCTGGGAATCCACACTCGAGTTCTCACCAGCTGCAGGTCAGTTACCACACTATGTAGATGTGTGCCCATCCCCTGCGAAATGCCGTGCTGGTACCAAATAGAAACTGAGCGTCCCACCTCAATGGAATAATTGTGCTTACGTTTCACCGACTCTTTTGCTTACAAGGGCCTACTTTGTAGGTGCAGGTCGATGAGATACGTGGTTCCCTGCCATATAGATGTTTTTAGTGGTTGGCTTGGAGACATGCTAATAATGCAAATGAATGATATCATGACATTCATATCCACGTGTGACGTCCTTGATAATTGTAACCTCTTAAAAAGTGCATCTTGTCTTTAGAGTGCTAGTAATATGTGTATTAGTCCTGTCTTTAAAGTGTATTTTTTGTGATTAGGAAGGAATGACCACTTCAAATGTAACTGGTGCAACTGGTGGGTATTTTCTAGCAGATGGGTATTATCTAGGAGGATTAAAATTATTTTCTTTTTGAGATGTCAAGCTTTAAAAGAAACCAATTCTAGGTTTGTCTTCCCTGAGCTCCAGAGCTACACAAGAGTTGCCTTCCCCAGTGTACATGTACTACCAACATCCTTTTCATGTGGCATTAGAGCAGACCAGTCGGAAGTAATACTTTTTATATTTGTTTTAATTGGTTTTGGTTTCTAAATTATAATAAATTTAATTAGATTGTAGTCACTTGACCCTCAGGGGCTCAACTCTAATTTGCTCTTACTGCCTGATCACTGGTTAACTCGGTCTAGACATGAACCATTCCTGGCAGGGTTCTCTACACATTAGTTTAAGAAGCCATCATTTTTTGTATCCATCACCCTGGCCTTCATTCAATCACACCTCTAAGGTTTCCCCAATTATACAAGAGGTAGAAATTCCCCATATCAAATTGCCCTTTGCCATGTATGCCATCTTTATCCCATCACCCATCATTGTGAACTCCCTCGTTTCTCCTGGGGGTAGTGCGGTTGATGCCATTCCATGGGGCTGCAGGATTTATGTGTGCGTACTGTGCCTTGCACTAACTGTAGAGCTCTTTGTCCATCACTCCTTTGCGATTCATTATCAGAAAGTCACATCAAGAAATGGGTTAGATAATCTATAAATTCAGCAAGTTGCCTGAAAAAAGGCATCAGTGCGGTGTGAGAGACCATGGCCTGCAAGACAAAGACTGCAGTGTAAATTCAGCTAGGATTAGATCCCAGAGAATCCACACAGAGGATGTTATTTAGTAAGACCTATCACAGAAAAAAAAAAAAATTAATTACTCCTTAAACGCAAAGCAAAGTCATATCTTACGTATCTGTGTGACTTACGTATCTGTGTAACATATCTTACTATAAAGCTGTGTGGGTGATCAGTAAAGAGTATTATCCCCAGGTTTACTGCAGATTTCATTACAGAGAAAGTAGCTTAAGAGATGACCTAAAATGTGGAAGAGTATTTTGTCTGCTTTTTTATGCTTGCTTGTTGAGAACATTGTACTAGAAGGAAATATTTGACTACTGGGTCCAGCCTCTGCTAACCATGGAGATCCCACTGTGTAATCCTTTTAAGTAACTGGCCAAGCTCCACATTCAGAATAACAGTGTTTCTTGCCATTCATCTGGCTCTGAACTGGGCACACTTGATGCATTATGAAGTCTAGCTGATACAAGGACAAAACTCACCATTTAGTAAGGTGTAAAACTGTTTTGTTCACATTTACTGCTAATGCGTATTTAACCCAAGCAATTAAGAGGGAAGTTTGCTGTATAATTCTTTTGGTGTTTCATCTCTTCATTTCAGAGTTAAAGCTTAGTCATGGGAAATTACTAGAAAAACTGGAGTAACAGGAATAGTTACAAGGGCCAAAACACTAAAAAAAATTAAGAACTCTATACATAATGTGGAAAAAAATGGAAAATACAGAGGAGATTGCAAGAATAAGGGAGAAGAAAAGGATTCCCAATCACTTAAGACATAATATGATGGAACTATCATAGTTATTTCTTTCTTTGGTTGTTCATAAATCCCTATAACCATAAGAAGAGATGTTCAAACTATTAAAACTGTTTCTTACTTCCATCATTTCTGTTTTATGCTTTTATGTCACACAGACTGAGTTTAATTTTTCTGATGTATTTTATTGCTTCCTATAACAAGCGTAATTAGCAAGCATGAAGTGCTTTGTTCTTTTGTTTTCTTTTCTCATTGTGTGAACAGTAAAGAAAAAAAAGCATTCCTGTTTCTCCCAGAACTGTCTGATTTCATTGCCTTAATTAGTGTTATTCCTAATTTAAGAGTGTCAATGTATTTATTTTCTGATAGACTTTATAATGGATCTTATCACAGTCACTGCCATTCACTGTAATTAATATGTGATTATGTAGTAAGAAGATAACTTTGCTGTTCTACCACTTCAGTTACTGGGAAACCTTTCTTACTGTTCTTCCTTTCTCTTTTCAGATACCTCCCCTCACTAATTATAAATCTGCTAGACTCTCAGATTTCATTACCTGTATCATCTGTCAGTTCCCCATTTCTCTCATTAATTTGCCCAATTTGTTCCTGATTTTCCAGGTTTCAGTGAACACACTTCCAGGCATACACAACTGAAAACAGTGTGAAACATCACATTCTGGTTAGTTTGTATAGAGATTACAGTAGTTATGTGTCCCTCGAACACATAAAATTAATCGAATTCTCTCAGCAAAAATCAAGTTATTCTGGAATCATCATTTGTGTATATAAGTACAAAATAATCAACAAGAAGATACTTAAAATAGATTCAAACACTAAAATCTTGCCCAGAATCTTTCAGAAACCTTGTTAGTGGGTCTCATAATGTATAACAGAAGCCAAAAGGCTCCTGGGCTTTTTTTAACTCCTCCCGTACAAAATGCAAAAGGTATTTCAAAGCAGTAAGAGCCCTGAAGATTGGACAGTTTCAAATGTGAAACATGATTTTTGTAAACACCATGTCCCTCTAGGTTATGAGTCTGAAATCCAGAACTCAAGAAGATGGGAATAGGTTTCAGAGACATCTCAGTCCTGTCACTCGAACCTTTCCAGTTCATTGTGCATTTATTCAGGTCTAAACAATGGACATAAAGCAGGGAGAAGTGGAGGGACGAAGGGGATAAGTGACAGAGCTGCTTTAAGTTTCTTAAATACTAAAATACTATAAATAATAATACTCATATGTTACTCCTATTCGATGTTCAACACACGGGGAAGTGTTTAAAAGATACCAATATCCTACCAAGCTTGAGGAACTCCATAGTTACTTTGGGCTGCTGTTGAAGAATATCTAAAAATGTTATGAATACTATTCCAAAACTCTACTTTAACCTTTAATTTTCAGATAAAAACTACTAATTTGTGCAGTGAAATCAGTCCGAGCTCTACAAAGAAGTAGATTGTCATCTAACACTCTTAGCCCTGTTTATTCATTCATTCATTGCTCCCTTCAAAGACAAAAACAAAAAATAAGGAGACTCCAGGGAAAATCTTGAGATGAGGGACTGCTTACATCACAAGGCCCAATCTCATAACCCCTAGTATATATTTGGATTCTTAAAAGTGCAGGTAGACCTATGGGATTATCATTTGCAGGATTCACCAAAGAACAGCCTTTGTCAAATACATCTTTTCTGTGACCCTCAATTCTTTGATAAATGAATGGAGTACATAGTCTGCACTAACAATGTATTTCTTTCTCTTCCTTGAGCTTTATCAAGCGTTGTCACGCATTTTAGTTTGGTGACAGTGCTAGAAAAAAAGTGAAGACAGAACTGACCTCTCATAGCATTTTTGTGACCATGGGGCTCACACGAGCAGCTTGGCATCTGCCGGCACATCTTTAGCGAGTTGGCAGCCCCAGCGCCCTTTGCAGGTTGCAATCAAACCTGCCTTCTACAGCAGCCTCTTTCTGGCTGATTAAGTTTAATGTAATTTTAATTAAAAACCACAGTGTCAAAGGGTTTAGCTGCTCGAGAAATGAGCACAGATTGTGGCACAGTGGCAGCAGTCACTTGGAAAATGGAAATGCATCCTGACAATATTGTGTAGGGGCCAGATAAACAAAGCTGCAGCTACTGTACCTTGCAAAAAGCTGGGAGAGACCATCATTGCAAGGAACCTTATTCAAAAATAAAGTACAGAGCAGTTCTGGTTCTTGCCTTTTCATCATTTTAAGATGCATCTCAGCAACTGAGTAGAGTAATAATTGCCAAGAATTAATTTTAGTTTTCCTCATTATTTTTACTTTTTTTCAGTGGGATGTTTAAGTGTAATTTTCAGATTTCAGTTCTTATTTATTTTGAAAGCAAAATATTTGCTTCACACAATAGACTAATACAACTTTTCTCCTTAAGCTATAAAGAAAAAAATCACCACAGATTTTACCTGTGTTGAAAGCAGGTTCCATTTTAGGGCGTTTTTTGCTTTTATCTGTTTCCAGCTTTTCTTGTCCCTTGAAGCAGATCACAAGGAGATTTTAATACTTTACATACTGCAGATATTAAACAACATTTGGAAAATGACCAAAGAAATCACTTCACTGGCAAAAGGTTGCATCATATCTACAAGATTTAATTTCAATAGGTCCCAGTATAGATAGAAATATTGTTAGTAATGGTCTCCAAAAGAAGCATCTCTGTAATACTTTATTTTCTTCGTTGCCATAGTTTTTTTAGTGAAGAGAATTGAGTTATTAGAGTTATTAAACACCCTGGTCTTGGCAGAAGTTGCTATTTTTTAAACCTGTCCTTTGAACACATGCATTTCTGAAACCAAGGCTTGATCCAAAGTCCACTGAGATCAGTGGAAAATCCCCAGTGACTTAGACTTTGGACCGGGTCCGGAGAAGTATACGTGCAAATAGGGGGGTATTGTGGTAACATTGTTGGGAGGAATTCCTTTCAGCAAGAAGCCTTTTTATTGTTCGTAAATGCTACTGACGCTCCAGGGCCAGAACCCCAGGAGAATTCCACCTAGTGACGTCAATTCTGTAGAGGAGAACTTCCTCTGTCCCCTTTTAGGTTTGTGGGACATTTTCGAACAGATGGAGCCTATATAGGTGGGACGGGTTCCATCTGAACAGAAGGGTCACAAATGCACCAACTGAGAGGATAGACAGAGCTATGGGGGAGAGTTTAAAGGAGTGGACAGGGGGATGGGAAGCCTGTACAGAATCCAGCAGAGAGGAAGAAGCAGCTAAAATAAGCAGATGGGTAGACAAGGGGAAATAATGTTAAGGATTGAAATATGTAACACACCTAAAGAAAAGGTTAAGAGAGAAAATCCGAAGGCATGTTCTGTTGCAGTACAGCTAGGAGACATAGAAAAAGCATTATTCAACAACAAACGGAAGAAAGTCCATTTTTAAAAGTAGTAATATTCCAAGACAAGGGTTGTCCTGAGCATCACGTGGTGGACACAGGCATTAGAATTTATTTACAGGCATTGAAATTGCTTTGCTATGTAGGGGACAACATGAGAGAAAGCTCAAAGAAGACCTGAATTAGGCATCTAAACTAGACTTCACTGACAAGTAAAGCACCTTACATGAAATATAAGAAGGTATGATGGATCCTCGGCCTCTGAAGAGAATAAGCAATGAAGGAGAAAAAGGAAGCAAAAGGAAACCAAAGTAAAATCCTATCACAAAATCTGAAATGCAGCCCACCTTGGAAGTAACTAGCCAGGGTATGGGCACAGAAAGATGACTATGTATAATCAAATTATATGGGAGAGAGACACTGTATAATTTTTTAAAAAAATAAATAATTGAACTTCAGCAACACAAATAAAGAAATGTTTCAATTCCAGTTTTACTGACCCTGGATCTAGATAGAAAAAGTTATTTGAATGCAGCTCCATTTACCAAAGGTTTTGGACACCGGTTTACAAAGGACTTTCTCCCACCTTTGGCCTACCATCACTATTACTTAAAATAAAGTTTAGATGAACATAATCAGCTTTTATTTAGTAGTGGTTATGATGTGATGATAAGATTAACTTGTTGGTGTAATTTTGCCAAGTGCAGCCTTTCTCCCATCAAGCAGCTACAAATATGCCATATTTTGTTTCTAAATAAATGCTTTAGTCCAGAGCATTTATAACTTTTAATCACAAGTGATTCTCAATTATGGAAACATATATCAAGTCCAAAATTAATATCTAGCTTTATAACAGACCTTAACAAAGCCCCAGAGCAGAGCACCGACAAGCATTTAAGAATAGAAAGATATCTTCCCTTATTTGTAGCACATTGCTATCTACCCAAAAACCTTCTCCTCATAGTTACTATCTCAGAAATCCTCAGGGTACCAGAACCACTCAGCTTTCCTTCTTAGTTCTCCCTGTGTTTGTGAACAAGGTTCTAAGGATATTCCATATGGAAATATGCAAGTGGTGCTTTTATGATCACCAAAGGAAGATGTTTCCCTGAAGCCTTTATATGTTTTCAGGAAAAATCTGAGCATCTGCCTGGAGCCCATTTGAATCATATATGCAGTTCACTTATACAGCAAAATCTGACTGTGAATGTAAAGGAAAATGCCCCAAGGGTTACATGACACAAGAGCAGGTTACATACAGCACTTCACTGGCATATATATAACCATTTTATTTATGAATAGAGAATTTGATGTTTATATATAATTGTACAAATAGCTAGTTATATTTAATGAAGCAATGAACTAATTAATACCTTTGTAATAATGCATAATTTAACAATTCTGATGTGTCAGAATATTTGACTTCCAAGGCATGCTGAAGAGAAATGGTACTATTAATTTGTTAAGAATCCTAGGAAGAGAGAGTAATCAATATCCTTCTTTATCTGGTTATGATGGTGAAACAAACATAGGATGTAAATATTTATATGGATTCCAAAGGATTGACTGAATACTCCAGTAAATCTGTGTATTCTATGAAGCCCCTCAAATTCTGTCATAAAGATGCACATAGTTTTGTGTATTTCCAAACTACTGTAGATCTTACATTATGTGATATCCTTTTGGGTATGTACAGTTCTGTTGCATGAGCAAAGCAAATGCAGGTTAAGTGGGTGACCAGCCATTATCTATTTAATGTATTTAGCAGCATATAAATTACTTAGAATAAGCCTCAGTGAAACCAAGAATTCCTGGTGTTGCAGTTCAGATATTGAGATTGGCTGTAGAAATGCACGGCAGGGGTACAACTCTGATGGGAGTTGCACTTTTTCAATATTCCCAATAAAGTACTTGATCTGCCTCCTGTGTTTGTACAAGCACAATATTTTATATTTGTAGAAGATGCGATTGTATGAACAATAGTCTTCAGAGTATAAATGAGGGGGGTTTCTTTTAAATGCTGATTGTTGCAGAAAGTATTTGCTGAATTGTTTCCAGTTTTCTATAGACTGGGACGGTTTTTTCAAATACTCCACTTACATGGAGATAACATTACAACATTGGAACAAGTTTAAGTACTAGGCCATTAAAAATCACAAACTTTGACCAAAACACATGACTTCAGAAAAGCTTTTTCTTGGAGGGATCTTAGTTTTTTGTTTTGGTTGATTTGTTGCTATGTTTGATTTGGGGGTTGGGTGGTTTCATTTCCCATAGAGCAAAGTATTTACATTTTTTTTATAATGTTAAATGAAAACTTAATTCAATATTTGTTTCACAGGTACCTCCATAGGAGCAGGCTTGATGATAATGATTTTCTCTCTTGGGTACGTAAAAATATTTGTACAAGTGAATTCCCTTCTAGTGTCAGTGTAGCAGTTTTCTTTGCTATGCTTTTTACAAGGTGGACATTGTATTACTGTGCTCCCATTTAAATTATTTTAGAGGGTTTTCCCATTAGTTGTGCAACTTCTCTTCTGCTTTCCTACAACAAAAACAAAAACTTGGTAGATTGGAAAAGTGTGTACTGTATACTACTTTTTCAGCCCTTCCAAATTAAATTAAATCCACTCAACATAGCAAAAGAACCCTCAGGCATAATTCTACATACTACTTATTTGCAGTATTAAATATTCAGTATTTTTTCTTTTAAAAGCATATTTTTTACAATTGTCATAAACTTCCATGCTAAACCATATTCAAGTTCATATTTAACCTGGGTTTTTTCCATGTTGTCAAAACTAAGATTTTCATACTCATCAGTCTTTCTGATATATTAAAAAAATGAGTCAATATGGAAGGTAATTTTTAATTAGCATCCTTTTTCTGAGCTTACATCCAAGTGTGCTTTTTACATAATGTAAAAGAGTGAATAAATGGGTAAAATAGTTGAAGGAGTTGCATTAGTCCAATATACTCGTGAACATTCATGATTCTAAGTCATTGACTATTTGGATCAGTCTGAGCCAACCAAATATTCTCTTGACTGATAGTCATTCCAGTATTCATATTGGAATGAAACATAGGCATTTAGAATGGTAAAAATCCTCAATTATAAAATTAAGTCAACATAGTGGCAACATAGTATTTATTGCTAAGTTTGAGACATACTGGACCTTTATTATATATACTTGACCTCTTATTATCTCTCACTATATATCAAACTAGGGGACTTTTAGGAGCAGTCAGAAGTGTGCAAATTATCATCTTTGAAACAAAAGGCTACTAAACAAGGATATGGCTCAGATACAATTCCATCTACAGTGATTGCAGAACTTGTGTACACTCTCCAGTTAGCATGAGCAACTCTACTATCTTGTGCGAGGATGTCAGTAATGATTTTTGAAGGCTTAATATATATAAGAGTAGTTCAATAGTACACCATAAAGTACCTGGTGCCTCACTGATGAATTTCATTTTCCAGATTCAAAGTGTGTGAACAGAAGCCATCTTCAATAAAGTTCTTTTAACACTCATGTGGCTACTGTTTTCACCTCTTGGAATTTATTAAGAAACCCTACCACTGGTCTACTGAATCAGAAATCAAATTTTCTCATTAGCTAATTATTCTTTAATTTGGACAGTGGATTTAAAACTTTAATAACACCACCTTCCAGCTGTCAGAGCACAGAGCAAGGACTGCATCAGGCAGAGCCTGTCCTATTGCCCCCAAGAGTGGAGCAGGGCAGGCATAGAGGTGATGGCTGGGCTCCACCACAAGTTTAGATTGCCGGACAAGTTCATGGTGAGAAGGCAGGTCTGAGGCCAAGCTCTGGCAGTGAGGAAAGGCCCTGAGCTGAAGCAATTCAGCACCAATAAGGTCCTTCCAGTGCCCCAACATGTTGATGTGCACCCCCATACAGGAGTATCTCTGAAGTTCACGGTTTCAGATGAGCTGAAATTTAGCAGGTCCCCCCAGGTCGCTGGCAGCCTTATGTTCTTCTCGAGCAAATCTGCATTTGCTACTCAGGCCTCTCACCTATTTCTGTTGGTGCATTACCCCGTCAGGGCAGAGACCTTCCTCATTTGCTGTTGCTATTACACAACTGGAGATTTATCAGGCAACAGTGGCCATAGAAGACCACAGGGAGTTGAAGATGTAGAGCAACACTGGAGGCCTGTAATGAGCAAGGGTGGTGTGATGCATCGTGGAGTCTGGAATCCATAAAGGACAGGCATGACACGCAATGAACAGAGAAGTTTCAGGATACAGTAAAGGAATAGAAGTTTCTGATCAAACATGAGCCTGAGTAGGAAATTAATAGTTGCTGCAAGGGATTAAAGTATTCTAAGGGCAGGGAATCACCTATAGATCATGACAAGAAATGAGAAAGCAGTGGTGTTTACTAAAACAGTGGCACACAGGTGCAATCCTGAATGGTGTTTTAATGGCTTAGATATTAATAACTTGTAATGATAACCACCTCGCACTCTTCTGAGTGTACAGAATTAAGGTATTTTCAAAGGTAGATATATTGATATATTCATATGTAACTATTGATTGGTTTGCAAAATGAACTTTGAATTCTCTTGAAAAGTACATTTACCTTTTTTTCAGAAAAGAAAAGACTCTGGCATACCATCCACAAAAGATTCTTGACCTGTGACCTGTGGCCTTCTATCCACCTGCAGCAAGGAGTGGAAAATAGTAAATGTGATCCCACGAGAAAATTAACATGGAGATTTGAATCTTTCTTGGTATTGTCTTACTTTGAAATTAAGATAATTTTTTTTCATAATGTAATGTCATAAATACAAACAAAGATGTTAACACCTTTATAAATACATAAAGCCAAGCTCTCACTTGCAAGTTCTTATCCATTTTAATTTCCTGACCACAGAGAAAGTTGTAGAAAGAATAAGTTTGTTTTATTTGGTGAACATCTTTTTGTCAAATTTTCCTTTCAAAGTAAAATAGCAACATTTGACATTGAATTTTTCTTTATATGTGTAATATAAAGATGAATCTCTCTCCAAGGATCTTATATCAGAATTTCAGTCTGCAATGTTGGTTCTTAAGCTATCCAGTTCAATTCATCCATCTTCTGCCATGATCTTGATGTGCTCTGAAATTGCACCAAAGTATAACTGGTCACAAATTTCACACTTACCACTTTAGACAAGTGAAAGGTCAAGGGCTTATAACAGTTGAGCAGCTCCTTATCGGTACCACAAAGCACAGACAGGCATGAAAGTGACTGCAAGCCAGATCAGCTGTAATTTATACTAACTGTATAAGTCCACACAGATCCATCCCACTACCCCAGGTAGCAGAATGTGTATGTTTGAACATTGCTCACTTGTCTCACTTCTCATCTGGTCAGTGTAAGATTGAAATCAAATGTACAAGCACACTTTTATTTAGTGTCACTGTTGCTTTCAGAATAAACAAACTTTAAGTAGTTCTTTCAATAAAAAGCCTTGCCTTATTTGGAGGGACCAGTTTAACTTCTAAGACGGCGTTGAGGCTTTAAAGCAGCCAACTAACCAGAAGAAAACCAGGAGATGGAACTAGAATGATCTAATATCTTGTTGAGAATGCTGATAGAGGGAAAACATAAAATGACATATTCAGTACATTCTAAAATCTGAAAAATAGGCATTGCATGTAGTCTACAATGACAAATTATACTCAGTGTTAGTTTGAATAGTATGATATGGGACGAAGAAAGCCTAAAACACGCTAATTGAACTCCCTTGAATCATATTATCAGATTCCATTTCAGTGACCAATACTGGATTTATGGACTTTCCTTTACAGGAATGTAACAGTATAGGACTTCTATTGATTATTTTAATGTTCAGGAGTCAAAGATGAGTTGTGGATGTCTCCCAGATAGAGAGAAAAAGCAAACATATCACTGATAACTTAAATTTCATTCCTGAATAAACTTAAAGCAGGACTGAACTTTTTTTTTTTTTTAAAAAAAAGACTTCTAGTTGGTTTTGTCCTACAAAGACTTTGGTTACATATGCACAATAAATCTTGACCAAGAAAAAATGAAAAACCCTTTGTCCTGGAAAAAAAATTCCTTTTTTTTTTTTTTTATTATTATTATTTAGAACTGAGGTTGTTAATGTTCCAATTATGAAGTAATTTCTTTCCTGGATTAATTGTTTTGTTTTAAAAGGAATTTAAATATATGATGCACACAGAACAATAATTTTTGAAAATAATTTCTTTTTGGTTATACTGACACTGAAGTCACACAACTGGTTTTCTTTCTTATGTTGTTTACCTAACATTGCAGTTCAGCCCATCAGTTTATTCCTGATTAACAGAATCTGTTTTGTGGATATAAAATATTTAGCTTTGACTATCCTGCTTTCACTATCACTGGCCTACTAGAATTGTATTATAATCTATTATTCCAGCCAGCAGTTCTGTAGTTACTATTATCAGACACTATAAAATATGAGAAAAGGTTTTAGGAATAGTTTTAAATGGTATGATATAGCAACAAGTGAGTTTTTACATTAGCCAGGCAAAAGGCGTTTCAGTTATTTTTTAAATATTGATGAATTAGTATCCCATATCCAAACTAGCTCTGAGTACAGATAACAATGATACCTTAAACCTTCAATGACAAGGTCTGGTAAAAAAGGGGTTTGGAGTCAGTTGGCTTAGTATTGGCTTAGTATGCACCACATGAAGTCTGTCCACTGCATAACAATTCTAAATTCTGTTCAAGTGGAAAATATTTATTTTGTCTTGAACAAGAAAACTAATTTGAGATTTCTTCAAACATGACGTTGGCATAGACTATACCATAGTATCTTTGGACTATTACAATAGAAATCAATAATGATGAATCTTGTCCTTTTATGCCACAGGGCATAGTTAAAGGAATATGGAAGATGAGTTACAATGTACTGCATGCCTAACTGGAATCATTGGTGGAAATAGATATCAACATGAAAAAAAGTGGAAGCCATGACCAAAAGCAAATCAAAACCATCTACTCATCTGACACTGATCTTTGGAACTCAAGGAGAAATGGATTTTTTAAGCATGACTGCCCATTTTTCACATCAATATGGTGGCATAAGTCCATGCAGAAAAATATTTTCTAAGAGAACAGGGTAAGGATTTGCCTCAGGTTGTTACTTCACTCAACGTAAACTTAACTAAAATTCAAATTGTGAAATAATAAATCTGACATAAATTAAAAGTTTATTCTTTGCCTCCCAGTGCGTGCAGTAACTTAAAGCCCAACACCAACAAACAAATTGGCAGCTGGCGTTTTAGTCTGTGAGGTGTTACCCGTCTGGTCAAATAAATCATTTATTTGATTTGCCTTCAGTATCTAAGTTAAGAGACTTCCAAGATGCAAAGGCATTAAGATTTTGCTTTCAGAATGTTGGAACATCTTTCCCTTGGAATTTCATCAAGAGTATACATACTCATTACTATGTATTTGTCTCTGCTAAATCAGATGAGGAACTTCAGAATAAAAGTTGTCTTCAGAAATTCCCATATGGTTTTGAATAACAGCTGCTATAGCACGAGCCAAGTGGCACACTCAGCTTTATATAACACTACCTACATGGTGCTTTCTGTTCCATGGCTTCTTTCACTTGTTCCCTTCTCTGTGACAAGTACACTGGTCCCATCAGTTAGAATATCCAAAGGAATTTCTTCTTTTGTGAAACTGCATTGCTGATGGTTTTTGCAGCACTCCTGATGTCTCATAATACTAAAAGCTTATTGGAAAAGTTTACTGATAGTAATTTTGGCTTCAGCCACAAAATAATTTGAAGATACTATCTATCCTTCATCTGACATCGAAATGGTTGAATATCAACCTAACATTGACAAGGTATCCAAAACCTACTAAGAGCATTTAATGCTGTCCAGATCACACCATTTGCCTGGGAATGTTTCATCACTAGATGACAGGTGATAAAACTAAAACCAATCACCCAACGTGAGACTTAAAATACCAAAGGATTCTTCTTTGGTAAGATTTGTCAGTGCTCTTCTTCTGTGCATCTCGCTCAGGGTGTTGGATGTGCACAGGAGAACATCAGTGGTATTCTTGCCTTCTAACACCAGAGGCTTTCCACAAAGCAAAGCAGGGGCTTCTTCCAGTGCCCTTTCAATGAGGTTCTGTGGAAATTAAAGGCTTAGTTGCTTTGGTTCGTGTGAGTCATGCCCACAAGCCCTGAAAAGTGTTCTGGGACACCACTGTTGTCTAAGGCTCTTCTGCATATTTGCATGAAATCATATAATCCTAGCCAGGAATTTTTTTTGCTGATGTGGATTGTCAGTCAATAAAAACCTCTCATGGATTTTACACGTTAAGAAGAACATAGTAGTTTAAACTCACTTACTAGTGAGAGCAGAAGTGTGTATATTTCAAAATGTCAATGGAAAAAAATACTCTAAGAGTAAATCCCAAATCCAGCATCTTTACAAATAAATTCAAATGGAATTTACAACTACTGATATCCAAAGAATTTCATTTAATGGTTATCCCAACACATACTGTGGGGCAGAGTTAAGGTTGTTGGTTTCATAAGCTGGATGGATTTTTTTTAACCTGATGCTAAACCTGGAATCCTTTCAGATGAACTGCAGGTATGGAAGGAGAATGCACCACGGTTGGTCTTTATAGTGTGCAGGGGTTATAAGACACCATGCATGTCCTCAGTTCCACATTGTGTGTACCAGGGAAACAGGATGCAAAACAAATCAAACCACTTTCCGTTCTGTTGCCAATGCAGAAGTGTCACTAAATTGAGCAGTGATGATGGTTGTAATTTACTATACGAAATTTCTTCTCCAGGTTAAGTGAACCATTAACATTTTCCACAAAAGCCACAAGTTGTCTCTTTCCAAGGGGGAAACCATCAAGTCTGCCAATAATAAATTAAAGTTCTTTAGTTAGGGGACGATCACTTATCACAACAATATAGCAGAATATAACAAGGCACTGTAGAGAGGGTTTGAGGCAAGAAAACTAGTACTTAAATAGAGGTTTTCAAGGGTAATAGAGAGGTCAGTACGTATTAAGGTTAGTCAGAAGTCTAGAACTGCAGGGGAACTTGAAAGGGAAACAGGTGATGTTTTTGAAGGCTTCTTTTTGCTGTAAAATTCTGAGTGCTGCCTCTGATTGACTACATGCTTAGCTTCCAGTACCACGCACTAACCGTTTGTACAGTTTTCATCAGGGAGCAGCAAGGGCCAGAGGCCCTTGTGCCTGAGGGGCACAGAGCCAGGGGTCAGCAGGGCAGAGTTCTTATCAGCCAGGGGCCACCCCGCAGTAACTGAGCATGGCAGGCCCAGAGATAGTAGCCAGGCCCAGCCAAGAGCTGAATTCACCAGCCAAGTTCATGGTGGGCTCTGAGGTCAAGCCAGGAAGTCAGTCTGCAGGTCAGAGTCAGGTCCAGCAATTGCCAGGCAGACCCCAGGTCAATCTGGGAAGTCAGTCCATAGATACCAGGATCAGCTGGACACACTGACAGGATGGGGCATAGCTACAGCTGAGCTGAAAACCAGCACTCCTGCAGAGAAGCTTAGGAAAGAAACAAAGGCTCAGGGCCTGAAGAGGTCCTGGACCCATGGGTATGGGTGGAGGCTCTAACTGAGGCAGGCCAGGGCCATTTTGGCTATTAGTGCACTCAGGCACCTTAACTAAGTGCTGTGTGCCACCTACGATTTTGCTACCTGCTGCGTTTATTACATCTGTCAAATATTGTTGACCCTTGTGCTAGGTTTTAGATTGTTTTGCTATGTTTGTGATGCAGCTTGAGCACTTAGCTAGATTCCGTTGGATGATACTTAAGAGGAAGTAGATTTCTTTCACACAGGAAGGCTTTTCCTCACAAACAACCCTAAAATCTGCAGCCAAAATATTCCTCCTGTGCATTTATAAAGAACACTTAGGAATATAATGCTCTGTTCCTCTGTCTGAATGGTTGTTACAGTGGTACAGACTGGAAGGATAAGATAAGAAATAGACATGACCAGACAGAAGCAGTTGAAAGTCTTGGACTCAGACACTAAAGGCAGGATTCAACTGTCTAAATGCAAGTACTTTCTATTTGAGGTGCCCTAGAGTATCCAAAATATCCACACATATGATCTTTGCCAACAGGCTTTAAACCAGGTACGTCAGAGGATGGTGATGACAGCTTGCAGATAAGTGAGGGAAGAGAAGTCGAGGCAGTAAATACACAGGACAGGGTGACAGGAGCAAGAGTGCCCTCAGGAAGGATAAGACAAGTTAAAACAAGGTTTGCCTCAAGTGTTTGTGCACAAATGCACAGTCTGGGAAGCAAACAGGAGAAGCTGGAACACTGTGCAGGTGCAGAACTAAGGCATCATAAGAATAACTGAGATGTGGCAGGAGATCTGCATTGTAAGGAGCAAACAGGTTCGGTAGGAACAACAGGCAGTGAAGACAAGGAAGAGGAGGACTAACTATGTGAGGAAACAGGCTGGATGGATCGAGCTCTTTTGTGGAACAGTAGATAGGATGACCGAGGATTTGTGGGTCGTGATCAGAGAGGCTGGTGAAAGCAACATTGTAGTGGGAACATGTTACAAATCATGTGGTCAATATTAGGAAATGGGTGAAATCTTCTTTAGGTAACTCAAGGAAGTCACGAGATCACCAGCTCTGGTTCTTATGGACTGCCACCCTAGAACTGGAAGATTCTGTTGAAAAGGACCTGAAAGTCCTGGAGAGCACTAGGCTAAGCACACTGCGAGGTTTCAACAGCAGTGTAGTCAGTAGGTCTGGCAGTAGACTGGCACACACTGAGAGGAATCAACAGGAGTGTAGATAGTAGATGAAGCCTCTGCCACTTGGTGAGGCTTCATCTGGAATACTACCAGTTTTGGGCTCCCCAGTACAGGGAAGATGCTGGTAAACTTGAGCAAGTTTAGCAGAGAGCTACCAAGATGTTCAGGAGGCTAAAGCACGTGCCTTGTCAGAAGAATCTGAGGTAACTAAGCTTCTTTAGAGAGCAGGATTGTTTAGGGTAGGTGTGGGGCACCTAACAGCAGCTTTCTGATACCTAAGAGAAGGTTTTTAAGAAGGCAGACACAATTTCTATGCTAAGGATCACAGTGAGAGAATGAGAGCTGTAAACTAAAACAGGAAAAGTTATAGCTTATAAGAAATAAGAAAGTTCCACTGTGAGGATAATTAAGCATTGGAACAGAGGCCCAAAGACACTATGGAATCTCCATCCTTGGAGGTTTTCAAGACCCTAGCTGGATAAACACCAGAGAACATCATCTGAATGCCACATTGACCCTCCTTTGAGCAGGGTGTTGGACTGGAACCTCTCGAGGTTTCTTCCAGCTGGAAGAAGGACATACAGTTCAATTGTATGTGGAACATACATGGTGCAGAAACCCCAGGAGACACTAACTGTTCTGGAATGGTGAATACAGACTATATGGAAAAACTAAGGGTATGTCATATGGCTTTAAGAGCTTGTGTTTAGGCAAATGAAAGCCTGCTTGACTTTGAAAAGTGGCCAGATGACACACTTGTCTTCCCATTATAAGTGACATTTAGGCAGAGGAGTATACAACTACTTCTTTTTCCACCTCTTTTTAATGTTTTATTGTTTTAGAATTCATTTCAGGAGAGTTTATCATTACAGTCTTTTGACCAGGTGGAAAGACTTTTCTGGCAATTCCTAACAAGTAAACTTCTCTTTCCAAGAAGCCATTCAAGTTAAGGAACACATTTCAAGGTTGGATCAGCACATTCTAGATTAATTTCAAATCTCTACCATAACAGACACCACTGAAGCTAAAAATAGGGAGAACAGCAAAATAGGCTTTAAAATGTTCAATCAAATAAGTAACAATCCAATGAAAAATGGTTGAGATTTCATGTTCACATACCAGAATAAACTGATTTTTGTTTTTTATGAAAATATAAGGGAAATAAAATGCAGAGCAACGATTTTCTGACTTCAACAACCTAATGCAGGTCAGAGCATATTCAAGTTTTGTTTTCACTATCTATATATTGTGCTCTAGTGTTGCCTATTAAATTCAAGCCAAGCAGAAGAAAAGAACGAATTTGCATAACCATTTCCATTCAGGTTATGGACTTTTAAATCCACGTTGCTTGTGTCTATAGACTAATGAGTGCACCCTTATAGAGGAGGCTTAGTATGTCACTGCATTTGGAATGTGCAGGTTTTTGCTCGGCATATAATATTTTGAGAGCCATTTTTTTCAAGCATAGTGTAATAGGCTTTAACTTTGCTAAGCTTTTCTGCCAGGCCTCCAGTGCCCTGCTGTTCTATTATATTGAACTTGTAAGCAGGACGCTCTGCCAGGCTCACCCAGATTACTGCTGCAATAAGGGCCCTGCTGAGTGACTAGTGTCATGATAAGTGCTAGGGAGGGAGTTCACCATCTTGGCATACTGTTCTCATCTTATTAAATTCAGCTTTGTGGAAGCAGGGAGTCTGCCTCTCGGCCTCACTGGCTCTGGCTCAGTCCAACTGCTACTGTCAGACAATATGAAAATAGGAACCACCACAGCTAATGGCAGGTGCTGCACCACCACAGCTGAGGAAAAAAGAGAGCTTTTCCTTTTTTTCTTTTTTTTTCTTTTTTTCTTTTTTTTGATAGGCGCTTGACTGGATTGGTTTGAAAACATTTAGCTTTTTAATATTATTATTGCCTTCATACCCACAGATACTTGCTGAGCCACTGTTCTTTTAGGACACTTTTATTCTGTCCACTTTATAGAGACTCCTTTGTTCTTGCTTACTTACACTGAGGAAATATAATGTAGCAAACAAGCCCTTGTAACAGGTCTGATGCAATTCAGATTTGGTAAAGAATGGTATTGTAAAGATACAGTCCTCACAAAACTCCCTACTGCGTGCTGCCCAAGAAAAATTTCCCAAATTCCAGTATTAAGTTACTACTGGAGATAAAAAGAGTTAACTGTTCAAGCCCCACTGAACTTAGTGGCACCTGCTTACCTAATTCTCACCTTTCTTTCAAAAATCTAACCTTTAGTTTCGGGTGGAGGATTCAGAATCTTCTCAGTGCTCTAAAATGACCAGCTGTGATCTGAGTAAGCTATGCTGCTGAATGCAGCAGGAAAAGTGCAACATTCATAGAAAGGAGAGAGAGAACAAGGGAATATGTGTTTGCAAGCCAAACCTGTGGAGAGGAAGAAAGTAAAAATCACTCACTTTGTAGTATGAATTGTAGTAAAGCACAGTTTAGTTCTGAATATTAGTTTCTGAGTATATTTGACCACTTATTTTTGAGCCTAAGGCTCTTTGGAGCTAAGAATGAAAAAGCCCTTCCCGAAGGCTTGTGGAAGGACAGATAAATTACTTCTGCACTTGCTGGTGTCTGAGCATGTATGGAGTCTTCCTTGACATCAGCAATTACATTGTTTCTCACTGTTCAACAGTAAATGTTCAAATAACCCCATTATTGTCACTTCAATGTTTTTTAAATTGGATGTGATCAACACATGCAGTGCAACCTTTCTGACAGAAATATCGATGTTGTCCAGATACAGAAATCATCTTATAGCAAAACCAAGTTGGAATCAATAGAAAATCCAGGTTTTCAAGTGCATTTATGGTAGGAATTGCTAAGTCTGGCAGGTTGCAGTTCAGCAGCACACTTGTTGGCCATGTCAGTCTTCATAAGAGTGACAGGTTTGATTAGACTCTTTGAGAGAGGCTGATTTGAAAATTCAGACAAAATAAGATCTTTCTGCCAATTTGCAATATCACATTCACAATCCATCCCAGACACATCAAAGGTAAGGAATAAAGGACTTAACATTTTAATCCCCCCTGAGGAAATGAGTAAGAAAATTATGTCTCTGAAAAGTGTGATTTTTTTTTTTCTTGAAAAACAAGAGTGGAGAACTATTAGTGACACTGACTACCATGAATATTGTGTGTCAGACCTTTCAAATCCTAGGCAATTATCATGCAAGGGAATTCTTGTCAAAATTCGAGGGCAAATGAAAGCATAAAACATATCTATCTGGTCAAGTTCATATGTAATACAAGTCCAATTTGGTTATACCTGTTTTTCATTTCTATATCACATTCACAAAGTAATTTTAAAGGTTTTTGAATGTTCCTTCTAAGTCATGTTTTTCTTTCCCTTTTATTCCTTAGTCTTTCTCATTATCCTGATTCGCTGTGATGTTACTGGGGGAGGGGAGAGGGAAATGGTTTTTTGCTCCAGTCACTGTGTGATCCACACAGAGTCAATTGCCAAGAAAAACATGATTAGTTTAGAAGAAGTTTTAACTGTTTTTCTCTTTTTCCACGTCATTCATTATAGACTTAAAAAGTTCCCTTGAACACTGCAGCTAGTCAGTGGATAACAGTGGAATTGGTGGTGGAAATTGTCCAGGAGAAGTGTAACCAAGAGGTAAGTAAAGAAGTCCAACAATCTGAAATTGGGGAGTTTTTGTTTTACTTTGAGAATAAACAAAAATCTCAGGCTTAGATCTTTGGCACTGAATCCAGTCTTGGAATCAATAAGCATGGGATGACTGTGGCATGATTCAGAAAATACTGTATGAGGAATGCATGGAATGTACTCCAGCTTAGAGATGATACTGATTTCTAGCAATTGTGCCTGAAAACATGCAACAAAGGAGGTGTTTGTTGATGCTAATAAAACAGATTTATTTTTGGTTTTCATTTTATAATTTAAGTGATTCAGTGAGAAGTTGCTCCTCTGTCAGATTTTGAGGAACTAAATGACCTTCGGATGTGACCTCTCTTTGTGAGGGAAAATATCAAGTCAGGATTCAGTTGTTTCAGGGTTTTCCTCATTTTATTATGGAAGAAGAATGTCTCTGAGATATTCTAACTGAGCAGCAAAATTGTAACAGGACAGCAGAGCTGGAATCACTTTTCTCTGTGGTAAATCTGGATCTTAAAACATGTTTTCATCTTCAGTGATTTTGCGGCTGAAGAATCTAGTGTTTTTAAATAACAGCAATCAGGGGGGCAAGACATTCTGCATGGAGGTGGGCCTATAAAAAAGTATTCACACTTGTCTCCCATTCATCACATAAAAGTAGCATAGAGTGTGTTACCAAAGACAAGTGCACCTTAGCATCACACTTCAGGCATCCTTTTGCCCTGGTCAGCCAACAATCTTTTTGCAAAAGACAGATTGTACAACAGACAGATATACACTAACTCTGCAAGCCCTCATTTGCCCGTACTACGCTGGGAAAAGTTACGAACCTAAAAATCGGAAACGATGGGCCAATCATGTAATTGCTTTAATAAAGTCAAATTATTTGTGTTTGGGTTTATGTTTAATTATGTGCTTATTTATTTATCTCTAACTATATGAAAACAGCATTTTTGGATATGGCGGTTTAGAGATAAATATACCTTTGCAGTGTTTTCAGCAGAAACACTGAATCATTACCCACAAGAGTGAAAGAGAATAACAAACTAATTTATTTTCACTGTCCAGGTTGAATGAAATGTGAAAAATAAACAAACAGCACAGATGGTGGAACAGTTTAAATTTTTAATACACTTCCAATGTTAATAATTTCCAATATTTATAACAGTGTGATAGCAACATATATTAAAATATGTTATTTTATTTAAATAAAAAATATTAAGCAGATGAGCAATGCACAATTTTTATCAAAGTCATATTTTAAAAAATATTTTTGGAACATAATCAGTTTAAATTTTCCTGCATGAATATTAAACAATATGTTCAAATGCTGGATCTTTGGCAGGATCTTATTTATCTATCTACTGCAGATAACATGTCTGAAAACTTAGAGTTCCATATGGCCATTCCTTTTTTTTTTATTAGTTTGCTAAGTACAGAAATGTAAGTGTAGACAAGGAGAACCAGAATTCTCAGTAACTCTCTTCACTGTTTTTCAGTATTCTCACAAACAGAACACAAATTTTGGAGAGAATCCCAAATGGCAGGTGCTGACACTAAGTAGAGACAGGAACAGCCTTCTTGTTAACATATTATCTACTCCTCACCTACCACTGCTCTGTTACAAAACTCATTGACAATGAAAGCTAAATGAAGTAACTGAAAACTAATTCAGTACTGTTACAAATATTTCAGATAGCTGCATAAACCTTTCCACAGCTTGAAAGCAAACAAAGCAAAGAACCTCTGAAATCCTGTCTATGCCTAGCCTTGTTGGATAACATCCAAGCTACTATATTTTCTTTCCAGAGCAAATTTAAAGCATTCTTTGCAAAAGGTGGTCTCCCGGAGTGCTGAACTAGGGAAACAGAAAGACAGATGGAGGAAATCAAATGAATCAGGTACTGCTGCTTGCACAAGGAATTGAATGAGGTGGACAAGTAGCTGATATGACCTTAGTAGATCCATTTTTGCTGTGTAACAGACCCATTAATAAATTTTATAATATTAGAGTATTCTATATGTTAAAGTTGATTTAAATAGTCTCATCCCAAGTCACAAGAGACTCTATCTCCTTAGCCATCATCCCTAACTTCTTTCTTTCTGAAAATTAGAAGGAATTATATGTTTATACAGGGTTGCAAGTAGTTTAAGCAATAATATTTACACACAAACCTTTTCACTGTTCATCCCTTTATTCTGTCAAATCCCAGAGTGTGCCCATTGTTCTAATCTGAAAAGCCAAAGAGCTCTTTTGCATAATATCAGAGACAGGTATGTAGGTAGTGACTATGAAGAATATCTTTTTATTTTAGAGGTCCCCATGAAGGATCGTTCTGTTAAAGTCACTGACTGTCCTGTCAGTTCATAGAGCTTGCTTTTTTATTTTCTCCTTTAACTTGAGGATTTAATTTCTATATTAGTCCAAGGGAGCTAACACCCTAGTTTTCCATTCCCCTTTTTGGAGACTGTAACCCTGTGGTAGATGCTGTCAGCCTTGTAAGTTTTGCTGGGTAAATATGAAACTGTAGTCTTAGATTAGGCAACTTACTAAGGGAGGAGAGGATGCTCAGCCTGTACCCCCTTAGTGGGCTGGTACATATTGTACACTACTGAGATTTTCCAAAGTGATTAGTGGCTGAAAGTGTTTTGGATGGTGGGTGCCGCAACTGAGGTACTTTATTGATCCTGATGTTTGGAAAACAGCCTTTGAAACTAGGCCTTTAACAACAAGCACAAACTCAGATGTTTGGCATCACGCTGCTTTGTTTTCCTCCTTGATTTTTGTAGCCCTCACTGTGGACCATCTCTGGTGACTATCACAAAGGCCATCCGTATTAAATGATTATTTAACTGGAACCGAGGATAGACTCAAATCCTTTACATATCAGCCACAAGGGGGGGATATGGAACACTCACTGAATATTAGGGTTTAGTCCACTGACAGTTGTCAGTGTTATTGATAGTTTCTATAATTTTTGTCATCCAGCCACTTTTAGCACCAGGCGTATTTTTCTGGAGATCACAGCTTGCAACAGTTTATTTTTAGTTAGGAGCAAGCTTTACAAGAGGTTCAGATGGAAATGTTCTGTCACCTAAATTTGACCCCCTTTTGCTCTTTCATGGAACAGTTATAGCTGTTTAACAGTTTCAGAGAACTGTGCAGTTACCTCAACAGAGAAAAAGGGGTTAATGGAACAACACCTTTTTTTTCCAATAAACAAATTCTAATTGATACATAGATTCTAATCACAGAAAAGCTTTTTTTGTAGCAACTGTGCTGTGATGGGCTATTTTAGGGGCAGAGTGGTACATAGTGTAGAAAATTTGTACATGAGGGCAAAAGGAATAGACAATTGCTTTTGGGGACTGTGTAGATTAGTACATCATTGCATACTAACAAAGTGCTAATTGCTCCTTTTGACCACGGGCCCAGTTTACAGAGCTTTAGCACAAATGTGCCCTGTGCACTAAATTACAAAACTAACACTGCATTATTTCTCGGTACAGCTTGCAAATTCTTGTAGGGCAGTATGCATTAGCCTTAATTAGATGCAAAGAAAAAGGGTGGCATGGAGATACTCCCTTGCAATTTAGAAAGAACAGCCCTGGTGCTAATCACCCAGGTTGCAAACGCTGCATTTGTTTTGCGGCAATAACAGTAAAAGAAAACAGTATTCATATATTTATATAATTTTGGTATTGTTTTAGCATTGTATATAACAACTACACACGCAGTTTGTCTCTACTTGGTATGTTAGCTAAAAAAAAAACAGGTGTGAATTATTTTGAACAGGTTGTTGGTACTGATTTTACAGAACTTTTAAAATAGCAGCTGTTTAGAATGTTTTCCAGTTGATTAATGATCATTTCACAATAACTGGGAAGGTATGACAGAACCACATAGAATAATCGCTTTCCTTTATCTTCACTGGAATCACACTCAGAATGGTAGGTGTTTTAGTTCAGAAAAATAGCATCTCATCTTTCTGTACCTTTTCTAAAAGTCCAGAACTATTTGCTCACAGACTCTTTCCACCCCTCAAACAGGATAGAAAGAAGCATCACAACTGGACACATGGAGACTCAATAGGAGACCTCACTTGTTCGGAAAGACATAAATCTACAAGTGTCATTCTTATTCTGCTGCACATCACTTAAAGCTTTCGGGCACCAGCTCTTGATTTTGTTGTTCTGCTAGCAGGGAAATTTGAAGATCAGGCTTCCTTCACATACCATTTTTGGTCCCATTTTTCTTTTCATGCAGGAGTTCTTACAGGTCTGACTTTTTTTTACAGAAGCTGCCTGGCACTAAGTGAATTTAATTTCTACTATAATTTAATTCTATCTCTGCAGATTCTTCATGTGGGATTGTAAGAATCTAGTACTAGAGACCCAACCTGAGACTTCAGGCATATGTTGTAGTATTTGAGGGTAGAAAGAAGTATAAAAATTAACTGAAAAGGACAGGTATGTGTCACCATAAGGGCACTCTGTGTCACAAAGCAAGTATGCCTTAGTGCCAGCCAAAACAACCACCCACTCAGAGTACTGAAGGGTAGGCATGCTGTTATGACCCAGATTCAAGTGGTGAGGGTAGGAGTGAGAAAATGAAAGTGTTAATAATACTTAAAGCACAGAGCTAATGGGAGGGGAATTTCTGGGATTCCCCTTTCATTCCTATTCTCTCTCAAAAGAAAACTACAGAGTTCCCTCTGGGGAAAAAAAAAATCTCTTTGGCTTATCTCCAAATGTTGAATATTTCGACTGAATGACGTGAGGCAGAACTGCGTATCTATCCTGACTGGAAATACGTGTGTGAGTACTGAAGAGGGATATAGAGGAATTGAGAGATATAAAAAATCTGAGGACTTGAACTTTTAACTAGTGCTGAAACACTTTTTTAAAATGGAAAAATATTTGTAATTTAACATACTGACATACTTCTTTGTTTTGCTACAGCTGACATAAGTTTGAAAGACAATAAATCTGTTGCAGCAATCAACACCAAACCCAGCAGCCTGTCCCTCCAAATAGTTTGCACAATGGCATTTTGGAAAGAACGGAGCATATGCTTACCATATTGCTGCAAAAACTCATTTTTCTTACTCCTTGTTGTTCCTAATTCAATTCATTCTTATTAGAACAAGCATTGTTATGTTTCTGAAGTGTTTAATATTTTAAATTTTACAGAAATGTTATGAAGCCTTCCAACTCAGATAGTCTTGGTATCATATTAACACTGAATGTAGTTAAAGAAGAGTTAATATTAGCAAATTTGATTGGTTTACAGTGCTTGCTTTTCCAGTTTTTAATTAAGTTTAATAATTAAGAAAATAAAGCTTGATCAGACTCTAGAAGCTCCTATGTTGAACAACACTCATAGATACAAATTACTTGATCCATTGCAGGTAGGTAGATTCTCTATAACAGACATAAGGATTGCAGCATCAAGCTCTCTGAAAGCTCTGTGCTTCAAGAAATCCTGTATTCAATACATTTTCACCTAATAAGTATAGGGCAGTAAAGAAAATCTTCTGGTAGTTCTCCCTTTAACTTGTTCAAACTTAAGTAGGTTACAGTGCTACCTTTTTTTTTTTTTTCTGTTAATGTTTTCTTCTTTTGATGTGGGCAGCTTTTCAGCTGGAAAGAAGGAGAATCATATAGTCATAGGATTGTTTAGGCTGGAAAAGACCTCTGAGATCATGAACTACAACCGTCAACCCAGCACTGCCAAGTCCACCACTAAACATGTCCCCAGGTGTCACATCTGCACATCTTTTAAATACCCCCAAAGTTGGCAAATCCACCACTCCCTGGGCAGCCTGTCCCAACACTTGGCAACCCTTAATTGAAGAATTTTTTCCAAATATCTAGTCTAAAACTCCCCTGGCACAGTATGAGGCCATTGACTCTTGCCCTATCACCTGTTACATAGAAGAGACTGAATCCCACCTGGCTACAATCTCCCTTCAGGTAGCTGTAGAGAGCAAAAAGGTCCCCCCGAGCCTACCTCAGCTCCCTCAGATGCTCCTCATAAGACTTGTGCTCCAGACCCTTCACCCCAGCTCTGTTGCCCTTCTCTGGACAGGCTGCAACACCTCAATGTCTTTCTTGCAGTGAGGGGCCCAAAACTGGACACAGGATTTGAGGTGTGGCCTCACCAGTGCCATGTACAGAGGGACAATCACTGCCTTAGTCCTGATGGTCACACCATTTCTGGTACAGGCCAGGATGCCACTGGCCTTCTTGGCCACCTGAGCTGGCTTACACTCAGTCGAATGTCAACCAACACCCCCAGGTCTTTTTCCACCAGGCAGCTTTCCAGCCACTCTTCCCCAAGCCTTTAGCACTGCATGGGGCTGCTGAGATCCAAGTGCAGGATCACTTCACCTTGTTGAACATCATACAGTTGGCCTTTGTCTACCAATCCAGCCTGTTCAGATCCATCTGCAGAGCCTTTTTACTCTCCAGCAGATCAACACTCCCATCTGACTTGGTGTCATCTGCAAACTGGCTGAGGGTGCACTCGATCCCCTCGTCCAGATCATCGATAAAGATATTTAACAGGACTGGCCCCAATGCTGATTCCTGAGGAACACCGCTTTGGCCGGCCATCAGCTGGGTGTAACTCCATTCATCTTGGGGTTTGGCCATCCAGACAGTTTTTTACCCAACAAACAGTGCACCTGTCCAAAACATGAATAACCGCTTCTTCCAGAGAATGCTGTGGGAAGTGGTGTCAAAGGCATTATTAAAGTCCAGGTAGACAACATCCACAGCCTTTCCCTCACTCACTAGATGGGTCACCTTGTCACAGAAAGAGATCAGGTTGGTCAAGCAGGACCTGCTTTTCATAAACCCATCCTGACAGGGTCTGATCCCCTGGTTGTCCTGTACATGCTGTCTGATGGCACACAAGATATCTGCCCAACTGACCTTCCCCATCACCGAGGTGAGGCTGGCAAGCCTGTAGTTCCCCAGATCCTTTTTTTAGACCATCTTGTAGATAGGCCTTACATTTGCTAACTTCCAGTCAGCCAGGACCTCCCCGGTTACCCAGGACTGCTGGGAAATGATGCCAAGCGGCTTGATGAGCACTTCCACCAGCTCCCTCAGTATCCTTGGGTGGATCCCATCCAGCCGCATAAACATGTATATGTCTAAGTGGGGTAACAGATCACTAAACATTTCCTCTTGGATTATGGGGGCTTCATTTGTCTCCCTGTCCCTGTCTTCCAGCTCAGGGGGCTGGGTATCCAGAGAATAACTAGTCTTGTCATTAAAAATTGAGGCAAATAAGGCGTTAAATACCTCAGCCTTTTCCTCATCCTTTGTCATTATGTTTCCCCCCACATCCAGATGGAGATTCTTCTTAGCCTTCCTTTTGTTGCTGATGTATTTATAGAAGCATTTTTATTGTCTTTTATGGCAGTAGCCAGGTCAAGTTCTAGTTGGGCTTTAGTTTTTGGTTTTCTCCCTGTATAACCTCACAACATCCTTGTAGCTACCCTGAGTTGTCTGAACCTTCTTCCAAAGGTCATAAGCTCTCCTTTTTTTCCTAACTACCAGCATTCTGTTAAGCCAGGCTGGTCTTCTCCCCTGCTGGCTCCTCTTCTGGCACATGGGGATGGCCTTCTCCTGCATCCTTAGGATTTTCTTCTTTAAGAATGTCCAGTCTTCCTGGACTCCTTTGTCCTCCAGGATTTCTGCCCAAGGGGCTTTTCCAACTAGCCTCCTAAACAGGCCAAAGTCTGCTTTATGGAAGTCCAAGTTAGCAGCTCTACTGACCCCCCTCCTAACTTCTCGGAGAATCGAAAATTACCATTTCGTGATCTCCTTGCCTCCAACCATCACATCACCCACAAGTCCTTCTCTGCTCACAAAACAGGAAATGTCAGCATGTGCTTGCTTGCTTGCAATATTTAGAATGACTTCAATAAATATGAATTTTGTGCAAAATAGAGATGATTTATTTACATTATCAGTTGTTCTTGCAGAGAGACTCCCCTAAGGTAGAGCATAAATGAATTAAAAGTGGGGCTCAGGGGTGACTCATTAGCCTGCTTTCCTCTGAAGCCTTTCAGTCTTCGCAGGAGAGGGTGATGGAAGGTTGAAGAGGAGGAGGAGCAGATTATCTCCTTTTGTGATGCCTCTTGTGAAGGCTTTTTCTCCCACTGACTGAGCGCAGATATTGAAAGTCTGTTCTATCTCCCAAATGTCTGATGTCAACATCAGATGTCATCCACAGCAGCAGCAGCAGCAGCCGCTGTGACAGTAAAAGGCAAACTGTGGAAGACATGGCCAAAATGCTGAAGTCCCTGCTTCCCTCCTCAGGGCTAACAAGGCATGCAGAGACCTATATTCTGAACTTGGGACGCAGCTGTTAAAAGCACTTTAGTTTCCCAACCTGTGTGCCTGGAAAACTTCATGATTGCAAGTGGTTTGGACAAGTCTGGCTTTTGAAGCAAAGCAAAATCTGGATTCTAAAAGTTTGAAAGTGTAACAACTGAGTTAGAATGGCAGAATTTCACACCTCTTACTTCAGATTTTCAAAAGAGGCAAAATAATGTGCCTGGTATTTTAACTCATCTTTGTTTTTAATAAAATAAAATATATAACCATATAAAACTATATGTCTGGAATTAAATGAGCCCTACAACATATCCTAGGAACCATAAACAATTGAATCTGCATAGAAATTTTCATTATAAGGGGAAACGTTAAAGTGTTAAAAAGTGTTCTGTTCACATAAAGGCTGTTTGTTAGTCTCGACGCATTTCTTGGTACAATGGAACTGTTAGCAGTATATAGCACTATTGGAAAACACTTTGAAATGACCCTTGTCCAAGGACTGGAGTGAGTTGCCTTACAGTAGGTTGTCATGCTGTTTCTTTTTCTTCTTTTTTTTTCAACTGCCATCTGTGCTCCAGAATTTAGGTTTTCATTACAGCAAAAATCAGCTGTAAGGATTTCAGTCTCATTCACATTAAAACCCCTTGGAATAACTGAGAACTTGATTGTGCAGTTACACAGGAAAACTCTGAAATTCCATTCCCTTCTTTTCCAGTTTTTACGTGACCCTCATCTGTTTAAAATGTGGCAGTGTTTGGAGTCTTCAGGAAGCTAAACCAGAAACCAAATACCAAGCATTGTAATGAAGCTCTTTTACCCTTCTGCAAGCTGCAATTGCATCTCTGAGAAGTCCATTAATCTCGATGAAGTATCAGCTTGGATATCTAGTGCCATTAACTTAACTTTCAACTTCATTAACCATTTCATGGTTTATGGAAGTGTATGACTTTAGGTGTATAGAGAATGGCACAGGTTGCTCTGAATTACCATCAGTCTGAATTGTTAATTAAGACAATATTTGAAAATTCCAGTGATAACTATCAAAATATCTTTATTTTAAATCCACTGGCTTGAGTTTTGGGGTGTGTTTTTAAGAACAACGCTGCACTTTTTCCATCCTTGTGTTTGTATAATTTTGAATTGTAGAACTCAGGTGAAAAAAAGACCCTTACTAGTAATTAATATTACTCTTTCCATTGATACCATTATCAAAAATGTTGAGGGAACTCATTAGTGGTTCAAATGTTGTTTTTGTGCCTCACATGAAAGAGGCCACCTGGCTGTGCTGGTATCAATGTATCTTCAACTTGTCAATGGTGCTCAGGAAGTGATGCCATCATGAATTCTTACAAGAAAAATTGTAGACTGAAAACCAAAATAATCAGTGAAGTAAATTGCCTTCCCTCCTCTCTGTGTTGATATTTTTTTTTGTGGGCTGGAGGTTCTTTTTCACACATGTTAATCTAAACTGCTTGTGTTTTGTTTGTTAATATTGATTTATGATAGGAAAACACAGTTTTCTTACTGTTCCAAGAAGCTTTTTAAAATGGCATTGAAAAAAGCAGGCTTAGTATAATTCCATGAAAATGAGAGCTTTTTTAATATTCAAAAACTTCACATTCTGAAATTGTTTCCTCTCTTTCTGGAGAGCGCTATCTATTGTATCTCTCAAATAATTTACCCCTGAACTTCTGGGATTTAGGGGGGCAAGAGGGAAGGGCTCTATTCAAAATACTAACCAGGTATGACCTCATTTAAGTTGTAAAAACTGACATTCATGAAGCAGATTAACATTTGCACAGCCCTTTAAAAGTATATGGTGCAGTGTTATTGCCATGTGCAACACAATTGTTAATTATTTGGCTTCAGGCGAGATAAAAACAGCAGTGTGCTCACACTCTTCATCTGCAGGAGACACCAGACATCACAAGATTAAAAAAATACTGTGTTGTATAGGCCAGTTAACAGGGGAAAAAAACAATGTGGGGGGGAAAGCTTGGCATTCTGAAACACAACTGCTAAAACAGTGTTTCATGGGGAATTTGTGGGATACTTCAAGGTAAACTGCTAATCAGTAAACTTCATATTGCCTTGCAAATGGGCAATACCAGTTCTCCTGGTATTAGTTACAGTGAAAGGATGCAAGGCAGGTTAGTGCTTAGAAAACTGTTCATAAGATTGTTTTTCTTTTACTAATGTAACACAGAATGATGTGGCATGGGTAAAAGGGAAAAGAGAGCTTTGTGAGCAGAGGAATAAGTGTCTTGAGCAAGTGGTGGTGCAGTTCATGCATTTTCCAAGTAAATTCCTTAGAAACTGGTGAAATTGGTCAGTAATCTTTTACTGAATTGGTCACTTTAGAGTTATCAGCGCAACAGAGTGAGAAATCAAGGTGCCAGCTGCATCCTGCAGCTGCAGTTCTTCACAAGACTGGGTCTAACCTTGCCAAATGAAGACTAGAGACATGACAGAGGCCTAAAGCTCCTGATCTTCCTTGCTAAGCTGTGACTTAGCAAGATGACTTAGAGATGTGACTTAGAGATGTCCTAGGGTGAAATGCTGATTCTGTTGTCAGTGCCAAAGCTCCACCTGACTTCAATGGGAGCTGCCTTTCATCCTTTTTTTTTCTTTACCGTTAGTAGACACCATGAGTGCACTTAGGAGTCTTTGTGAGAATCACACTTTGTTGTGGCCGTGGCTGGGCAACATTTATTCAACATGGCACTGTACTTTTTACCTGGAATCAACACCCATCTTTTGTCAGCTCCATGTGTTGTCTATCAGTTTACCTGCTATGCATCTGTGACAGAGCTCATGAGCTCTGAGAAAATCAGAGCTTGCTCCCCCGGGGGTCTCCTGTGTGGGTTCTGATCTGTGGAAATGGAAGGAGTTTGCAGACCAGACTCACCATTGTGCCATAGGAAGGTATTGCAGGCTCCGTGCACTGTGGACATGGGCAGACGTGGAGTTTTGCTACCATAGCTGCTCTGGTCTCCAAATGTTTTTTTTAGGTTTCAGCTCATAAGTATGTGCAGGGCAGAAAGAGGTGATATGAAACGATTCTCAGAAAAGAATTGGTTCCTCATCTACACACACCAGTGCAAAACCAATTAGTAAAGAAAAGCTATTTTCATGTAGCTGTTATAACTGAGAAATGGTATCATTTCACAGTACAAAATCCTTAGGGAATTGACAGGCATTATATTAATTCGGTTTATGTCACACAGAACAGTGTGCACCACTACAAAATTAACAACTTGGTATTTTGAAAGGAATGGTAGATATTACTTACTTGTGGGCCTTCATGTTAGAGACACTTTTTTCCTGATACTGGAGGTAGTTTCACATGCAAAACTTCACCCACAACAAATGACTCAGACCTAATAAAGCAACCCCAGTGAGAAAGCTGCTTGGTGAATGATGAGCTGGCAGGGACATACTGATTTTACAGAGAAAGCAGTTTGAATACATTTCATGTGACTCATCATTCACAGTCTCTCTACTGAGTCTAGCATGTGCGCAATACAAAACCGTATTATTTTGCAAAGTCTTTATTTATCTTAGAGATATTTAGCAGCACACTTACAAATCTGGTGGAAATGTCTTCAGCTAAGTTACCTTTGCTGTCTTTTAGCTTGTCCCACTTCAGAGATTAACACATGCATTAACAAATGCAACACAACAAGTATGGGATGCATGTGTTCAGCTGTTAATATGTAAGTTTACATTAGATCCTTGTGCCATTTTTGGAAGCTTCATGGGGATCTTTTTCTTATCTGTGGTAATTCTAGCTACTGGTTTGTGTCCTGGAAATACCCTTGCAGATTACTGTATTTATCAGAGGAACCAAGGGGAAAACTAGCTAGAACACTGCTGGGTGGGTTTAGCAAAATATGATATTCAGGGAAGTTTTAAATCATTTTGTCTGGTTGTTATGTAGCAGAGCTTAGAGTATTTAACTGTTACTGTAGGGATATTTTATGGTTTAAAAAAACCCTCTCAAATACTGTTTTTTATATGTAAAATGCTTAAATGTAGGTGGATTCACAGATTAATCAGATCAAATAGCTATAGAGTTTAAATAGAGCTGAAATAAAATATTGCCCATGTGCCACCTAATAGCCAAGATACACCAGAAGTTATGAAACAAACATTGGCAGCTGACCAATCCCATGTTAACGAAATTAGAATTTAAGTGATTATTTAATAAAGAAACAAACAAAAATAAACTGAGCTCTAGTTATGTTGATACAGAAAGGCTATGGAGAATTATTTGCAAGGAAGAAAATTAAGAGCTACAGGAGCAGACATTATTTGAAATTCATTTGAGAAATACAAAAAGCAGAGATAATCAAACTCATATCACAGAATTGGAATATACATGTCAATTCCAGAAGATATTCTGCATTTCAGAGACAGGGGTTTCTAATGTAGTGATTAGAAAATGTTCAAGTTCATTCTAAGTTTAAGTGGATGGCTTTATTTCTACTTTATATAAAAAAATTTCCTCAGACGTTTTAGAAATGTGATGAAAAACATTCTGTCAGTTTTTTAGTCTTTATGTCTCTGTCAAAAATGAAAGTATTATAAAGAAAGTCAGTTGTTTCTAGCTCCTGGCTATAGTAAAAAATGCTCCCATACGATAATGTTGAAATGGCTCTCTCTATGTTGATGGTGGCATTTTCATTTGATTTCATTGATATGTCACATGCATGTTCATCATTTCAAGTTCCAGCTTTGATCACAAAGAACAGACATCTAAGGATGCCCATCAAGCAGTTAGTTGTCCAGGCAAGGTTGCACTACCTGATTTACAAGAATGTCACAGAGGCAGAATACAAGTGACATTTCATTATAGCAAAGGTACTAAGAGGTTGCTAAGAGGTCCATTTTTTGTCACAGATGGAAATTGGGTTAGTCTTACCTGATTTAATCTGAATAAATGTATCACAGCTGTTGCTTTTCTCTTTATTAGATCCCGGGCTAATAAACATTGTATGTGGTTATTAGTCGAGCTGAGTTAGGCTAGCCAGCAGTATGATTGTGTGGTTATGTTACCAAAATAAGCTTGGGCTGGCCTGTTTTCCTCATTGCACATCATTTGCATGCTCCTGTTTCTTGCATGGCATTGGTGTCTACAGAGCCACACGCTACGTAAAATTAAGGATTTGTTCCAGCAGAACTAACGCAGTTTTGAGGAGAGCAGTATAGAGGAGGTGGGAAGAATTTTCAGACAAATAAGTTCCTTGACCTTGTGTTACCACACAGCAGCGAAAAATACCAGTGCTAACACTAGGGTGATGGACAGATGTGTGGGACAAAGTATGACTGCCCTGCCCATTGACTGCCTACACATGTGTTGGGTTAAAGTGATTATCAGCTCTTCTTTCTCCCCATGCAAGCCAGCATTGTGGTTACTTATTTCCAGTCTTTTAGAACCTCTTGTATAGTTGAGGTTGTAAAAAACAATTGCTAATGGCTTTAAATTACTTTACCGAGTTCCCTATGAGCTCTAGGCAATAGTAAATTTCACCAGGTATATACAATTTAGTAACCTCTAACCTAGCAAAGTAACTTCTGACTTGTTCTCTTCCTTTCCTAGCCTGAGTTCTTGCTTTACATCACTGCGTTAGTCCTCTGATCACTGCTAACCTCCTGAGACTGCAGTTTCATGTTTGTTGACCAAATAGTTTTCCTGTCCCAGCTGCTCTGGTGTTTGTCATGGGACATCACCCTCCAAGTTGTACTGGTGCAAGTGGCTGGGAGTCAGTTTTGTGGATTAAGTCAGGGAGTTGATCCAAGTTGAAAAAGTCATGTTTTATTAATTGTTTTATTTTAACCCAAATCCCTGAGGGGACAGCATGCCAATGAAAACAAGCTGGGGATTGGGAATACCTTAAGCCACTGACCACTTTCTATTGTGTAAACAAGCCCCTGCAAAGACTTCAGCAAAACAGCTTCAGACTTACATGATTGCAACTGAGATTAAAATCTGGCCTTGATGTATCAGCCATCTGTTTCCACCACAAGAAAAGAGACTCAGCAGGAATATTTGTAGTTCTGAGGATGGGATTCTGGTTTCATTCCTGTAGTTATATATCACAAATAAGTCTATTGTTGGTGTTTATTCTAGTGTGTACTGCTTAGGAACTTAAGAACACTGCAGAATGAAAGGCATGTTTTTGGACAGTCCTGGATTTTAGTCTCTCCAGGTTTACACCAGCATGACTCCAGTGGACGCCTCTGAATTCATACCAATCTGTCTCAGAATATAGCCCTTTTTTAAGTAATGTAAAATGTATATAGTTTCATCTCAACAGCTTTGGAGGAGTGTACTTCACCACTGCTATCTTCGTAGTTCTAATTAAATGTGGCATGTTTTCACTCCTTGACTTTTGCCCATCTCTGAAGTGACCTGCACAGGGAGTGTATTAAATCTGTGAAGGAAAAAACACATAGATGCCTGTACTTTCATTTTCTGCAAATCCATTTAAAAACATGTAAAACAGAAATGAAAATACATACAACGAAATTCATTTCAACCAAACTTATCAACACTTGGAGATATCATTTTGCTGACCATTGTGTTTGTTAGCAGTTACACAAAAAGTTTTACTCTTAAAAATATGGATAATCATTTTGACTGGATTGCTGAATTTTCTGCTATTCCTTTTTACCTGTTTCTATTAGTTATGTCTGGTGCACAGTGTCACCCCCTGATTAATGTCACCCCAGTATGATGAAGTATGCACTTCATTTCTTGGTAAGAATTAAAAGAACTGGAAACCAGTGTTTATAATACATGCTGGAAGAAAATGCTACTTATCTGTTGACTTAATAGCTAAAGGACTATAGCAAAATATCAGAAAGATGAAATTCCCTATTCATTTTTATCAATCTATGGGCTCATGTTTACACTAAAGATGACGCACAATTTGAAATGCCTTGAAAAAAGTTTTGTCTTCTTGCCTGATTTGCACACCTCTTCAAACTTGCACATAGCATAGGATATATTTATTCAGTATACATTTGTTTTGATAGTTTCTTCTTTTTTGTCACACCATTCCTCCTCACATTGTATCACAGTCCTGATTTTGACTTCATTTTCATTGTACCTTCCTCCTGCTGTGCAGTAGATTTGCACATAAAGTCAATTAATAAATATATAAGAGAAAGAACATAGGGGTTTTGGCAGTCTTTGCTCTGGAACCCAAATATTTGGGACATTTACAGATGTTTCTCTCTTTAAATTTTCCCCTCTTGCAACATCAACAAGCCTTGCCCCCTTCTCCTTACAGGCTTCCTTCAGTCTCTCCACTTCTGCAACTTCAGCAAGCATATCCTTTTCAAGGTTTCAAATTTACAGGCCTGATTCTTCACTCAGTTTCCTAAAGGACACCATCAGCAGAGCTGGCTTCTTCCTTCTTTGTAGACCAAGGCAGTCCTACACTAAATCCTTGTATGTCATTCAAGCACTGATACTGCCTGGATGTCATTCTGAAGAAAGAAACTTCACATGGAAGCACATGTAACATCACACAGTGCTGAAAGAAGATACCATTGGTTAGTCTGTTAACCCGCAGAAAATTTGTTGAGTTTTTGGGTTGATTTGGTTTGGTTTGGTTGACTGTTTTTGTTTGGCTGGATTTTGGTGTTTGTTTTTTTCTCAAATACATCCTAGTACATTGTAAAACATCACTGCTTTCAGGGTCTTTTTTCAGAATTTGTTGTGAGGCATGATTGTCATTTTCGCAGGTCATCACTGCAATACAAAGAACATAAAAACTAAAGTATTGTATTTGGTATTCATCAGCATGTGTGATGTGTATATATTTTGCCTGTGCACTGTAGTTCTTTCCAACAGCTCTCGGGTATTTCCCAGTAAATGAGCGTGGGCTAATGGGAAGATTTCAGTGGTCTCACCATGTTATGACTGTCTAAGCGGTCATATGTGTATGTATGACATTCAGGTCCTTAAACACGAGCCAACAGCGTGCTGATGAAGCCTAGCCCCAGACCACATCAGTAGAACAGCGGACAGCAGATTGAGGAAAATGCTTGTCCCCCACTACTTGGTACCTGTGAGATCACTTCTGGAAGGCACTGTGGTACAAGACACTTTGTTACAGTGCATATCTTATCAGTGTATATGGGGCACAATGTATACAAAAACCTCATGGGAAGGTGCAAGAACAGAGACAGTCTCTTTCCAGTGGTACCCAATAACAGGACAAGAGGTGACTGGCACCTGTGGAAACATGAAAGGTCCCTCTGAATAAAAAAAAATAATTTTTTCACTGAGATGGTGACTGAGCACTGACATAGAGTGCTCAGAGAGTTTGTGGTGTCTCCATTCTTGAAGACATTCAAAGGTTGTCTGGACATAGCCCTGAGCAACTAACTCGAGGTGGCCTTGCTTGAGCACTGGACCAGATGACCTTCAGAGATCACTTCCAAACTCAGCCATGCTGTGATTCTGTGACATGCAGAAGCAAATCCAGTGAAGAGTCAGAAAGATGATTAGAGAAACCTATGTTGTAGAAGGCTATTGAGAGGAACACAGTAAAGGTGGGCAAACAATGGAACAGGGGCTCGGACCAATAATGGAATTTCCATCCTTGATGATATTCAGAACACGGCTGGTCAAAGCCCTGAGCAACCTGGTTGAACTTACAAGTCAGGTCTTAGTGTTGATCTTTCAGGCAACCTTTAGGCTGGCTCTTCAGCAACTTAATTATTCTATGATTTGTTTAAAATTTAAGCAAGACTTCCTACTTTTTGCAGGTCTTAATGAATGCAGTGATATTTAAAGCAGGACACAACATAAAACCCAAGCTGTTGGCAAAGATTACTAGTATGAATATATTTTGACATCTCTGTTACTATTTTTACTTTGCACAGCATTTTTGGAGCAAGGACCACAACTGTTGAACGTGCTCCATGAGCATATGTGATATGACCAATATCCATTTAAAAGTTGTTTCACAGAAGAGTGCCCTGAAGATATGACTACAAGAAGCTGATATACTGTACAACAGGCTGTTTTGGCTAAGTGTTAATAGCACAGATTTTAAAGATAGGACATGAAAACAACATTCCAGAAAAAAATTGGACACTTCTGCAAAAAAATATTATGATCCACCCCCTCCTGCCATTTCAGCTGATCATCTCCTACTCTGGCTTACATCCACACTTCAGTAATGCATGTGGAGACAGCAAATTCCCCTGTGCAGGAATAAGATTTGCTGGACAGGAATGTCCTTGCATTGCTTCTACTCATAAGCCTTGGCACAGAATTCAAGGCAGGATTGATTGAATCAATATCATCTTATAAATCTGTGTTAGCTCTGTATGCTGACTATCTACAAGCCAAGGAGGGGAAAAGTAGGTGCTGAGAAGACAGTCAGTGGAAGTTTGCTTAGGATAAGATCTGGAGACAAGTAGTCATGTTGAATTCGCAAGAACTAGTAAACTCAGGGCACCTTAAGTCTGCTGGATTGACACAAGGATACTTGAACGCACTGGCATTATGGTGGGTTGTACAACTCGGACTGAAAAGACTACAGGATTATATGCCCAGCTCACGAAACAGAAGGATTCTCTGAAGGACTTTCTGAACAACTACATAGGAGCCATCAATGTTTCAGCACAATCCTTAACTTCCAAGTACCCAGTGGAGTTATTGTGCCTGCTATTGCTCTGACTGGTAACTATGAGTGAACACATGAGTAAGTTAATGTGTTTTAGTTGTTGCTAGGTAATATTTACCCTGATTCAAGGGCTTTTCAGTTTTCCATGCTCTGCCCGTGAGGAGCTGCACAATAACACGGGAAGGAGCACAGCCAGGACAGCTGATCTGAACTGGCTAAAGGGATATTCCATACCACAGAATGCCATGCTCAGTAAACTGTGAGGAGATGGCTAGTCTCAATCTCTGTTCAGATGAGCTGGGCATCAATCAGCGGATGGTGAGCAATTCTAGTGTTCATCACTTGTTTTTCTTGTGTTTTATTCCTCTTTTTTCCTCTTTTCTTCATTATTATTGTTGTTGTTATTGTTATATTTTGCTTTATGTCAATTATTAAACTGTTCTCAACCCAAGGTTTTTTTCCCCCAGTGTGGGGCATATGAGTGAACAGCTATATGGTACTTAGTTGCCAACCACAACAGTGGAAACAGATCAAGCCACAAAGTTTTGACATAAAATCATTCAACAGATAGCTTCAATGTCAATATGCACTCCATACAGTACTAATAATTTTTATTCCAGTAATTATCCATGGAAGTCTCCACAATAAATCATATCTAAGGCATATTGTCCTACCTTGAACAGTAGTTAGTACTAGATATGTCAAAGAAACTGCAAGAGGCCTGGTCGTATATTTCCAGGGAGTTGATTAACTGTGTAGAAGAGTGTGCTTTCAAAAGCCCTAATTGCTGGTTTTTATATGTCCCTGAAATTATCTGTTGTGTAATATTTAACATTATAATTATAATTATATATAATTTTGTTTTGTGTGAAAGAGTTTCCTACTGCTGCTTCAAAACTACCACTAAATTTCCAGTTTAGTGAATGCCCCCTAGTTCTTGTACTGAGAGCATGTTATTTATTATTGTGATTCTTTCTGTGTGCCCCCACTTACTTGCCTTCTGTCTAAGGCAAACACAGGAGAGTCTGTCAGTGAGTTTCTACTACTTTTTATCTCAGTTAACTCTTCTGTCACCTTTTTGATAGGGGTAATTAAAGTTGTGCAGTGTTCCAGATGACAAGAGATTTTTTTAGTTAACCAAATTGCAATACACAGACATATATTATTATATTTCTGTTCTCTTACCATTATATTTTGTGCATAGCCCAGTAACTGCTTGCTTTTTCCACTGCTGCTTCTTCATGAAAAATGGTCTTTTTGAGATATGTGCCGTGTTTGTTGAGTCTTTTTCTGAGGTACAGACAGTTTAGAAGCCAGGAAAGTGAGCAGTTCCAATGATTTCCTTTGAAGTGTTCCAAAGAGACTTGCCAGCGTTTGGTTTCATCTGCTATCATGTTTTCTATTCACTCAACTTGCTTAAGACCTCCAAAGTTTTTCACAGTTTCTCTGGTCTTGATCTACTTAAATAATTTTGGAATGTCAGCAAAACACTTTCCAGAAAGTTGATAAACAACAGATGCCCGAGGATGGAACCTTGTGGCACACCACAGATAACCTTATGCCACAGCAACGATTTTTCTTTCTTTTTGTTTCTTATTGCTTCACCATTTTTGATCTGTGCAACTACTTTGTCTCCTCCTCCTTCTCCTCTTTGCTTACTTAGCTTCTTTAGTTGCTCCTTTGTAAGGGTTTGTACAAAGGACAAGAGACCTTCAAAATTTATGTCAGCCTTCTCCTTTACCTATGACACTACTACTATACTACTGACTCGCTTCAAAGTTTTTTAACAGATTAGGTCCTTTGCAGAGCTCAGAGTGTATAGATCTCATTTTATTTTAAGTATTTTACAGTCACCAATGCAAATAATTTACCAGCTATTGAAAGCAAACTATTGGTCTCCAGTTGACTGGATGACTGCATACACTTTCACCTGATTGCTTGTACAACACGGACTGTGTTTCAGCCCTCAAGTGTGGCAGACAATCCTGCTCTCCCACTCAGAAAAGTGACATATTGTGTGTATAAATGTACAGACTTTCAGTACTGAATGTTTGTATAAGCACAGGGTACTATTACATTTAATGCAATGAACACAACAGACCACTGAGGCATTGGGTTATGCTGGTGTGATTGCATGTGTTGGCACTAACCTTTTACTCTTTAGATTTGAATCTTACAGTTTACTCCCTTTCTTTCCACATTATCTTCATAACAACTTTACACTTCTGCAAACTACCTGTACAAATGATAACACATCTTAAGTTATGACAGGCAGGAATTTACACACACCAATTTGCAGCTGAGTCTAATACATTCAGCCACTTTCTTTTTCAAAATTCTTAATCCCAAACAAATCTATCTGTGATCTGCTTCCTATTTGCTGCTCTCTCTGAGGGCCCTGTTGCCAGCTTGTCTCTTACAGCTTGTCAGTGTTTGCTTCTCTAGAGCAGATAACGTAATGTCCAGTCTCTCCTGACTACAGGGACTAATCTGTCTGTAAGGAAGCCTTATGTACTGTATACCAACCAGGCTGTATTGACTTCAGTGCTGTTAGATTAGTCTATGGCACCAGATGGCCTTCTGTCTTTTTGGCACTCTCACAAAATGGCCAATCTTACTCTGCTGCTCCTGGGATGGTGAGTATTTGCACATGGAGGATGATGTCTGCACTCAGAAGTCTTTCCTTCTCTGCTAGATTGTTTTGGATTTAGAGCAGAGAGTCCTGGATGCTCAGGTAGCACAATCTGACTCAGTTTGACCCTTTCAAATAAAACAAATATCCTTTATACTACAGTGGAAGAATCCAACTTGACTTTTCCACTACATCCGGAAAGGAGGCTGTAAAGAGAGATTTCTCTTCTGGATGTGCATCTGGATATAGTGGAGCTTGGAATGAGCAAAGATTTTGGGAACATGCAGTTAGCAAAACAAGGAGTAAAACTACGAAGAATTTGTTGCAGACAGCTGAGGTTTGTTCAGCTTTGATCTGATCTGATTTGATCTGATGGTTAATTGTGAGCCAAGACAAATCCGCTGTTGAAAAGCAACTCCAGAATAAGTAGATTCATCCTCCTGGAGATCCTGCCAGAAAGGCTGCTCCTATGACAGCTCACACAGAACTCTAATTGCAACCTCTGTCTAGGAACACAGAAGCACAGCTCATGACATTGTCCCCTATGGCTGTCCAGTTGCAGCAGCAGCTCTTTGCACTGACAGCAGCCAGGTTACAGCAACTTTGGGCATCTCTATTCCACAGAAGAAAGTGAACTTAGCTCTGAAGAGGACGCTGCAATTATATGTGACAATTAGGGTCTGTAATGGATGTGTTCTTCCTACATTTCTCTAGTGACAATTGCATGTTCTTTTGCAAATGCTGGACATTTCTCCCTATCCACCAAACTGGGGAGAGATGAACTCTAGCAAAGAAGACAACTGGGCTAAAAAGGTGGAGATATGACAAGAAATTTGTAAAAAATGTAGAAAACAGAGTGCAAACTTCAGTTTTCCCAGGAAGCAAGATCCTGAACTCTTGCACCTTGCCTCTTCAATGACCCTTACCTCAAGAGTCCTCCTTTTTCCAAAATGACCTCACACTCGTTGTCTGGTCACCTTCTGTAGAACTAAAGTGAGAAAATAAGATGGCACTAGATCTATTAACACATTTGCTCAAGTGAAACAGAGAGATGAAGAGTCAAGGCCTTGTCGTGTTCTGTGCTGAGCTGATGCAACAGGCTATGCTGGGGTGCTGAGGTCTGGAGCAGTACCTGGCCAGGAACAGTTAAAAGTTTGTTGTCCCTATTTTTGTGTGCTGCAGCTAATACCCATCATTTTGTGGCTTCCACAGCATATGACAAGACAAATTATTTGCAGAGAGCTCCTACTGTACAAGTGGTCAACACATATTTCCTCACAGAACCAACAACTAGCATATCAAAAGTGAAGACCTGGTACTTCATTAATTCACTTTCCTTCATGTTTTTTCTAGCTGTTCTTTTTTCAATATTTAGTCAAATAAACCTCCTTGCTGTTTTTATGGAGAGATGCCTAACAAGGGATTCTTGGTCTGAGTGTTCAGTATATTAGTAGATGACTCATCTTTGGATTAAGTGTACGGTGTTAGTGGATGATAGTCCTTGTGAGCTTCGCCTCTCCATTTCTGAATGATCTTGAAGCGTTTATGCCAGGAAATCTAACTTGTGGATTTCCAAACCTAGCACATGGATTTCCTTCTTTAAGCTTTTGAGGGAAAAGACTTAAAAAGAAAATCAGATTTTTAGAATAATTTTCATATCACATAGGAGGCAGTAGTTGATTTCTCAGATGAGTTGTCAGAGATAATTCAAATGCTTTTGGAAGGAAAACTGTGAATCCAGAGGACTGTCTAGACAAATTCATCCATCATCATGCATGGGAATTTCAAAGTGCCCATGGGGTATTCAACACCCAAGTAGAGGGAAGTAACTGTTTAAATCACTCTTAAGGCTTTCTTAAAAACTGCAGTCTACACACAGTCAATGTCATTGGAACATTTTTTCCTTGAGGGAAAGAGCTTAGCAGAGGCACTGGTGTTCCAATGTTCTGAAAAGTTCACTGAGTTATTTTCCCTCTGTAGGGGCAAAGGTGCTGAAATAACTTTAGTTTCCCATCAGTGTTTTCAAGTTCATTTGAACATAAATATTGCCGTTTTACTTTCTCTCTCTTTCTTTCTTTCTTTCTTCCTTTCTTCCTTTCTTTCTCTTTCTTTCTTTCTTTCTTCCTTTCTTCCTTTCTTTCTCTTTCTTTCTTTCTTTCTTCCTTTCTTCCTTTCTTTCTCTTTCTTTCTTTCTTTCTTCCTTTCTTCCTTTCTTTCTCTTTCTTTCTTTCTTTCTGTTTCTTCCTTCCTCGTTTCCTCCTTCCCTCCCTCCCTCTCTTCCTTCCTTCCTTCCTTCTTTTTTAATGCATGGTAGATCTCAGTTCTGTTAGAAACCTCGAAATTCTTGCCTTTCTAATGTGCAAAAGCAACTGTTTGAAACTCATTATTACAGGGCCTCAGTTTTGGTACTGTTCCTAAAGAACACACAAAAATAATACAGAGCACTCTTCTGACCATGAGATCTTCAAAAATGGCCCAAAGCTTTTCAAACTATGAAGGAGAACTGCTCATCTACAAATGGAACTTCAGGCTACATAGAAGGGTAATCCTAATTCTCTTGATTATATGTTTGAATGTGCTCTGAACAAGTCTCTTTCTTCAACTGTGAGTAGAAATAAAAAGATTTTTATCTACAACAATCTCAAAACAAACAAACAAACAAAACCACCTTTCAAAAATTCCCATCTTTTGCAAAGATTATTTCCAGTTTATTTCCAATTCATCATATGCTTAATCCAAGCATGGAAGGCAACTTCCCTGCTGGTAAGCAAGCAAAGATGTTGGTGTGTACTAGACATTTTGGTGGGGAGAGAGGAGGGTTGATACCATGAAGCAAGGATACTATATGAAACTTATGTTCTGCATCATTACTGTGAAAATTTACTCACAGCAAGCTATGCAAGAAATTAAATACAGATACAGACAGGTTTACACTAAAAATCTGTGGAATATAGAAATCATTTATTCTTCTGTCAGTCAAGTTCTTCCCAGTAAATGGTCCTCTTGACTGACTGAAATTAAAAAAGGGAACATGTTACCACAGCCTTCAAATCCCCGTTGCTTAGCTAAAGCATGGCGCTGAGTAGAGAGGACAGTGTTTGTGTGCTGTAAGATTATGGAAACTGTGTACAGTGGAAGGCTGGATGTTAGCTGGATGAGTGAGTAGACTCTGAACAATACAGCATTGGTGTATGACAGTAGAACACGATGCTGAAAGGGTATCATATCACATGGGCTTCTCTAGACCGGAAAGGCATTGTAGCTTAGATAAAGTCAAACAGACAACGTTCTTTGCTTGTTGTAGCCTCAGAGGGAAGTCGCTGTTTGAAGAGATTTTTCTGAAATACCCACAAGCTGAGTTATTGATTAATGGTAGATATTCACCTCTTCAGATAAAAGCCCAGATTTGTTTTGCCTAATAGTAAGGAGAAATTAAATAAAAAGCCATTTTACTCAAATCTAGATAAATAAATATTTTTTTAAAACTAAATTAATAACGTTCCTATGCCAAAATGTGCCTTGTTCTTTTGAGCATTATGGCCAGCCAAGGATCACCGTCAATAAGACGACTATCCCTATTTAGATCAACTGGCAAACATAAAACCCATCTGTGTGTTGTTTAACAGGTGCCATTTTAGATCCATGGGGAGCAAAGCAAGCTTTGTACAGATGGACAGTTATTCATTGGACCCTTGCTAGCAGTAGAATATTTATTCAGCCACTGCCTGCCTACAAGTTCAATATGTGAAAGAGCCAGTGAAAAATGTTTCTGGTGGAATATATTTTGAGAGGCAAATAGGAGGATAAAGAAGAGGAAATTCCACTAAAAATGCTTGTCTTACATTCACCAACAGTCCCATTTTCACCAAGAAATGCAAGTTCTGGTGAGTGTTCTGGGAGTCACTTGCTGCTACCCAAAGGCTTTATTTAATACTAGAAATACTATTAAATGGTATACTTTTCATAGAAAGGAAAAGAGTTCCTTCTCCTGACAGCAGTTGTATAAATTGGAATGGAAACTGGCAAGTCCCACCCACTGTGCCAGGTAGTGAAAAATCCTTTTCTCCACTTAAGTTATCACTTCTGGTTTGGGGTTTCTTTTTTTAATTTTACAGATGACCTACAGAACTCAGAGAAAGGTATATGAAAGTTTTCATTTATATAAATAATTAAAAGTATATGAAAAAAAATTCCAAAATGTATTTTGCTAGGTCTAGTGAAAAACAGTTTGCCAGGCTGACTTGCAGCGAAGAGGAATGCCTTTTGCTGTGGAAAATGCTGCAGAAATCCTGGGAGTTACTGTGAGTGTTCTGTGCAGGCACTGAAGTGACCCTCTTTGTCTGCAGACTCATAAAAATGACTGAGTGACTAATGTAGTTTGCAATAGCAGTCTGCTATTTATGTATTTTTATGGCCATACACACATTTTAGGCTGCTCAAGCTTAGTAAAGGCATCTCCATGTAAATGACACTAAGTCTCCAGTATGGCAAGGCAAGCAGTAAGATCTTTGAGAAAGACAGCTGACCCTGAAGCTGTTGTTAGCACTACCTGCAGTTGGGTGAATAGTGATTCAACCAGAAAGAAACAGACATTGTGGTTTGGATGTTAAATATAACACCCTTGATGTTAAACAGTGTATAGACTCACAAAACCTAACATCATTTTTTTGCAAGATACACTTGCAGACCTGCCAATTCTCAAGCACTTTGTTGAGCTTCCTGACCATGGCCACTACTTTTGCTTCCACCACAGCTTCTAACTCAGGTGAAAAAAAGGCGCCCAAGTGCCTTATATATTTGATGTTAAAAACTGGCTTATGAGACCTTGGCAACAGGGGACGCATAACAAGGTATTTATGTTATCTATTATTGCTTTCAAGGGTGTCATAATTGCTTCAGGTTGACTAAATTTTAAGATGTGGTGAAAAAACACATGATGATAGCACATGATAGCACTTTAACAAAAAGCCAATTGCACTGGACAAAAATACCATTTCTATTACTACTATCACTAAAGTATAAATATTACCAAAAGGGAAAAAAATAAGTTCTTAGATAAAACAAAAGGACCAATATTTTCCAATTTTATAGTATCTCTCTAGAATCATAGAAAGTTGAGTTGGAAGAAACCTTTAAAGATCATCTAATCCCTGCCACGGGCAGGGACATCTTTCATTCTTAAAGATCAAATTCTTTGAAGCCCTGTTCAACCTGACCTTGAACACTTGCAAGCATGGAGCATCCACAGCTTCTACGGTCAGCCTGTTCCAGCATCTCCCCACCTCGTCAGAAAATATTTCTTCCTTTTGTCCAATCTAGATCTTACCTCTTTAAACTGTTGCCCCTTGTCGTATCACTACATGCCTTGGTAAAAATTTTCTGTCCATCTTTCGCATAAGCCCCTTTTATATATTGAAAGACCACAATAAGGTCTCCCCAGAGCCATCTCTTCTCCAGGAAGAGCAAACTCAGCTCTCTCAGCCTTTCTTCACAGCCCTCTGAGCACTTCCATGGCCCTTCTCTGGATCCTCTCCAGAAGGCTGATGCTGTTCCTGTGCTGAGGACCCCAGAGCTGGATGCAGGAGGGGTCTCACTAGAGCAGAGCAAAGAGGGAGAATCACCTCCCTAGACCTGTTTGCCACCTTCTGATGCAGCTTAGGATGCAACTGGTTTCTGAGTTGTAAGTGCACATTGTCAGCTCGTGTCCAGTTTTTCTCAGAACTTTTTTTTGTGCAAAAGTAGCATCCTGGTGATTTGGAAAAGAAATATTCTGCATCTACATCAAGCTGGACAGAGTTTATACGAATAGATAGAGTAAAAAAAAAAAAAGAAAAAGGTAGGAAAAAAAACGGTTGTGTATAGTTCCTCATTTAATTTAAAAGAGATGTTTAGGAAGAGCAAAATATTCATTCCCAGAAGAAAACATTCAGGGTTGAGTTTTGAAAGTATTCGAGAAAACACAGTTCTCATTATATCATGAAGAGCTGCCTATACTAAAGTCATCGTCCAGTCCAGCCACTGGTGTGCATGGAGGGGGTGGACTCTTAGCAGAGATGAGCAAATTTTTCCTATGCTTTTTTCCAGAGTTTTGAAGAAGACCTTGAAAAGAATTATAGCTGCTTATATAGGGGGAGCTGTTAAGAAAAGAATGTGAATCAGGTTTTCTTATGGGCCAGCAACTCAGAGCAAGAAGTAGAAAATCAGGGGCAACCAGAGGCATTCATATTACATTTTAGAAAATTTCTCAAAGTGTCTGTAAAGGCCTGGGCTCTTGCTATCATGCTTCTAAAATGAACCTAGTGGGCTTTTTAAAACATATTCATTCATTGGTTAGAGACAGAGAGGGGAAAGTTTAATAGCACTAAATCAACATTGAAGCTACAACAGTTGAGTTTTGATGGTGTTAGTCATTATTTTTACTTACATGCTTCTCTATGGCATTTCAATCTGCCAAGGATCATGCCTACAATGCAGACAAAAGATAAAGATGAATATACACAAAAGTATGTTTTCAGGTAGTTCTGTCTTCCTTAATAGAAGGAAGATTCTTGCTTCACATCAGCAACAGAATCAGCACCAGATAGCTTGGCTCTGCTCTCACCCTGCTTTTAGTGGCTGCCTCCCCTACTCAGAGATCTTCTCTTGTGTCCTAGTGAGTATCACCCATGCAATCCTTTTTATTTGTTTTTTGACAGTCAGACATATCTCTCTGTGCATGTATTGGGGGAGGCCCTTCTCGCGCTCCCCCTCCTGGAAAGTGTGAGAGAGCCCTGATCTGCTCTTAAGTTCTTTTTTCCGGGGCCTACTCTGCTTCCTTTTCCTTTGGAGATGCATGGAGTCTTTCTCAATATGTTCTATTGTATTTTATATCTAAGTTCACTTCTTATTTTGTATTATGAATTCATTTGTTTTCTTTGGGTTTGCTAAGTGCAGCTAGTTCTATGCATGGCTCATTAAGTTACTTCTAAACAGCCACAGCCAAATCTCAGCCAGAAGCCACTGTTGAAAAAGCGGTGTTTTTCTTGCTTGTTCTCTCTGCTCAAGGAAAGTAATTGAGTTTGTATAATTCACATTTTAAGTTCATCCAATAAAAAAAAGAGATTCTTCAACCTGTTGGGGTTTTTTTTATCCCACAAGTGTGAAAATTAGATTTATCAGTTATTAACTTGTTTATTTTTTTAAGGTATCTAGCTTTGTGTCACTGTTGATTTCACTATTTGCAAACTGGCTTTGTCATTTTATTGATAGCACTTGAGTGAAGAACTCTCTGATAATATATGCAAACTCACAGCTCTCAACAAGCTTTACAGCTCCGTTAATGAGGGGATTAACAAGAGCACTGCAATGTATTTAACCTGCGGCACTAGCTCTGTTTCAATAAGACTTCAACAGCCTATTAAATGGAGTGGGGGCTCAATTAACCCAGACAAAGGCCACTCTACAGAACATGGCAGGGAGGACCACAGTTAGCATCTGCCTAAGCAGCTTGTTCCGAGCTGGAAATAAAGAGGGTGACATGTTCTTGCCCCGAGCTATGATATAACTGAAATGGTGATTCTAGTTCATCTGCGCTGACTGAATAGGTGGCGGCATTGAAACCCACCACTATCTCGCCATATGACAGTCTGTAAAATCAGAGTGCACTCAACGGTCACCAGGAGCCTCCTGCCTGGTAGGACCAAGGCATTGTTCTGGGAGAGGTCGGTGGGAGCTTCCACTAGCACAAGGATGCAGTGCCGGCACGGTGTTACGTTTGGACAGTCAGGGAACATCACGTCAGTAGATCTTCCCGGGAACGTTTGAACAATCCCCTGCTGGAGGAGGATTTGGCATAGAGGTGTTACTGGTCTTTGTGTAATCTGGTATTTCATTGGAGATTAAAATAGAAACATGACACATAAGCAGGGTGGGAGAGAAACAAAATTTTTTAAAAATTCAAATCATACAACAGCAGCATACCTACATTTCTCACTCAGTTCTTTTTTAAATTTTGAGCGTTTTAAAAGGTGCTACTCGTGGTTAAACTTGTGTTGAAAATGCTTTAGTGGTTAAAGACCTAATTCTTCCCTTGTTTTGGGGATGAGAAGAAACAATTTTGCTATTCCTGAGGAAATTAGCTAGTTTGAGAACACTGGCTACTATTTTATTTGGTAAGTCTAGGTTTAGGTTTCTCATTAGATATTGTTACAGATCACATGTCTTTATCAAGAAATGGTCACTGATGAAAGAATAGCATTAAGGTAGTGTTGTGTGCCCTGGTGTAAGAATTTAGAGGCCATGTTGCAATCATTTGTAAGATAATTGAAAATAACAGAAAACAGCTTTTTTTTTTTTCTAATGGAAAAAGTAGAAAATAACAAAAAATTCTAGCTAACAACCAATCAAAAATGCAATAATAATAGTAATATCTCCTGCAGAATATGTTAGAAAGACAAAAAACCAGATAGGGAATATGCATTCATAACTGGATTAGTTGTAAATTCTTTCAGAAAACACACTTTTTTTTTTAACTCTGTGGCACAACTCCGCTCAAAAGGGTGAGATGGTTTTCTGTTAGTTTCCTCTTTTCCTACGTGTTCGTCAGAAAAACATGTGCTCATGAACATATACCAAGCAGTAAGCCTTTCAATGGCACATGCCATAATCTGGTGACATGGGCCAGTAAATAAACTTGCATTTTTAGCAGAATAGATGAAGGAGCAAGGTCTACCCAAATAATTTGGGAAAACTGTACGGGCTCTGTAGAGTGCGTAAATGAGTGTCAAGCCCCTGGCTTACCTGAGAATAAATGTATTTAAACCATTTATCTACCTTGTATACAGCAATAAGCATGCACACTGCTTTTTCCCATGACCATTTACTCTAGTGCTCTGTACATTTGTTTTCATGCAAGATTCAAGGCCAAAGAAACATAAGAATCCTTCACTTTTATGAAAGTTGCTTCCAGGTTTATGACTCTTGTGAAGTCTTAGATCCCAAGTCTTCCAAGGCAGAAAACATCTGCATTTCTAATGCAGAAAACAAACAAAACCCAACTTTTTGTATCCCCTCCAGAGATAATTAAGAGACACAAAAGGGCAGACACCCAATTACTTTTGCTTTGAGGTCAACTTTAAGTATTTCTACTTATCATAGTACAGACACATGCTGCTAATTTTACACTTTTATACAGAAGGTAATTTTCTTTCCTTGGATCTGTATGTTATCACGGTTTGAGGATAAAATACGTGAATTACCATAGCAAAGGATTGACTTCCAGAAGAGAAAAATAAAAGGAAGTTATTAAAAGAACACCGGTGTTCTGTTGGGATGCATTTGCTTTACCTTTTTAAGTTTAACCTGAGGTTAATAGGGCATTATTGCCTCTAATCACATCTAACTAGACATGCCTCATTGGTAGTATGCATACATCATTGAAAATTCTAGATGCAAAGTTGTCATATTTTAAAAGAGGGGAGAAAATCGGAACAAATTACATTGTCAAATAATTAGGAACTGCATTATGCCTTCAGCAAGAATGTTATGTAGTTTCTGTAGACTTGAGTGCACCTTCCTAAAGTTTATTTTGATTCCATGAGTCTTTGGCACAGAGAGGTCCCTGGTGTGCTGGGAATGTTACAAACATATAGAAATTAGGATACAGGATGAGCATAGAGGATGTGACGACGGCATGAGAGGTGGTCTAAGCCAAGAGAGTGATTTTTGATCTCCTTTTCCTATCCAGTGTATTCTCCCCCACAGTGACAGTAGCAGTTGCTATTTGGGAACAGCATGCACCACTGGGTACTCTCTGCAGTCATTTCCTCAGTATTTCCCCACCATCCACAACTGCTGCATTAAGGATGTTAGAAAATGCACCCCTGCCTATTTATTTCAGTGTCTGCTCATGGATCTGTTGTCCGTGAATTGTCTAGACCTCTTTGAACCTATGGATATCTTCTGTCTAACACTGCCCGTGGCAATAGAGTCCAGAGGTTCATTCCTGTTGTTTAAAACTGAACTAATTACTTAGAAAATAATTTCTAGGTGGGTCTCCTGTTTGTTGTGTGCCCCCTTGTTCAAAAAGTTTGAGACTTGCTGAGTAACCACTCACCTCGTCTATTGTCATCATAAGCTTCTAAACCTGTCCTCTAGTCCTCACCCATCTACTGTCCAACTTGAGGAATTTCATCCTCTTTAGTCTCACACAAAGGAGTAGCTCCCTCTACTTAATTATTTTATTTCCTGTTCTCCATATTTCCTTCCTTTTCTCTGTCTTTTTTGGGTATGTAACTGAAAATAGTACTCACAGAAGCTCCAAAGCTACAACAAATTCTTGCCTATCACGTGCATCATTTTCTACCCATTCTTCCCTTTTCAATCATGGTCATTGAATTATAATAATTATTAAATCATAAGACAATAATGCATTAGGCAAAGTGATACAACAGGAGGAAAAAATGGCGTAGCACACATTGCTATTGATCCTCTTCTAAACCACTTTTTGTCATCAGGAAAAACATATGCACTATATAAGTAGCGCATAGATCTTTGCTCCCTGTCAGTGCCTTACTAGATATGCTGGCTTCCAGCCAGGCCAAGTTAACTGGAACTCAATTAGCATCTTTAACACTTTTAAGCAGTTATTTTTTCTACTTTTATTGGCAACCGATTTCCTGTGAGTTTCGCTGCACAAGAATGAAGATGTCTGTTAATTTTTTCAGTTTAATGCATGGCTTTCAGGAGAGGACAAAAATCAGCGTGGTATTGGATGTTGATGCATGAACAGGCAATGGATGAGTTCGTGTATAACAAATAACAGTATTTCAAAATGTCAATAATATACAAATTTTAAAAAGTCTAAATCATAGGAATAGCCATTAGAAAATCCATCAGATTCACTACTAAGGAAAACTATCAACAGTGTTTGTCTTAAATTCTCACCAATTTGTCTTAAATTCATCCCCTGTCAGAGAACAGTGGCGCATTGGAGTGTGGGCATTTGAATGAGGCAAAAAAAGAAAGAGGTGAAAGCAAAATGGAGAACGATAGTTGAAAGGAAGCACACGAAAAAAACATAGTCCATGAACATTTATCTTACAGACAATTTATCCATAGAATTAAGAATTAGGTTTTGTGGAATCAAAACCATATTCCCTTATTTGTGTACCTCAAGCTGAAAATTGTTTCCTAACAGATCACCAAAACTGGTGAGAGGCTAGATTGTGAAGCTTTTGACTGTCACAATAAACCAGGAGTTCAGGAAGAGATTGGGAAGCATCTGAGCAAAGAAAATGAACATCTTTCTGGGATACTTGGATAGCTGCCAGCTCACACATTAAGCTCTGTTTTCCAAACCAATTGTTCTGTTGTTTCAAGTGAAAATAGTCTTCATCCTCTGCCTGGACTTCTTGCTTTTCACAAGTGAATTTGGCAGCCTAAACATGTGGGGTTTTTTCCTACAACTTCCTGATATATAAGCATTTACCATGGTATATACATTCATATAATTTATATAAATAGGAAAGAAATATGATAGGTTAGCATTACAGAGCTACTGAAAGATACTCAGGAAATACTGTCTGATCATGTTTTTTGCTTTGTTGTTGTTGTTTATTAAACAATAGTTTACAATGAACAAAACAGCTATTAATTATTAGCTAATACTTATAACACTTCAGTCTGTTTCAAGGCTAAATACTGCTAAATCTACAATACAAATGTCTGCCCAGAATTAAAGCTATTAGCCAACATGAAAGACGTAATTATACCATTAATTGTTCATATCCTGAAAAACATTTGCAACAGATGCCAAAGGTGGGATTAGGTACATGCCAGTAAAGCCTCACTTATGGATGGTTTTCAAATACTGTAAATTGCTTTATGATTATCAAAAGGATACACATATGAGAAAATGTGTGAATGAGCTTGAGTTTTTCAGCCAAATAAGAAACCTAGAAATTGCTTTACTAGATCAGACCTGCAGTTAGATCACAACATAGAGTGTCTGACAGTGAATGACACCAAGGTGTATCTTATACTCTAATAATTAAGTTCTGGTGAACCAGGTTTATAACTGGTTATGATATTTATGGATGCTCTTGATATCGGTATAATAAAGTCCAATTTACTTTTGCAGCTTCTTGTGGTCTTGCTTTGTTGGCTTCCTGTGACAGTTCTATAGTCCAGCCAAAGTCTGTGTGGAAAAAAAATAACTCAATTTTTTTAACTTTTAATATCTTCCAATGTAAATGAATGTTCAACTTATCTTTGTAGAGCGGAACTTTCCCCTAAAGTGCATTTTTAAAATAGACTTCAACTTTTATTCTATCTTTTCCTGGTTTCTCCGGTAACAAGGACCTGAATGTCGAATAGATTGCCTCTCTGCTGGTAAGGAGGATATATGGATTGGGCGAGTGTCTTAAGCTTGTTTCTATGATTCTAATCACAAACTTTACTCAGGATTTTATCAATTACTCTTGGAGTTATAGAGAGTTTATGTCAACAGGAGCCAGAATGATAATCATTGACCTTTGCTTTTGTGCTTTTATTTGAGCTGAAAAAACTGAGATGGAAGAGGACCAAGGAATATGTTTTTCCTCCTAGCTTCATCAAACTACTTATGATCTTCTGTCCTCATTGAACCTCTACCCAGTTTTTGTTCAGAAAGTTTTCTGAGTATTTCAAAATGTGCCAGTTCTGAATGATTATGAAAAGAGACATGAGGTCTGTTGTACTTATGATCACATAAATGATTTTAATTCTTTTAGCCACTTATCTATTGAATGTGAGAATAGATGCTAGCCTATGTACATTCAAATTAATACCTTAATTAAGCTTGGGAGCATTGGACATAGTAACAATAAAAATTAATAGCTCGCAGCTAGCAATTATCTCAGGTAATCTGATGGAGCAGTGGTAAAATGATCCACTGGTTTTTAATGTTTTCTACATGTTTCGTAAATCTGTAGGTGGTGATGTTCATTCTGCAACAGTTATCCTGTAAAACAGCACAATAGGCCCAAGTCTTTTGGTTCCCTCTTCTCTCGTGAGTGCCATGTCATGGCCCAGTTTTAGATAAGCACGACTTGCTGGAACCAACTCTGACTCCGTTAGGCTAAATCAAAGTCCTCCACTGTTTTTAGGTTCACACACTCAACTGCTGTTTGAGATCAGGGCAAAAAGGAGCTGAGACAAGCAACTGCAGGAGGGAGGATGAGAGAAGGAAACATTCTATGATGAAACTGCTGGGCTCAGACTGTTTGTAGAGAGGAATTTGTTCAGATCTGGTACATTTTACTTTGTTTTGGCTTAACTGGTTGGCACTGTTACTATGTATATTGCTGCATTCTCTGCCTTTCTATGTTGCATGCATCACCGGTGAGAAATGGAATCTTGTTTTTTTTCAAAAGGTTGTCCTGTGGGTCATATCTGTGCACTGGCTTTTAGAAGCAAAAGCTTAGCACTTGGATTTGAACTGAGAAAATACAGCTGCTTTCATTTGAGATAGATTTTCTTGACTCCTGCAGCAAGATTTTGTGGTAACAGTTTTAAAGGTAGTTTTATATATAATGCTACCTCCAATTATTTCTTTCTGGGCAAGACAGATTTGTCCTTCCATACTTGGCCTCAGAGGCCCTGCTCAGTCCATCTGGAGCTGCTGCCTTACAGTGTAATTTTAAGGGAAATGTCAGAAAGTTAGTTCGCAAGTTCTTGAATTTCAGGCCTAAGGGGTTTGGGGTGGTATTGTTTTTGGGGGGGGTTTTTTTGTTTGTTTGGGGTTTTGGGGTTATTTTGGTGGTCTGTGCTTGTTTGGTTTTGTTTGATTGGGGTTTTGTGTGTACAAGGTTTTGGTTTTGTTTTTATATAGATATATATATTCACTCCTTTTTTACCAAGGAACATCTGTCCCTATAAACATCTCAGAAAGACAGGGTATCACTGATGCCAGTAGTTGCTTTAATAGAATATGGTTAAAGATCTGTGTGGGGAACTTTGTATTAGGCTTCAGCTCATGCTGAAACAGAGGGTTTATAATTTTTTTAAGACTCTAAATTCATTCCTGTGGACAGCACTTCAGAACCTGATACAATAGGGGAGGCTTGTTCTGGATACAGCCTCTACTTCATGCCCCAGCTTTTAGCTCTCTTAACACAAAACGCTGCTTTTCTCTGTCTGCCTTTTGCTACCCTCAGTCCTTTCAGTCAGCTGTAAACAAAAGAAGAAAAGACTTTTCTAGATACTGTTTTAATCAAAAGTGTTAACTGTAGCACTATTTCTGCTGGGGGGGGCGGGAATTGTAGTATTTATTTGGCTCAACGGGGAAAGATAAAGACATAAAGTAAACAGAGTTGCCTTTTTTCCTTTTGCATTTGTGGCAACGGAAATGACTGGACCATCGTGATCCTGAAAACGCTGAAATACTGGCCATAACAGTAGTTTTCATACCCTTTCAGCCTTATTGGGCGGGGAAATGCAGATGTTATTTCTCTGTCATCAAGGGAAAAGAGACTGACACTTCATGATGTTAAGACAAGACTGTCAGACACCACTGGAAATAATGAAGCTTGACAGTTCCTAGGTTAATACTGCAAGTACCAATCCTGTAAATTTCAATTAGCCCTGACAGCAGTAGGGCTTAACGTGATATTTATGTGAAGTGGTGTGTTGGTAGCTTTCCTTCACACTTACGAGGAAAAGGATCTCTCTCTCCTCCCTTCTCTCCCTCCCTCCCTCCTTCCTTCCCTCTCTGTCTGTCTGTCTCTATTTCTCTTTCTCTCTCTCACACACACACACATGCACAGAGTAGGCTTCAGCCTTCAACCTATTCATCTTATTTACTTCTTGAGATGCCACGAAGATACTTTAAGTATCTCAGACTATCTCTGTGTGGATAAACTTGGGAATCCAGATATTCAGAACATATAGGTGCCTAAAACTTGCCAAAAAATATTCCAATTTTAACTTTCACAAGTGCTCCACTACCTGAGCTCTGTGGAGTTCTGGTAATGGCAAGATATCAAAACTGAGGCCCGACTTCCTGCATAAACCTGGTTCTGGTGTAGTCCTACTGTTGACTCCCCCCCTGGAAGATATGGCTTTGACCAGGAGTAGCTTTGTCAGCATGACTAACAATGCTTTGTCCCTCCTGTCCTTTCCTCTGTGGTATCAACCAGTGCAAGACATGCACCTCTGTGATGCAATGTGATCACAGCTGTGCACCCCCACTTGGTTTAGATCACTATTGATGTCCACCCCAACTTCTATCAGCAAAACACCTTCTTTTGTTACATTTTGTCTCAGTTCCCTGAATGAAATAAGCTTTTACAGGCAAGAAATTGCTTTTTTAACTGAGTCCGTGCTAGCACTCCTGCTGACATTAGTGATGCTGCACTAAAATCACACCTCTAACCAACTCTGTGCAACACACTGCTTTACCAGCAAAAGTTTCTAGTGCTGTCCTGCTGTCATGTAGTCCTCCACGTCAATTTGGTGCTAAATATAGGTGATACGTGTGAAGATTTTAGCCTACCTGCTGTGCATAAGAGAAGTCAACAAAAAGCCTCAGTTGGGCAGAGATTCCTGCAACAAAGTGCAAACATGCTACCAACAAAATCCAGTCATATCCACGCTTGAGATGACCAGGGGTATTACATTTTTTAAACAACAAGCAAATGTGAGACATATAAAAGTGTGGGACAAATAACACGTAGATGGGCTTAGAAGGCACCGAGCAGTGTACCTCTGTCAGTGGCTTCCCTGTTTACTGTCAGGACAGACATCCTATGCATGCAATCTCAGAGAGCTTGCGAGCACTAACTTCCCTCTGCTCCCACTGAGACTACTGGGAAATGAAGGTGTTGAGCACATTGGCCAAAACAAAAACAGCTCTAGGGCTGAGTCCTCTCTTAGCAATTAAAGAGAGCAAAAATATATGTTAAAGATAGGGGTTAAAGGCAGCAAGAGCCTAAAAAGGGCACCTAATTTTAAAGATACATAATACCACTGAAGCTGACCTATTGGCGCACTTTCCACCCTGCACCACTTTTGGTGATCTCCCGATCCCGATACTGCAGCAGCTGAACTCGCTGAACCAACAGATCATTATGCAGCAAAAGTATGAATAGTTTAGTGTTAAATTTGTAAATCTAATTAGCTTCAGAGCTGCTGCCACAGCGTGGGAGTATAAGGCTGGAAGAGGTGACACAGTGTTGGGATGTACTGGTAGTGGTAGAGCGAGGGGGAAGCAGATCTCTCCTTTTAAGGACGGCAAGCTATTAGAGCATCTCAGACATGAGATTTGTCCATATTTCCGGCAATCTTGTAGTTTTGCTTAAAGCTTATTTCAGCATCAGTCTTATCAGTCACAAAATCAGGGAGGTATGCTTAAATTTTATGATAATACAATAAACCTAGGCTACATTATGGAAGTTCCTGCTTTTTCATAGGTCTTGGGCACCAAATGCAGCTGTCAGAGGAAAGATATTTGAGTTGTTCAGCTGAATTCAGATGAATTTTTATTTAAGTGAAAAGCTTGCCATTCTAGAATGACTTCTGCATGGTTGTAAGATAATCAGAACGAGATACTGATAAAGAACAAATTCTGAAAAGTCACAAATTTGAGTAAGTGGGATATGTAAAAATTTTGGATTTGAAATGAGATTATCTCATGTTAAAAGAAAAACTAATTGTAAGACTAACATGGAGCATTTTCTCATTTCAATTAACCGAGTTGGAAAGGTGGAAAGGTTAATCAAAATCACTTCTTGCCTTTGGAAACTGTGAAAGAAATACATTCTTCTAGTGGGGAAAAAAAACCCCAACAAATAGCTTAAATATTGGTGTACATATTCATTGTGGCATTCTATGTATGCTTTAATTTATCCTATAGTCTCACTGTCTTGTATCCTTCCGTTCTTTCTCTTCCCACCTCTCTTGCTACTTGTTGGGTGATTTACTTAACACTTTGCAAGTGCCTCTTCTGTGCTATGCATATTCAATTTATCAGAGCTTCTCAGAACAGGTGTCTTCAGGAGAGGAAGTCTTTTTCTTCCTGGCCACACTTTCTCTATACAAACAGCAAACTGCAGTAATTGTCTCAAGAATTTAGAGAGTCAGACACAGCAAAGCTGAAGGTCCTCTTCTTTGCTTTGTCTAGTAAATGTGCTGATTCACTGCCATTACCTACTTCAGAGAGCTAGTTCCTCTTCAGAAGCAAGAAAATTAAAGTTCCACACTGGCAATAAGGAAAGAGATTGTTTTTCCTTGCTCTTTGACTGGGAACTCCTACTGCCCTGGCAGTCTCTAATTTGGATTTCTTTTAAGAATCAAATTTTTGGAAGGACACAGTCCTGTTGTAGCTTTGCTCTGCTGAATTAATGAAGGTTTTATAACATCTTCAGTGGGATGAAATCAAACCAACAATGGATACGGTGCAAAATCCAATCCTGCATCTTTTGTATTATCACAGTTTTTTTCCTGTGACTCTCATCCCAACCCTATTTCTGCAGACTGTTTTCAGGAAGAGACAGCCATCAGACAGTGAAGTCATTATTATGTGAGGGGAGTGTTCAACTCAGAAAGAAATTTCCCTCTCTTTGCTTTTACCAGTTCAAACATATTTTGGTTTTCCAGCCTCTTGCACCAGCACTGTGCTGCTTTGCAGTGCCAGTGTTTTTGCTTTAGTCTTCCATATTTGTGCTTTAGCCTCTGTCTGTGGCATGGCATAATGTATTAAATTCAGAAAAGCTTAATCTTCCGCCATTTGATTCCTAAGAGTCCAGTGAGTCATTTCATGTGAAAACAAAAATCTCTGTTGCTTACTCAGGAGTTTTTGGTGTGTTTTAACCTTAGATTCCACTGTGGTGTCATCCAGTTCAAAACTTTTGTACCTGTAGATATTTGAGTAGAATGGGAGTTCATTGTTTCTCTCCTTTCCCTTTTTTTTTTTTTTCCCTTCTGTAATTCTTTTTCATCTTTTTTTGCACATTGAAGGCAAAGGAACAAAGGTAAATTAAAAGCTAGCATGATGGGAATCAACTGTGAGTTTTTCACTGCAGTATTGGTTTGCTTTTAATGCAAGAGAATCTTTGTACAAAATAGAACTCACAGGAGGAAGACACACCTGGAATTTCTTATATTGGATCATTTTATCAGAAGTCTCTGGTACATCACACCTCCAATATACCCTCTTTCCAAATAGGACCCTAGTTAGCCTCATGAGCTGTTCTTCTGTTTGTGTAACTCATAATTAGAGTGTCCCCTCAGCTTAGTCACAGAAAAAGCAGACACTTAACAATGCTGCTTTGAGAACACACTACAGTGTAAAATGTGTGTGTGTGCTTAGCTTGGCACAGTGTGAGTTTGATTCTGCAAAGCAATGAATGCTGCTCCCAATCCAGTAAGCCCTGTCCTTAAGCATGTGTATTAATGACATACTTGTTACATACGTGTAGGCTGAGGGCTTAATCCTGGGTGGATGTCTGGACTGAAAATGGGACATGGCAAACAAAAGGATTTGTATAGCTTGCGGTTGTTCTCAGAGCTACAGTGCATGACCAGCTTTGAGAAACCAGTCTCCATTTCCACATCTGGGCATGCAAAAATGTAGTCACCAAAAATCAGAGATCGCTTCTGAAATCATGAACCTTTGCAATGCTGTGGTTTTCATTGCGCTGTCAGAGCTGACTGGAAAAACACACGTTAGATATTGAAAAAGAAATCAGATGTTTCCAAACTCACAGAAACTACTGAAGGGATTTGCCTATCATTACCAGACTAACGTTTAAAGTAAAAATTGGTTGCATTTTCTGTTAGTGATGACCTTTACTAGGAAACAAATACTGAAAGTAACAAAACTTGAAGTCAGTGAAGCTGTTAAGAAAAGAGGGGATTTGTGAAAAGTTTGAGACCTTCTGAGAGGTGGGCTCTGATGGATTAATTTACAGTGATTTAAGACACTATTGACCCAAACACCTATTCAGCTCTTTGGCTGGAGCTTGTATCTTCATTTGTAGGTGACAGATAGGAGTCCTTGCTGGTACATCACCTCTCCTGGGTCTCATTTCAGTGTCTGTGTGCCAGCCCACCTTTTCTGGTAAGAGAGTAAATGAGAAAGAATATGGGAAAATTGAGAAAGAGGTGAGAGTTATGAAGGAAAGTAATTTAAGTCAGTACTCTCCTATATCTGTCAAAAAGAAATGGAACAATTATGTGCTGTGAAGATAAAATAAAATGTGTACTTAGTAGTTTTCTTTCAGCACTCAGGGTCAATATTCTTCAAGGTGTAAATAAGCAGTTTAATGGAGAGAATTAAATGAAAGGTCAAGTCCTGTTCCGCGGAATTATTCTTTCACTCCACCACAGTCTGGTGTTAAAGGTAGCTGAGTCAGTCCCACACAAATCTACCGGACTGTTATCAATCTCTACTGGTAAGGAATCAATTTGGTAGTTCCTGTTGCATTCAGTAACTGCCAACCTTAGAGCAAGGAGGAACTGATGTGACTGGGAATCAAGGCAGTTGCTGCAGTGACTGTCAGTCCCATGTCTGGCCCCTATGGCTGTAGAAGCAGGGCTAAAATCTCACCAGGACTGTAAGTTGTCACGGAAATGGTTCTGCATGAGAAACACCCAAAATCATGTCAAGTGGCATGAGCTTTATCTCCTTCTGAAACATGTGGTTCACTATCTGTTCACTGAGTTTTGGCGGAAGTTTTACTGGAGTTCAGAAGGTGGAAACCGGCTTCTTGAGCCCAGTCCTGGTTTGGGGAACACATCTAACTTCACACCGTTGCAAAAATCCTTTGCTTTGATTGACCCTGGTGACGTTTGTCACATGTGAGTCTTGCAGAATTAACGACAGTAATTTTTTATTGACTTGTCTGTCCTTACCTCAAGTTCTGTTTTTACTGCAGCACAAGCCATGGTGAAGTGGCAGGGCTATGAAGCTTTCACCTTCATTTTATGGTGGGATGGAAGAACAGAGGAGATAAAGAGAACACCTGTGGCAAGAGACATTGTGTGGGAGAGGTGCTTGTGCTAAGTGAGGTTTCCCTAGTAATGTATTTGCTCAGGGTGGAATATCTTCTGTTACACATTTTTCTTATTTGCTTGAGCTTACAAAATGTAATTGGAGTTTCTTCTTTTTTTTTTTTTTTTTTTTCAGTAAATCTTTGGTAAAATGACAGAGTTTGCAATAACCTTTCATGTCATTACTTCAAAATGTGCTGGTTTGGTTTTGAACTGGCCACCTACTGCCACAAACTCATTGTGGTACTTCTCATTATGATGCTGAAGGCACAGAGTGGCTGCCATGATAGAGTAGCCAGACTACCCTTACTCTTCTCTTATTACTTCTCTTGGTCCATGCCCCTTCCCTTAGTCCAGCTGTAGCTGTCATTGGGCTCTCCCATGAGCCAATTTAATTCTCTGTAACTATAGAAAACTATCTTGGGGGGGGGTCCTATTTTTTTCCTATTTTAGTGAATCAGACTTGCTTACATCAGACTGGATCTGTGCAGAATATCTTGTATAAAGCCATTCCTGCCTTGTAAAACCAAGCCCTAAGAGTGTGTCCTCCTATAAATATCAATGAAATTATGTGCATTATTTTAAGTGGTGGGGTGGGTTTTTTCTAAGTGTCTGAGACTTAACCCTAATTATTTCAGGTCAATCTTGTTACCACCTCAAGAGCCTTCAAATAACCCATTCTGCCCTTGTTGGATCTCCTGACATTAGAGAGACCTAAGACAAAAGGAAGATAAAGGCACTTACACTGATGTTTCTAACTCCAAATGGCAATATTAACCATCTTGTAGAGAGGCCAGTGCCCACTTTTGGCAGTAATCAATTGCCAGTTGGCCAGACAAGTGATCACTGCATACATGCAGAGAAGCATCTGTGGCTTTTCAACATGTCTCAGACACTGGCGATTCAGGGCACATGTGGGACAGTGTGATCTGAGCATGGAGAGCATGTGTGAGAGTGTCGGAGTTCATGCGTGCATGCAGCAAAGCTGATCCATGGAAAGCAAAGTAAATCCAGAAAAGTTTTCACCTTAACGACCTAATCAACAGAGCTTGCCTAGTAGGCCTGTGCTGGATGTGGTCAGATTCCCATCACTTTGTCCATGACAGATGTTGGCAGGTATGAGTCAGTTCACTCAGTCAATGCAAGCTCCAGTTTGACTGTATTTACCTGTACCTGTTATCAACATCCAGGATTAGGGTTACTCTTGGGTGGTGACAAAGTCTAAATTATCCTCTTACCTCAAGAGACTGCCAGTGAACAAGGTGTGGGAATTAACTGGAACATATTTTCCTGCCACTGGGACAGCTAGGTAATTTGGTTTGTTGGTAATAATGATCAAATGTCCTTTAAAAAAATATTTTTTAAAAAGTGAATGAAAGTTCCCACTGGAGAAGCACATCCAGGTATTTATTCATTGAGGAACAATCAGATGCAGTACGGTGCCTATTTCACTATACAACTGCTCACCATGACAAAAATTTAGGAATTATTCCTCTGCCTGTATTCTGTAGAGACAGGCTGAAGGAGAAAGAGCTAAGAATGGGTGGGAAAGTGATTGACCTGAAATTTTACATTACTGTGAAAGCCAACCTTTATTCTGTATGAAAGAAGGACAAAGGAATAGGAGCATTGAGATGAATTTAGGTAATGCAGAGCTTTAAAAAGCTCATAATCCCTTCTCTGGATCACTGTCTCAAAACCCAGTACCTAAGACCTCGCAAACCTAGAAAATAGGCAAACATTGGTCCTTTCTCCATTTGAGATTTTTTTTAAACAGAGAATCATAGAATTGTTAAGGTTGGAAAAGACTCCCAAAATCATCACATCCAACTTTCTCCCTTCAATTTGTTCAAACGTAAGTAAGTTACAGTGCTACCACTATTTTTTTTTTCTGTTAATATTTTCTTCTTTTGATGTGGGCAGCTTTTCAGCTGGAAAGAAGGAGAATCATATAGTCATAGGATTGTTTAGGTGGGAAAAGACCGTTGAGGTCATGAACTACAACCGCCAACCCAGCACTGCCAAGTCCACCACTAAACCATGTCCCCAAGTGTCACATCTGCACATCTTTTAAATACCCCCAGGGATGGTGACTGCACCATTTCCCTGAGCAGCCTGTCCCAATGCTTGGAAATCCTGTCAGTGAAGAAATTTTTCCTAATATTCAATCTAAACTTCCCCTGGCACAAGTTGAGGACATTTCCTCTTATCCTATCCCTTCATACCTGGGGGAGGAGATTGATTGCCACCTGTCTACAACCTCCTTTCATGTAGTTGGAGAGAGCGATAAGATCCCCCCTAAGCCTCCTTTTCTCCAGGCTAAACTACCCCAGCTGCCTCAGATGCTCCTCATAAGACTTGTGCTCCAGACCCTTCACCAGCTCCACTGCCCTTCTCTGGACACATTCTAGTGCCTCACTGTCTTTCTCGTAGTGAGGGGACCAAAACTGAACACAGTACTTGAAGTGCAGCAATTTTATTACTTTTTTTTCACTAGTAGGATTTTTATACAGTAAAATAAAAAAACCTTTCGGCTTTAGTTCAAGACCCTTCAAATCAGCTCTTATGGTGGGAATGGAAACATTCACGTCACCCTTTACTTTGGTGCCATTCAGGTTCACATCAACATGTGGCATGGAGACCTCTGGAGCTGTGATGTGCAACTCGTGCATCTTTGCCTTGGGCTCCTTCATTTTTCCTTCTGGCTCTTTGATGAAGATGTCATAAAGATGACACCTTTATATAAAAGTTGTGCAAGTCTCTCTGAATTTCAGAATCAGGTAACTCAAGGAAAATTAGGGTTGTTTATGCAAGTTAAATAAAAAAGCCTGTTCTTTGGCAGTAAGTTTGTCCCACCCACAAATGGCTGTCAGTTTATGTGAGTCTTGTTTCCACACTGCAAACATGTTGATGCAAAAGTTCCTCCTGACACTATTCAGTCCCGCTTGTTTCAGTCTGTGCTGCATGAAAGAGACATTTTCCAGCACCTGCCTTCTCACTGGTGCCTTCAGCAAAGCCCTGCAGATGAACCATTAGAAATACATGCTGACCTTAACAAAGAAGGAGCCGACATACTTCACTCACAAGACCCAGAGAGCAATCAGACGGCATCCCAGTGACATTCATCACAGCTGCTGGCAACAGCCTTTAATTCATCTGGTATTTAACCAGGGTGAAATACCCTGTAGCTATATCATGTTTGTTGGTGTTAGATGAACCCAGCTCATCGCCCGCTCGCTAAAGTTCAGGATTTAACACCAATCTATGGTCTGCAGGCAGTTCATCTCCTGCACAAAATACTTGTCTCCTCTTTGTCCTTTGTTATATTTCTTGTTCACCACAGCCTGTTTTCTAAACTCCTCTCTGCTCACCTCCAACATGCAATTGAATACTGTTTGCTTGGATTGGAGAGCTATGTTACATTCTGGCGTGAGTCAGGGATGCAGATCATCAGTGACATAATTAAGCCCAGTGATTACATGCAAATTTTCCAGCATTCATTGTTAAAAGTTAAGAATATTCAAGAGGTGAAAACTGCAAGTGTGTTTGCAATGTTGAACAGTGAAGTGATGTGGCTGTGACATCCTTTTCAAAAGATGGATGGGAATGGGAAATATTTAGGAACAACAGTTCAGATAATGAATAGCTTTATGTCTCATATACATTGACTCTGAGTCTTTAAATAAATCAGTTGGGCTTCTTTCAGTGTGAATCTGATCCGAAGTCAACAGAAATTAATACAGTCATTGAGGGCTAAAGCAAATCTAGTGGGTATTAAACATGGCCTGTTGCAACCCTATAGGATGATCTCCCCTGATTTTATGAGACTTACATCCTTCTGTATGTAGGATGTGTTCTAACTGAATACTCTAACGCCATGAAGTTGGAGAAGTAAAATTTTCTGGATTATTGAAATCTAAAGACTCTACTGATTTTAATGAGGCTGGTTTCATGCCCCGTATAAGTCTAGGTACAAACCACACACTTCACTTATACAGTTTCAACTGCTTTGAATCTCATTTAGTTTTCAATATATCTAACAGACTTTAACAAATACTTTTTCTCTTAAAATTAACCCTCTGTATAAAACAAATCTCTCTAAAGACTTCTCCTTCCTCCAAAGGTCAGCTTCATCAACTTCATTAGACAAACTGGCAGCCCGAGACAAGCGATCCTCTTGACCTTGGAAACAAGAATAGGGACACAATAACTGCACAGAAAACGAAAGGAGGGAGTTGTGAATCTTTCGTGAATGATGCTGGAGGCAGAAAAAAATCTGCATCACTCAGAGATCAATCAGTTATTCCAGGTTATCTAAAAAGTTAAAATTAGTAAAGTACATTTCTCTGGTTCCCAACATTCAAAAAGCATGAGTGAAGGTCCCCAAATAACTAAATTTTAAATAGTAAATCTTGAGTACTTTTCAGGGCAATGGCAAGACTTGGTTTCTGTTTCAGAATTTTTCATCAATTTTCATCACAGTGTTGAAGAGTGGAAATGTTCTTTTCTTCTCTTTTTTTTTTTTTTTAAAGATCAAAGAATATTGAGGTTCCCAGATGATCATTTGACACTGTGAATTCACTACATAGATAGAACACCAGGTACAGTGAGATTTCTGTTAAGTCCATAACAGGTAGCACAAATTAACAGTAGAATTAACTTTGGCAAAGTGTCAAGGAAATACAAAGTGTGAGGTAAAGAAAAGAGAATAATCAAATATATCTTTGAATTGACAATGATGCTCAACTTAAAATTATTGAACCATTTGTACATAATAGAATTGGGTTTATGAAGATCATCCCCACCTTATTAGTCCTAATAAGTTACTGTTTAGAAATTTAGCCCTTTTACCACTTAAGCATTGACAGAAAAAAAACCCAAACAGTTCTGGGGGGGGTTCATCTGCTTTGAATCTCACTTCGTTTTCGATATATCTAACAAACTTTAACAAATACTTTTTCACTTAAAATTAACCATCTGTATAAAACAGTTCGGGGTGGGTTTTGGCTGTTTTGTTTTGTGTTGTTTTTTTATTTGCTGTGCTGTCCAGCTAAGTGCATTCCTTCTGATGAATGAGTCTCAAACCAAACTTCACCTTGACATTTCAGAAGTATCTTGTGGCTGATTCACTATGTAAGTGTTTGGGGGACTCTAAGAGCCTTGATTATTAAAAGGAAGGGTTCACAATTGCAAGCTGTGATCTTTAAATAACTTAAGGAAAGGTGGTCAACTTCCAGGACGTCTTATAGAAGCATTTTCCCCCTGAAACTGGAGAGCTCTGCGTTTGAAACCCCTGCCAGAATGACTTAGGTTCTTTTTGTTTACGGAACAAAATGTCCACAAAGCAAGTAGAGATGTGACTGCAGGATGAGTTGGTGTATACATCATGCTAGCTTCAGTCTCACTTGCACGGCAAAGCTCAAAGAAGGCACATGCCTGCTGCAGTGCGGATTGTCGGCTTCACTGCTGCTGCACACCGCTGTTTAGCACAGCTGTGTCTGCTTGTGGTGCAGTTACCTCCAGCGTAGCTACACAACCATGCTTTAACAGCCTTGGTGCAAAGGATGTATTTTTCTGTTCACTAACGCGGAGTGATCACCTGACAGAGCTGAATCAGGCATTCTCACTTCTGGGTTGAATTAACTGGTGTGCAAGATGTGGGCTTGATGCTGCTCACAGACAGGCAAGATTTAGTTAACAGTGAGTGCCCTGGAATCCCATGTACTGCTTTGTACTCAACACTCGGACTGTGTTGAGGCTAAGGGATCTCCAGTGGTTAGTTGGTCTCTGTATACAGCAATACAATCGAGGCCAGGACAAGCAATTAATAAACTGCTAGCCCAGGTGAAATACTTAGCTGAATATACCATCATTATCAGTAAAACTCTGGTGGTGTAAATGGCCCCTTCCGTAGCGCAAAAGGCACAGATTGACACCCCCAACCTGAGTCAGTTGCCACGGGTGAAAGTGTTGTTACCTTTCCCTTCCTATCCGTCTCCTAGATATCATGACCCAGGGCAGGAATGGCAAAACAGGGCTTGCTCCCCAGCCTGACTCACAGCCTGGCTGTCAGCCTAAAGCAAAACCAAGAGTGCATTACACAGTAGCTGATCCACCACAGATGGAGACAAAACCCTTTGGGCTTCTGCCCTTTGGTTGGAGTGCTCGCTCTACCCCTACACTCTGCAAACACGGATCACTCAACACATCCACAACACAGAAAGATGGTGCTGTTGCAGGCAAACTCCCTGCATCTGTGCATTTGTGTATTCAAACAGTCCTGTGTGTGACACCCACACAGACAAGTCCAAGCTGATTTGAGTCACAGATATGACTATGTAACATTGTGAACACAGAACACATAAACCAGCTTCTTTGCTAGTATCAACCCTCCACTGTCTGTGTGTTGACACTTCCCACACTCCAGGATCAATGTTTTATTACTGTGATTTCTTCTCAGTCTTGCTGTTCTGTAGCTACCCTTTTAAATCTGATTAGTGCTGCATAAATTTTTTTTTTAGGTATCATGGATTTGAAATACACACACATTTATTCTTATGTATGTCTGAGAGGTAAATTCAGGATGAGAAAGACTTTCTTAAAATACCTTAAAGTGCACATGCAAAAACTATGTCCAGAACATGTATTTAGGTCCTACAGTGTTTCCTAGGTATTTGATACCATGTATTAATATTCTGAAGGCATCACAGAAATGGGTGGGATGTAACTGCAACGAAAGATGCAGTTTTCACGGAGATTTACTGTAGGTACTGTAGGTAAAGTGATGAGCGAAACAATGAAAACCCCCTAAACATCAGAGCACCTGTCTGAAGTTTCTGAAGCTGTACCTGACATTAAGCCAGAATTGGTGTTGGAGTTCCATTTTCAAGAACACGAAAATGTTAGGAGTTTGTGTAGGTGGTTCATTGGAAGTTCACGTTAAGACTGACTTCACAACTGTCCTGCCTCATTTTTGTATTGAAAAGTGAATTGTGTGGTTTTGCAATACCAAGAATTATGGATGGTTTGTTAGTTTGGAGGACATTACAAGGGATATCAACAGAAAAGATAATAATTACATTTGTCATTCTTATTGTGATTATAGTAATAAAATTTATTCCATGTTATGATGGATTGGCACACAGTATTTGCCAGTAATTGCTTCTCTTTCACCATTTTTCAGCTTGACTGCTGTAGTTGCTCTAAGTTTTCTCCCACATAGATCAGTCTGTAGGTCCAGTCATTGCAATGGCGCAGGAAAGCTTATGGTCCCCACTCCCACCAAGCACACAGAGAGATCCAGTTAAATTCAGTGATTGTCAGGGATGTTTCCCCTCTGTCTGTCTGCTCAGGTGCGAAACACTGAACGATGCCAGCCCCCATTTCAACATGCAGCCACACAGTCCAGCTTGGCAGTGTGCATCCCGCTGCGGCTGGCCCTGAGCAGGCAGCGCTGTCACTGCTGCCACATCAGCTCTGATCTAGTCTGATTCAGCCTGCTGCTACAGAGTCACTTGAGGGGATCCTTGTGGGGATACCAAAGCAAAAGCTTTTTTTGCTTCTAGGATGAATATTTCTATTTTGGACACAAGGATCTCTCCTTTCCTCTTGAGGGATTTGGAGCAAAGACCACTGGCAGTTGTACCACCTGCTGGATGGAGCTGCTGGAGGGTGTCACCTCCCCAAATCCCCTTTTGTGCAGTTCTACTTACAGTCTGTTATAATATACAGACACCAGATGTGTTCTCACAAAACAACAAAATTGTGGGAAAGCACAAATCAAGCAATAATTGTCGGAAAGGAACATTTTACTTCATGAAAAGAAGGTTGGCCAGGTTGTTTCATAATTGAGGAAGTACTCTTTTTAACCCAGGTGTGGCACATGAATAAATTTTGCCCAAATGCCAGACACATGATGTCTCCTTCATTCTTGCAAGATATCCTGCATTTCTTCCCAGTGTACTGGAGTGCTGAGCCGCAGCAGAAGCACAAAGCTACCAAGGCAAAAATGACCCAACAAAGCTGAAGCAAACACGCTGCAGCTGCTTCCCAATATTGAAACTTAGGTATTTATAGATTAAATAGCTTAATCTGTAGATTAAGTTGCCTAAATTTCCTAATTTTTGATGCAGACTTCATCCCTGGGGCTACATCAGTTGTTGTGCATTTTACACTGGCAGCAAACAATGTGGGGACATGCCACTTCAAAAATTAGTAATTTGTAAGTTTAAACTTCAGGCACTCTCCTTTAAATTGTGATCCTCTTAAAATATCAGGGCAAAGGAATTGGGCTTTTTTTGGTGGTAAACAAGTTGATATTTGTGAATTGACTGCTCAAAGTTTGTTTTTCCCAGATCCTTGGGATTGCCTCCAAGGATGGACGTTGCCTTTGAGCTAGATTTCACAATTGTCATTTCTTGATTACTGAAATTAAGAATGGCTCACACTCTTATCTAAGAAGTACAGGGCGGAGAGCTAGGTAAATGTTTCTTCTCTTGGCCTATCTCCATGACGGGACAGGGAGGGGTTTGTTTGCCTAATCAGCCTGTGATCTGAGGGTTTGTTTTGTAAAGGAGCATGAGGGGCTCGTTTCTTTGGGTTCTGAGCCCGAGGCAGTAGTGCTGGGAAAAATGTAATTGGGGCCCATTCTTAATATTCATAAAGGACATAGACTTTTCTTTTTCTTTTTATAAGCAAAGCCAGTCATGCAGAAAAGCAAAAGTATATCAGAAATTATAGTTTAAATTTTATTTATAATTCAATGCATTAAAAAACAACCAACCCTAAATATAGTCCAGTTATACCTTTGTTTTATGTCACCATATTGTACTTGCTCTTCCTCTTCTCAGAATGACAGTTCTGGGATCTTGATGTCGACCTGTGGAAGAGTGATTCCCAGACAGAGCATCTGGCTCCTTGCATGAGTCCTGAGGCGGTTGGTTGTGTTGGGGGCCATGGAGTTGCCTCTGGCTCTGACATGTGGTTGTGTGAGTTGCTTGGTGGGGCTCTGTGGAGCCTCTGCCCTGCTGAATGCTGCCTTGTTTTGACTTTGCCATCTGAGTCAGTCTGCACTCCTTAATTATTTTTGTAGTGACCATTCCCTTTAGGAGGTATTGCCCTTCCCTCCCAGCCTTTTCTATTCCTATGGCTGGATGCAGTAAGTGCAATGCTATAAGCAGCAGACTCAGTCTGCTGAGGGGCACAGCCTTTGCCAGTGTGGTGTTCCTGAGCTTGTCTGATAGTCAGAATTACTTTGTTTTACCTTCACTTTGTAACTTAAAGCACAATACTTAATGGTACCTTCTTGTCAGACGAACTTTGAGAAACTACACACAGCATGTAAGGATGTTGAAGGCACGAGGGTGGGGGTTTTGTGAAAGTAATGCAAGGAAGATTTAACGATTTGACTCCCAAAGAGGCTTTAATTACCAGCAAGGCCAGAAGAAGAAAACACTCACTGGGTGCTTTGTGCCCTGACTTCTGTTGATCTGGTGCGGGAGTGGTACACAGCACTGTGCAGAACAGAACCCCTCTGGAGTCAGGGCTGGGTACGGCAGATAAATCCACACTGGCACAGAATTAAACACAGGCCTTCCCTTTGGTAACTGACATACAACAGTTTTACTTCCAAATTAGATTCATGTCAACAATTTACCTTTCCTTTATAGATGGGTTCTAGACCAACCCAAATTAGTCTCCCTCCCCATCCAGCCTTAGCCATTTTTATAGACTAAAGCCATTAAAGCTGCAAGTGCACAAGGAGGGTATGTAACTCAGTTACAGGTGAGAAGACTATATCCAGCTGCAACTGATGTGGAAATTGGGTATGGCTACTGCAAATCACTGTGGAATTATACAAGCTGGCGTTAAACAAGCAGCAGGGTAAATCAGCCCTGCACTGAGCTGCATGCTCCTGTGCTTACACAGCTACTGAGTTAACATGTTTAAATGCAGCACAGCTATCTCTACATATCGCTGCATTTTGCTTGTAGCTATATCCAGTGGGGGACCAAAGGCTAGGAACTGCTTAAAATAACTAGTCTGCATTTCTGCAAGTTTAGCATCTTCTCTCGTCTCAAAGCCCAAGAGCCTATTCTGAAGCAGGGGAATATCCTCTTAGCTATTTACCAGCCCTAGTTTGTCTCTCCAAGGCCACTCTCCTGCAGACTGCATTCCTGGAGCTAGAGCCAAACAGGGCTGCATTTGTGCTTTCAGATAGGGCAGGCACACTGTGGTTGCAAATCCTGTATTTTTATTTGCTAGAGGCCATGCAGCACTGCCTCAGGAGTAGTTGCATGGGGCTCAGGAAGAGGCAAGAATTTCTTGGCTGGTACATGCAGAAAGAGCACAAGAGATATGCAAGAGGTAGCTGGAGAAAGTCTGGTTAGGGATGCAGGAGAGAAAAAGGGTTTACAGGCAAAAGCACCTTTATAAAAATAAGCAAAATACCAGTGTAAAACATTAGGGCATAGGTACTTTTATCAAGAAGTACATAGAACATCTATTTTCCTCAAGAGAGTACTTACCTTTTGCATAATGAACAGACTTGATGCCTCTTTTTGGCAGTGCAACAGAGATGTACTGAACATTTTTTTGGAATTATATGCAAAACACTAAGAACTGGATCTTCCAGTTAGGTGTAGACCAGCACAGCCTGTTTGGTAGAAGTTACAGTTATTAATAGTTAGTAGCAAACCTCTTGCCCTGCTGTAATTAGCACTGTGTGGTTTTCCCTTTTGCTATTTTCCCAAAAATCAGTCATTTCAGAAATCGTTGTAAAAGGCAAATAATAAAAGAGGAGCTAATGGCCCTTCTGTATGATAATTGCTGGCAAGTGACTTGAAGCTTAGACACACAGACTTGGTCAGGCAGCTACTCTGGGTTGGGCTTGAAAAATGTATTTTGCAAAAGCTCACAAATTCTTTGTCAAATGCTTCATTTTCATATCATTTTTGACTGAGCAGAGAAAGACCATCTTTAAGGGGCTGGATTGCCCACCTGGGGTCAGTGCAAAAGAATGGAACAGATTTTTTTTATAATTATTTATAAGATGTCTGTTTTCATAACGCTGATCCTTGAGTGTCAGACAACCTCGGGGGCCCTTGGCCACCCCCCTCCATGTTGGTCATCAGTAATGATTCATTCCTTGAAAAGCATGGAGCAATTCTTAAATCCATGTAGGTTCCCCTCCCTCCCCAAGGACATGGAATTTAAGGCTTGAGGATATCAGGAGGACAGCATTTTTTTAGGTCTCCTTAGGACTTGGATGCTGTTTTTAATGGAAACATCATTTGCAATGTATTTGTATTGTTTCTTTTGATCCTACAGCCTCACCCTGACAAAAAGCTCCTCAGAGGTGCACTCTGGGCACTGATCCTAACTCACACACAGTCTTGTGACTGCTCCCTTTGCTATAATTCTTATTCATAGTTTGATAACTCTAGTGGCCCCAGTCATTGCGCAAGGTGCTGCACAAATCTTTAGGGTTTATCTAGAAAAGATTTTATGTTCCTAGTTTAAATGGCTTGGCTGATTGACTGATAATGTAACAACATCCTGGGCTGGATAGACCATTGATCCTCATTCCAGGATTCACATGTTATTGGCTCTCTTTACATTTACTGTAAGTGCTCCAGAAATGTGTCTACCTCTTTCAAATATATTGGGAACAACAACCTCGGCTGAAAATGTAATCTGAACTGCCAACCTAGCTGTATCTTTGAAGAACTGATAAGGTTTATAGTCTAAGACCATAGTTAAGAGTCCTCTGGCAAGGCTACCTGAAGTAGTATAAGGCATCACCACCCCATCTCTTTGTTAAAACCCTGTGAATTTGAATAAGCAACTGCACTAACTCTCCTGTTTCACAGTGCCAGCTGAGTCAGGTTCATTTGAAGTGCCTCCATCCTCAGTAACTTCTTGAACTGCTACAGCTATACTTGCAAGAGAACACCTCACTATGGTTGGGATAGACAAGACAGGATCAGAAACAGCCACAGAATGACTGGTGGTTTTGTCCTTGGGTTTTGACCCTAGTTCCTAAAATTAGTAATTAGGATGTTCCAAGAGTCTAAAGCAGCTTTCCTGTAAGGGAGGGAAGAGTTGCTTCCTGAATTGCTTTGGTTATACTGTTTTCCAGATACTCTACAGAAAAACCCGGGCAGACACCTAGGGGCTGGCCTGTAACAAGGACCTGTCAAAAATTTTCCATCGAGTTCCCATCTCTTGTATTAATGCTGTTTTGGCTGGTTGGCATTGTCTGAAGATCTCTTGAGACCTGTCTTTTCACAGGGCAGAATGGCTTGTTCCCAATTCTTAGCAAAGTCAGCACACTCTGGCAGCTAATTGTTGGAGAGTGGTGCTTCTCGTGGAGAACCTGTCTGAGGATGGAGGTCAATACTGGAAGGGAACGGATAGGCGAAGAGGGCAAATGCTTGTCCAGGAAGACTGAGATGGACAGGAAAATGCATCCTTTTCTGAGAGCTGGAGATGATGTCACATTGGGTGAAGTTGAAGGCACTTTTTATATCAGGAGGCCTACTGATCTGAAAGGTCAGCAAGTCTGGAACAGGGCTGTCTGATTCAGTGTCATGCCACAACCTGGTTATACACAGAATTGGGGTTATACATGCTGTCTTCTTTCTTTTCCAGCTGCACTGTGATTTGGCTCCCTCACACAGAGCACTGCAGAGGAGGGCACATGGTGTTCCATGTGGGAGCACCTTTAGGGTGCAGCAGCAGCAATTTAAAATAAATACACCACTAGAGGGCATCTGCACGTTCTCACAGCTGTAATATAATCCTGTTCACCACTGCAAAATGTCAGTGAAGCATTTACAGCTAAAGCTGTAAGGTCCTGGAGCTCAGAGCCTGCTGTATACGTGTTTTTTGTTTTGTTTTTTTTTTTTATGAATACATCCTTGTGTTTTGTGTCCTCAAAAGAAAAATGCAATGAGAAGTGTTAATCAGCAAAGCTTAGGATGGTATCTCAAGCTCTGAAGGTGACCAAGGTATAAGCTTTGACGAAAATCATCCTGAATGAAAAAAAAAAAAAAAGAAGGATGTTTGTTTATTTTCACTGTGGGTTGAGAGAGAGAAAATGGCCTTTGAGAGAGAGAGAGGGAGGAACTAGGCTTGCCCAGGTCCCCCATGACTATACCTAGAATTCATCTATATAGAGATGCTGAGGGAAGTCAGGAGAATGTTCTCACTCTCTAATCCAGTGGCTTTTTTTGCTATACATTTATTCTTTCTGAGAACTAAAGAGTTACATCATTTACAAATTTTAATTTAGGTTCCCTCACTTCACAGGTTTTCTTGATTTGCCTTTGCTTTTCCAAGTACTAAACGTGGCTGTGGCTTTGCCATGGTATGCTAGGTTTTAGGAGCTCTGGGGAGCTCATCTGGTAGCTGCAGAGCAGTCTCTGAGCCACACTGCAGCAGGAAGACCTGCACACAACTGGCCAGAGCTTCGTCAGACACAGCCCGCAACGTGTCAGTGTGGCTATTGATTCATCCACTCTGAGTTGTTCTCCAACCTTCTCTCCTCCTCTCTGAAAGAGGTTCCAGCACAGGGCACCTCAGTCCTTCTCTTCAACACTACCATCTCCAAAGAGGAGGGAAAGGATTTTATTTCAACTGTAAAATGAAATTCCGATGGTCTCCACTTGTCCGATCTGATTCCAGGTTAAAGCTGATCCAAACTTTTCTGTCCAGACCTCCCCAGGCTTGCTTTCTGCAGCTAAGAGATGACAGAGTCCCACACTAACGCAGGCTAAGCCTCCTCCTTCCCTCCACCCTTTCTGAGCAGAAATCCTCAGACATGCCATACTGTGCCAAATCCTTTACAGTGGTTTTGTGATGTGAGGTAGTATCTGCTGGAGATGCTGAGCTGAGACGTGAACTCGTTTCACAGAGGGCTTGACCTCAATTCCCTGAAGTGAGAGTCTAGTCCTTTTACTCACTGAGCTCCCTCTTTTTGTACTTAATCAAATCCTAAATCCTCTGAAGTGAAAAAATGCACATTTTGTTTTCAATGACTTGCTGAAGCTGAATGCTTCTCACAACCAGCAAGGCCTATGAAACTAGTATTTATTAAGGATGAGTGATTTCTCACACTTATTCTGTTTCTATCCAAGACTGCCGACTTGGTCCACCTGGGTTTCAGAACTGAGATATCACATTTCCCACGTCTCATGCCTTCTTTATACTTGCCCTGCATTATTTATTAAGGCACTGAGTGCTCCTGGGGTTCACAGTCAGGCAGGGTCAGACTCCTTTGGGCTCACCTCTGCTGTGGCAGCGTAGGAAGGCTGCTGCACCACGCTGTTTATTGAGCAGGCTGGTCCTGCAGCTGATGCTGCAAATGGGAACTTAAAAGCTACTCAGTGGAGAAGCTTACAGGAAGCTGGGAATCAAAGCAGCAGTGAGGACTTGGAGTTTCTAACTCAGTAGGAAGATAAGTGGGAGATTAATTGGTGTCTCCCTCAGAGCTGTTTTGGCTATTGATTCTTTCAGGGCAGGCAAGGGTGCAACATCCCTGCTTGCACTAACACCCTTAGTGAGTTGATCAAATCAGTGTCATCCGTCTGGACCTTCCTTGCCAGGTTGGGAATGTAACTTTTCACTTGAGAGGCTTCCCAAACTGGCTCAGAGGGGGAAAAAATGCCATTTAATATTAAAGATTTGTTGTCATTTCTAAACTGCTAATTGGATGCCCTCTCTGAATCATTTCAAATCAAACACGTATGTGGTTAATTAAAGCTCTAATTTGGAAATTTGTTGTACCGTCTTTTGTCCCAATGAAACAAGATTTGTAGTGGCAGGGCCTGCATGGACATTTTGTTTTCCCAACACCTGTGATACTTATGTAACTTGGGATGAACAGTGGCTGATTACAATAGAAGGAAAAGGTAAACTAAAAGCTCTAGAAAAGATTACAGAGCTGTTCATTTTCACAGTGTTTATTTCAGAATTGTTCTAAGAAATAAGCAGTGTAGCCTGAGACGGTGAGGAGTGTGATTTACTCCGTTAAAGTTGGTGTTTGGATAAGATCTAAAACTACTGCTAGCAGCAAAAGAAGATGGGTAGATGTGGTTCATCCTTGGACTGCAGAAGAGGGACAGATACTTATCAGATCTTGCAAGGCAAGTTTCATATTTTAAAATTCTGGGTCGCCTCTCTAGTTATGCTTTTCAAATTGTTTCTAGTCAAATGCACTGTGGCACTGGGAGTTGCAGCGGGTTTTTTTGTCTGAAGCCTGTATCATCTATCAAAACGTGCTCCATGAAAACAGCTGGATCTTGTGTTTGCGTTTTCATAACTGAACTGAATGTTTAGACTGTCTTTTTCCATCAAGTGTGTGATTTAACAGTGCAGCAGTGGATGAATCTAGGACAGTTTCTGAATTGCAGATTTCTGTACTAGCAGTCTCAAAAGCAGGAAGAAAAAGAAATGACAGGCTGCTGGCAGAAAAGTACAATGCTACTACAATAAGCATACACCACATTTCATTTGATGGACAGCAGTGCCTATTCCCATAGAAAAGGTCTGGGATTCATGTGGCTTAGTTTCTCGTGAAATGTGCACAGAAATCCAAATATTCTCAAACATGTTGGTTGCCATTCTGTTCTCTTCTGGTCATTTACTAATATTAGAAGTGACAAACTGTGAAACCAGAGTTGCAGGAAAGGCATTGTATGTCTAAAAAAAAAAAAAATAAAAATTATGCCTATGTGGGCCCATCCTGTAGTCTTTCCTCCTGCAAAGCTTCCCATAGCCCTGTGTGTCTCTGCGTGCATGCCCACGCACGTGGGTCCCCATTTGTGACAAATGGCTCTGTTCCTTTTCTTTGGGATCTGTCAAAATGAGCGTCTGTACAATGTTCGGCTCTGCGCTTCACTGAAAGCTTGAGAAGTTAAAAGCTTTTAGGAGAGTCTCAAAAAAAAATCAACAACATGCACACATAACTGAAAACACATGAGAGATGAGAAAAAGGGAAATAATGCAGCATGCAATAACATTTGGAACCTTTCTCTCTTTTTAGCAGTATCAGAGAGGCTGAGCAAGAAAGGGACCCCTGTAATCCACAGGGCCTCTCTCAGAAACACAGCAACAGCTGAACAGTGCATGAGAGCTGAGGCTTCAGGGACAACCTCCATGAAAAATAAAAGGAAGGGAAAGAAAAAGAAAAAAAAAAAGTTGGTTTTTTTTTTTTTTAAACTCTGTACAGATGTGATGACAATTTGATGAGTCCTTCTGGTTTTTTTTGCTTTCATGCAAATTGAAAGCCTGCTCTTGGGAAAGGTCTACAGTGGTTCTGAGAGTCTTACTGTTTGCTTGAAGTTACAAGCTGACTGAATAAGCTAAGAAAAGCAGGCCTGTGGACAAGGGAAAAGGTGTTTGGCAGTGTCAGGAATTATATGTTGCTGGTGGCACATGCACTCAGAAGTAAGGCTCATAGGCAAGTTCACAGCATTAAGCAAAACTGCAGTGGAACCAATGTAGTGCCAGTGCCAAGCACTCAAAAGTCACTAAGTTTTGCCTCCCAGGGTCATGAGACTATTACAATGCTGCATGGCTTTTTCAGGTAGCGATAGGCTGTTGTGATTTGCTTTCTGGTTTTTTAAATGCTGTGGGTTGTGTTCTCACGGTTTGCCCTGCAACCACAGGGATACTTTTTGTATTCTTTAGATGAAAGCTGTTCCTTCAGCTTCTTCAAGAAGAAAATTGAGAGTGTGGCCTTTCAGAAAATGATCAAATGTGACAAGCGTTACAGTAAAGTCACAAACAGTGAAACCATTTTTATTTTGATGATTTGGATTCTTATGGATAAGAAGACTCTGTTGCACTTTTGTTTTGCTTGCTCTCTAAGGCCTTGTGTATATAAACCTTTCCTTCCTCTGTCTTTTCAGCTCTTCTCTGACCCCAAAGAGGACAGCTAAACTAGTCAGGCATGATGTAGCTAGTGTTGCCTCTGTTGCCTTACTGCCTGTCAATATGGGAATAGATTCACTGCAGCATTAATGTGGATGAACATCTGAGCTTAAGCTGTCGTAGGGGGTGAGCAGTCACAGTGCAAAACCAGTCACAGGCACTGCGTGCATCGCGAGGGCGTATGAGGATTTGTCCCCTGAAATTTATGAGTGTGGTAAGCTGAAGTGCTCTGTGATCCTTTCCTAGACCATTGTGAAAGGATTTATCTTTCCTTCCTATCTCATCACAGAATGCTGCAGAAGATGTTGGAGGACTCCTGGCCACATTGAGCGGTTTTGTGTTCATTGCAAAGTGAGGGGGTTAAGAGACCCCTCACTGAAGCTTTTACTCAGGTGTTCACACCCTAAGGTAGATCAGGGAGGCTGAACTGAGTTACCCCAGGTGTAATGTGGTGGTAACTTTCTTGGCAAGGGAACATGCAAAATTAGGGAGTGTGAGTTAATTCTGCAGCTGATCAGTGTGCCTGCGAAAAGTGGTGGTGACCATGTTTTACTCTTTATTTATGTGGTTTCTTTGTTGGAGAATAACTGTATTAGTAGCAGAATGGTGGGAAATTTATAGAGAAGAACTTTGGTTGGTTGGACTTGAGTACTTTGAACCTGACTGTACAACAAAGTACCGTCACCTGTGTGTTTTGGTCTAGGACATGTTGGATCTGAACCTCTACTGTCCTGAAACAAACACAGTTTTTTACACCTGTGACAGGAAAATAAAAGAGGGTGTAAGACAGCACTGCTCTAATGTGGTAGCATTTCACACCCACAGGTGTAACAGGTATAAGTGACTGTACAAGGTGTAGGACCAGGGAAAACCATGCTGGTTGTTATTAGGTTGAAGCCGTGACTTTTGTCAAGACTTTGAGCTTGTCTCCCCTTGAAAACCTTGATTGCTAGAAGTGTACAATAAAGCCTCAGTGGAAACTCAGTTGATATTAGCAAAAGAATTCCTTTACAAAACACTCTCTTTGTAAGCGTTCAGTTTTACAGAAAAAAGGTAAGAATGAGTTTGGGGGCCTGAGTGATGGCCCATCCTGATGAAACAAAATCATTTGAGGCCATCAATTAATCTGCTACTAGGTTTGTCCTATAAGCACTCTAGAGGTTGGGAGTACACTCTAGAGGTTGGTAGTTTTCTAGCACAGAAGATAGATGAAGTATGGATAATGTTTGCAAGAGAGTTCCTTCAGGTTTGTAGATGCCCACATTAAATTAAATAAGCTACGATAGCAAAAGGTGGCAAGTTCTGCTCTTTTGTTTTCTAGCTTTTTACCAGCATGGTTTTTTCATCTCTGAGCCAGTACAGCTATGCCAGGAAAACTTTTCAGAGGAACCCAAACATGCTTTCTTAGCCTCTGTAGATAAGACATCAGAGTAAGTCTTGCAGTCTTTTGATCAGCAGTACAGCAATCTGAAATTTCACAAGGTGAGGAGCGCTTCTCACCAAGAACATACACTGCAAACTGTATTTAGAAATAACATTTTTAATTAAAAACAGCATTTCTGATCCTGTTGGCAGTAGCTATGGGGCATAAGTGAGGATATATATTCTGACAGGAGACGTTTGGAATCTTGATGCAAGAGACTGCAAACCAGTCTCAAGCCTGCTTGAATAATCAAATTAAGAACTTCCCTTCTTAGGCATACATTTCTAAAGTGGCACACATTTCTAAAGTGGCACGTGCAGGTCCAGCACAGAACACTCACTGTTGCCGATAGTATCTGACATCAAGGGCTTTCCTATGTTATGGAAATTTGCAAAGATGCAAATACAGACCCTTTGTGTAGATCCTGGCTGTAGTTTCACAGTATGCTATTTTTGATGGCACAACCAGCTTTAAAAGTTCCTATTCCTTCTGGTTCTCAGAGCTCATTCCTGTCCTTGTGCTGCAATTATTCCTCTACTGTTCTGCCACACTGCTTTAGGATTCAGGCAAAAAACAAACCAAATACTTTTATTTTTAGTTGGGATGATTCTACTGATCTACGTTGCAGTGCAGCCCCTTAAACAGTGATAAGGCACGTGTGATAGGGGGTGAACTGAGGCATGAAGGTGGCAATACGTCATTAGGAGTGGGGTAGGATGCGGGCGGGATCATCTTTCACCAGCTTTGTGACAGAGGCAGGGTCTTGTGAGACTGTACATTATTGGGGAAAGCCTGTCATTGCAAAACCCACCATGATCTCCTTGGCCCTGGGACTTGCAATCCCAGCCCTGGAAACTACAACCTTACTTGGCCATCCCCAACTGCAAGCCCATTTTATCCAGTCTGAGAACTGGACCTTGGATCCATTGCTTCTCTATGCTCTTTTTGTGAATTCAAGGACCCATGGGCTGCCAGGCCCTTCCCTGTATAGTTCCTACTTCTGCTGCGCTCACAGCATCACCTCCAGTGGAAGCAATGGCACTCCTGCTATGGATACCACATGGTCTTTGCTGCCTTGTAGTGTTGCAGCCCAGCCTGGGGCATTGCCTGCACTGAAGTTACTACACAAAGCCTCACACTGTAAAAAACAACGGATCTGAGACAGACTCGTTCATGTAGAAGAGGATGGGGGCCCATGGCAGGGACTCGAGTCTGTGGTAGTGACTTCCCTGTACATCAGGTAGGCAGCTGCGGAAGGAAAAGGCATTATACATCCTTGCCAGTGTGATTCCAGCTTATTTTTAGGCTGCTGTTTTGTCTCGTCACTTGTCACTCACCACATAGCACAGTGAAAACTAGAAAGTAGCCTGAGTGCACTGAGTAAAGGCAGTAAAGCAGGATCTTTACATCTGCACATGTAACTTGCTTCCTCATTGATCTTAGTGCTTCTTGCCTTCCCAAAACTAAAGCAAAGCACAATGCAGCGTGGCTCTGAACAAGCTATCAGCATCTTGCTTGTACAGAGATTTTAATCTCTAATGGGACACACAGCATTAGGAAGGGGTAATGGAAATGGCCCCCAGTTTAAAGGCATTTTTGGTTCTTTTTTCATCTCTTACTCCAGCACAGCCACCAGCAGAACAACTGGCTCTGCTGTTCTCATTCAGTGTCACCATCTTTCTTGAGAATTCATCTCACTTCTGTCACTGTAAATTAGAGACGGGTTTATTCCATTCAGCTTCCCATGCCTGATTCAGAAAAGCTACAAGAGTCACAGAGAAACCTGAAGCTCTCTTTGCTCCTTTGGAGTGTGTCACCATAAATCATCCCAGCTAAAAGGCCATATGCCACTTTGTGCTACACTCTCTCCGTTAATAAAATGCGTTACATCTTAATGCCTTGGGGCAAAAAGATGAGTCTAATGGATCATGCTTTATCTATTTCAAGACACCAGGTAAATGGATACTTCTGCATTAATGATGATTCCTTTAACTTAGTTCACGCTAAAAAGAGCCACTGAAGAAACAGCTACGATATTTTTGATTGCTGTTCAATGCCTTCAGCCACTGGCTCAAAAATTTACAGCAGAGGAGGATATTCAGTTAAAAATCATGATGTTTTGCAAATGCATAAGTAGACATGTTCCACACAGACACATATCTACAAACCTCAGAGGAGTCTTTCCCTTGTTTTTTTTTAAGCCTTTCGCATTCACCTTTTCTAGCTACCCTTGGAAAAGGTAGAAAAGTTATTTCATTGAAAAGATCAAAGGAGGACCAAAATCTTCATTTAATCACAAGACTTGAAAAATCAGTACTAACAAATAACTTTTAAAATCACCCAATAATACTAAAACTATGATAAAAAATGCAAGGTTTGGCAAAGCTGATATTACAAATAATTTTTACATTTTCATTTTGAAAGGCAGTCAGGGCAGACTTCATTTGTGTTGGATTCTATCGAAAGATAGAAGTGGCCTGTTTACAATTTAAAAGATTCTCCTAAAAGAGGTAGAAAATGTTATTGTGGCATGATTTAAGGAAAAACAGAAGCTATTAGCTCAAGAAAGGCAGTCCAGGGTACAGGAGTGTCCACAGATAAGACTTCTCTTTCAGTTATACACTAGCACGTAAGGCAAAGTGAAAATTAATGTAGGTTCTCCTGACAGGTTTAAACAATTATCTTTCGTATAACAATAGGCTCCTTTTATCCCTGAACTAGTGACAGAGAACAATTAAACCATTCATCTCAATTTAGGATCCTAATGCACATCCATGGTCAGAAGAACCCAAGTTCTTTATTTTCATCAGCACTCATTTTCAAATGGTTTAATGCTGCCTCTGATTGTCAAGTGCTAAAATATGAATCTTCACACTTGTGAGTCACTGATGTAACTAAACTGTGACTTCGGCATCAGAGAGTTTCCTGGGAGTAATGCAAGCTGGGGCTATGAAAACATCTGAGTCACGATTTCCAGGGTAATTCAAGCCCACCTTTGTCAAAACTGAACAAACTCCCACGTTCTTCCTCTTTGCCTCACCAGTAACCCCGAGCAGCTCCCTTTGGTGGTGGCTGGGTGGTTGACGACTAGATTCTGGGCTTTTTGTGAGCCTGAAAATTACTCACTGCTCCTGCCTCTTCTGACAGCATCAACACTGGCTTCCACAGAGGCGTTAAAATACATATATTCCTCAGATAAGCAAATGCCTCTTGACAGAACATCCTCAACCAATGGATGTACAGGTGAGTGAGTGGTAACAGGAGCAGGTACGGTTTTGCTTCAGGTCTTGGGCCTGATAGCTGTGAACACCTTGTGTCTCACACTCCTCCAGCTAGATGTGTGATGCTGTAGCTACGTCCTCAACTAGACATTTTTAGAAGTAAGGGTCTGCAAATAAGAAAAGATAGAAGCTCTAAATCAGCAGACCAAAAATATTGTCTTTGGTGTCAGTGTAATGAGCTAACTGCTCATTTTCTCCCAGTAACAGGGAGGAAAATGAGGGGGTATTTTGTCACATTGAAACAAACAATAAAAGCATCCTTCATCTTTCTTCCATGCTCTGCAAATTTAGGAAAAAAAAAACTAAAACAAAACAAAAAACCAAACAAGCAAACAAGAAAATCCTGTAAAGTGGAAGGAAACAGCTTTCCTTTCTTTTGTTTTGATTTTCTCAAGTTTCAGCTTCTGGAGTCTTCTCAGATTACCTGGGTTAGATAGATGACTATCTAGTTGACTTGTGATAGGTTTTTCTCTTTGCATTTGAGGTCTGGAAAACCAGAAGGAGGAATGAGATAGGAAGTGAAGGTGCAAGAAGGTGGATGTTGTCCTCCCAAGGGCCTGTGAAACCTCACAGTTGGGATGCAACACATCCTTAGCTGTACACACTTTCTCGAGCAAACCATTTCTCTGGTACAGCTGCTGTTAGCAGCAACTCGGACTGGAGCCCCGATGTCCTGCCTGGCAGCAGAGCAAACTGTGGTCCCCAGCTTCCTTGGGAGGACAGCACTTCTGACCCAGGAGGCATTACCAAGGGTAGACAGCAGCACCCCATGTTCCTGCTCCTTCCAGCAAATCACAAGTTCCTTTGGGGGGATACTCACCAAGATGCCATCACTAGCTCTCACTAGAAGTTTTCCTTAGGAAAAGCAGATTTGAAATGTTTGCTCTCTAACCAGCATTCTTGTGTTCAGACTCTGTTTCATGGCAGGTCTGTGGCTGCAGCCTGGCAAATGAACATTCCTATCAAGTATGAAAATTAGGGAGGAAAATACTTTTGAAAAACCTTCTCCCCTCAACCAAAGATAAGTAACTGTCATTAGCAGTTGTAGAACTATTCACTGTCTACATTACATTTATTTCTTCCATTTTTTTCACACTTATCTTAAATATATTTGCTTACAAAAAGATAATGAGCCTAATCACCCCCGCTTTGTGTCCAGCAAGTCAGGCATGGCACAATTATATTAGTACCAAATCTATGCTAATAATCGTGCTGTTCTTGTTTTTAGAATTAGTATTTTGACCAAAGCCTGAAAATTAATTGGGCTGCTTGCAGAAATTAACCAGTACTTCAACTCTGCTGGGAGGCCTTTCTGAGGGACTTGGCCCCAGTACTATTGTTTTTGTTTGGCTTTTGCAGAATGGATGGCTAAAGAAAGAAATCTCAAATTAGGGTCAGATGAGAAAGTTCATCATGAAAATAGTCCATGGAGTCATCTATATCTAATGAAGAGTTCTGTACAGTCTTGATATCTAGTTTTGTAATATAAGTATAAACTAAGGACCAAAGGGTTCAACAAAACCTCTTCCAGGAGTAATTTCTAAAGCACACAATTTCTTAGTTGCACTGAGGTCTTCAGTGGTCAAAATAAATCCTTTTCTTCTTTTCTAAGGATACCACTTTTTTTTTTTTTTTTGACTCAACTGCTTGCTTTCGGTCAGTCAATTAATTAAAAAAAATCAATCAAATCACACAAACAACAGCAAACAAACAAAGGGAATAATTACTCTGTGAGACACCCTTAACATTTTCCATGGTCTGACATCTACACACTGGCTAGGCAAAGGACAAAATAAATATTTTTTTATTAATGCTAAACGAAATTGATGTCTACCATCAAAGCATTTATTTCTCTGAAAATGTTTGCTGTACACCAGAATTGTCCTTTGTGTTTTGATTGATGGCAAATTCTAGAGTCAAAAATGTTTGGGTGGATATGTCGGCCTTTGGCTACAATTAAAAGTGGTGCAGGAGAACACCTGGAGACCAGTGACAACACCTTTGCATTACACGGGGTTGGGCGTTTGCCTTTCAGGCTAGGATGAGGTGGTCTCATAGAAAAAAAAAAAAAGAAGAGTATTTATTCCTCTGGACCTTTCCTCGTGTTTAGCACTGTGGAACTCCATGAGAAGGTAAGCCTGCTTCGAGTGCTGCTGGTGGAAAAACAACTCATGCACAAGACACCGTGGTGTCGTGGCTCATGTGACTGTACCCTTGCTCCCTGCTCAGCCGCCTTGAGAGTTACTTGCATTTAAATGGTCCTAACTTGGCTTTGAAGTTAATATTTCTTTGAGGGGAATTAAGTGATGTACTTACGTCTTCAATTGTTTGTTTGCTGGCAGTTGTTTGCAAGACTAGCTTAGTAAGGAAGTGGAATTCGGGGAGTTTTACTTGGGCGGTAATAACCCGCAGGACTTCTACAGCCTCCTCTGTCTTCATAGTCCTGTGCAAATACAGGCTGATTAATCACACTGATGAGTGCCTGATAGGCCATCGTGTTGGAAAGAAAGCGTTTTGTTCTGTACAAAAAAAAAAAAAAAAAAGGAAGGGAGGAGCCATTAAAAACACAATATCCATTTACTCCCCCAGCGTCTAAATAGACTGAAGCTTCACATAAATTTTAGGCACACCCAAAGCTGCATACATTGGTGATCTAAGGAGTATTGTTCCCTCTGCCGGTACCTTCAACCTCAAACTGTTTTTCTCATTGCCCTTACATTTCCTAGCATATGAAAACTTAAAGGGTGTAGAGGTCAAAGCCAGCCCAGGCATTCAACTTCTTTTCTGTTAAGGTAATCACCGCGCTGTTGTTTCGAGAGGAGAGACAGACGGGCTGGAACAATAGCAGCGTGTATAAACTTTCCCCATTCACCTCAAAGGGCTTCGGTGCTAACACCTCATTAGGATGGTTTAAATGCTAAAGCCGGCGTTTTGTTGTTGATTATCATATCAGAAACCTCCACCTAACGTATTTAATTAGTACAACCGCAAGCCCTGGCATGTCTTCATGGAGCAGTAGGTTTCAAGTTTAAGCTATCTAAACACTGGAATGGCAAGTCAAGTACTCCTGTAAGGCTGGTGGTCCACAGCTGGCTGTGTCAATGCTTGTAGTGTTTCTCTGGTTACTACCTTTTTTTTTTTCATTCTTGTTCCATAGACCTAATTTTGTTTTAGCCCCTGTTGAACTTGTACCCACATAACACTTATCATTAGGATCACAGCTGTATCCCTGCAAGAAGTAGCAGTTAACGTTTTCATGCAATTAGGTGTGATGTATGATTTTGAAGAGTGAATTATTGTCTCTTTCTTTCCGAAGACTCACTGTAATAGATACTGCTAAATTCTTCCTCTGCATTTTGTTAGGGCGATTTGAGCTCAGATAAAATGAGACTTTATTGGCACGACAAACTACACGAGTGTCACCAAAGTGTTAGGGAGAAAAGCATCATGCTTCTCTGAGCATGAACCGATGGCAAGCAGTTCATAATACAACAATCAAAATAATAAAACCATATGAAAATAATACAACCATCAATCAGAAAATGGAGCGGTGACAAAGGAAAGGTCCAGGAGCTGAACCGTGGTCGGTCCCAGCTCTGTGGATTTGCTGGAGACCAACCTGAGCTGAGGCAGCTCCTCGTGAGTACTGAGCTGTGCCCAGCAGTATTGGGATGTAAGGTGGAACGGGAGATATGCCTGAGCTAGGAAAATGCCAGACCCAAAACACCTGCACCGTGGCTTGTGAATTCCCTAATTTGCAGTCAAATGCCATCAATGTCAGTGTGTTACAAATACCTAGCTAGTAGAGTTTAGGAGGCTGATATTCATTTGTTGCCTTTAAATAACCAGATGGACAGATAAGATCTCTATGGCACTCAATTTGCCTGTCCCATAAGTGCTTTCTTTCTGGGTAGCCCGATCATCTGCATTTCTACAAGATAGCACATCTAAACTAGAATTAGGATGGTGTCTGAGAGAAATTATATATGATAATTCCAGATTTTTACCACAATAGCTTGCCCTTTTCGCCCCTTACATCCCCAAATTGTGTAGTTTGCATTTAAATACGAGTAGTACATTACCTCCACCTGCAAATGACACTTCACTGAAATTCAAACACACCCCCTCTGGCTCAGAGGGTTCCTGCACTGCTCATTGCCGGAGAAACGATGGATGTTTTGTGATGCTTATATACTGCCTTAGATAAACACCACTGCCACTGTTGAAGGGGGGACAGTGGGCTCGGTGGACTTAGGTCTGAGCTGGTGAGACCATTCCTACATTTTGTGTCCAGGTGACTGGCACAGGTGAACAGTCATATCCTGCTGCGGCTGAGCTTGATCATGTTTGCCTAATCCCAGTCTGACCGTGCCAGCTCCTTCCTAGGCTGCATGTTTGAAACAATGGGTTTAGCTCAGCTTCTTGGGGTTGTGCTCCAGCATAAGCTTTTCCCGATCTACAGGTACTGCGGCCACCTGTTGTTAGCACTGGCTAGTTTATCTAGCGTAAACAGAAAGTAATTCTATTCAATCTAATTGTCAGCTTGCCTGTTGACTCTGCTAACAGAGAAACAAAATAGTGTCAGTTACCAAGAATATTTTTAGGGAGAGATGGGGAAGGGGGAGGACTGCAGCAGATTACCAGGGTCTATACAGGGATCATTAATTCCTCTGACACTGTACACAACCCAAGCTTCAAATACAAATGATCTTGCATGTAGCTGGCTTCTTACAATGCAAGATTGCCTGCTGTCTGGGTTATCTCGTCTTCCTCTTTCCACAGGGACCATGTCAACCAAGCCCAAAAGAAAACTGGCCAATGGGCTAGCTGTTATCATGGTCTTACAGTCATCTCTTACATTTTTCCAGTTCACAGTGACTGACTATGGGCTGGAGCACACATGCTTGATTTCACATGGCTGTGAATGCTTGTAGCATGTGCCACTGACATGACTCTCCTTTGAACTGAGTAACGTGGTAGCTGCAGTGCTGAAATGAACTCTGTTAGAATTCTGAGTTCAGAGCTCTGATGAAGTGAACTCTTTTTATTTTCCTACTTGAAAACGTTCCTTCAAGCTCACCCTTATCTATAGATCAGTTTTCTCTGCACCGTTAGATACATTTTTACCTATTGGACTTGAGAAGTAAAACAGTTTGGTGAGAGAAGCCTACTGCAAGCATAAGCAAATTGAAAAAAAAGGCCCAGACAAGCCAAGAAACTTGGTTTGTTCAGCCAGCTGCTGTCTTATAGTTTGGAGTTCATCTATGGCAGCAGTTGTTGAGAAATAACCCAGAGGATTTTTTTCCTACTACTGTGTATGTATTTACTGAATCCCCACAGACTTCGAAAGAAAGTAAGTTTAAAAGGAACGAGCACTATGAAATAGGAGTTTCATCACGAGTTTTTTAGGATGGACCCAAAGTATGGTAAAACCATGCTTAGGCTAGTTCCTGGTTGTTAACACATAAGGTACAAATTTCCAGTCTTTACTCATGTTGGGGAGCATCTGTGTGAGTAATACCTTGTTTGACTAGAAGGGGTCCTTGTGTGACTTAGATTACATCCCATGGCATAATAGTATTTATCAGTTTGACTAAGAGTTACAGTCAGGTCCCCAAACTCTGAGGAAAGAATCTAGTATTCTTTATATTTCAGTTATATTCTTTGTATTCTTTATATTTCAGCACAACCTTCATTGAATTAAAGATGGCCAGTTGCTAGTCCTGCAACAAGAACAGTTTCCACTCTGTAGGTGATTTTTAAGAAATTGATTCTCTCATGGAGAATTGCCATTCCCCATGTGCTAACATATGGTTTTCTTAGACTAATCTGAGAAGAAAACCTGCTCCAGGATGATTCAGATTATCACATTAGTTTATAACCTAAAAACAAAGTAGTAAGTACAGAGAAGTGAAAATCAGAGAAAAGGGATTTAAGGTACATATTTTACGGTATAGACTGTAATTAAGAAGTAGTTGACCGTATGGTTATGGTTTGCTGAGGAAAGGAGTACAGTCAGGGAAGAATAAATATCTTTACATATCACCTTTTTTAAATAATGATTTCTTGTAAAAGAGAGGGAAGGACTAAATTTACAAAGAAACAAAAGAGAAACTAGAGCGAGCAACAAGATGGGGAGGAAGGAGACCTTTGTGGTTATAACACTCAACAAGGGCCAGCTCAGAAGATCTGGGTTCACTTTCTTGATCTCCCAGAGGTTTCTTGTCTTTGAGCAAGTCACATCTTTGTACTTCAGTTCTCTCTTTATGTGAAAGAGTGGAACATTTCATTTGGACAGAAGTCTCTTCTAGGCTGGGATTCTTCTTTGCCTATGTGTACCTGTTACATATAGCACAGTTATTTTACAAATAATACATTCTAATGTCCTTAGAGAGTTTTGATGAACTTGCATGTGCTTTTGTAGAATTCTGGCTATAGATTGGCTTTTGATCATCCAGTAACAACCTCATGGTGTCATTTTTCCCAAGCTCTCAGTACAATGTCTCTTATGCAAATGGAGAACTTTCACAGAAACAGATGAGGAAACTCAGGAGGAAGTGTAATTACAAACAGATCAGCAAATATATCCAGTTTTTGCAATGTAAGGATTATTTATGCTTCTTCTGCACTTCCTGGAGTAGCTTTTCTAGGTACAAATCAAGCCTTATCATTGTAATAGCTGCAGCTTAGCCTTACAACACCTGTCAAGGTGTAGAAAGGGGAAGCAACACCCTCTGTTAATGAACAGGTGGAACTGGAGCACAGGCTACATTTAAACTTAAATTACTTGGGAACTTGGCATAAAACCAGGAACAGAGCCTAACTCTCTTCAGTCTGTGCATTACTTTATTCCCTAAAAGCTTCCTTCAGCTCACCTAAATTTAGATAAAAGAACTGAGATGCAGTAGGAACTTCCTGTGATGGAAGGAGTAGTTTACCCTAACATCAAAATCACCATCATTGGAGGATTATGTATTTCTCCACTGAGTATACAAAGAACCCAAATGAGATGTTTGAAATTATATCAGTAATTTGCTATACCCTTTAATTTTTCATGGCATAATTCTTTTTTCCCAAAACATCCTTCTGCACAGAGCAGTGGTGTTAAATGCCACCACTTTGACTTAGACATTGATGGTATTATTACTATTATGATAATTTAAATCACTGTTATAAATAGATAATATGTCAAATGGCAGCCAAGAGATATTCTGAACCGAGGATGATGGGCCAAAATTAAGGAAAGAACCCTGAAATATTTGATTCTTTTTTCCCCTGTGAATCCTAAAATATTTTGTTATGTAGGTTGGAAATTATAAACACATTGTTGATTGTGTGCAGCTGTTTTAAAATTCATTAATCATTAACAAAAATAATGTGGTAGGAAAAACACAACAGTGTGGGAGAGAGGATTTGACCTGATGTTACCAGTATGAGGGCAGAAAAAAAACCCCCAAAATTAAGCTGTCTCACATGTCCACATGTCCACTGTCTCACATGTCCACTGTGCTCTGTCTCACATGTCCACTGTGCTCTGTAGAGCTCTCTTAGTTTTAAAATAGACAGGTGTTGGTAATTCACATTTTCTGTTTGTTTATGTATTTTTCTTACAATTATCTTATTTGAACTACAGTCCACTTACTATCAAAAGCATTTAATTTCAATTTCACTTTCACTTTGTGGCATTTTGAACTAGGTGTTAAAAATGCCTCTGAGTCACTGTGGGTACACAGGAATTGCCTTCAGTAGAGTGTAGCTGCTCCATTAAAAAGGAGAGGGGGCTGGAAAAATGTATTACAATATTGTGTCTTGGTGTAGCCATTGATGTAATTTTCATCTTCCACCAGACTGGTTTTGTTTCTGTGTGAGATTCCTATGCAAAATGTAAGAAGAAATTAGCTCACAGTGGAAATAATGGCATTAATTAGGAAAACTTCTTGTAAATGGAGAAAATTCATTATGAGGGAGACCTAAAATATTTGAAGATTGTTTCTTGGAAAGGCAAACTGATCATACACAAAAATGTAAGGAAAAGAAGAAAGCAAATAAATGGAGGGAGGAAGAACAGTGAAATTTGGGCAACCCTCAGTATACTTGCATGTTTAATATATTTTCAGTGGCAGTAACTGTAGGTGTTAGTTAAGACAAGAGTTAGTAAAATAGTACAACTCCATTTTATGTTTAATACAGAGAATTTTATGTTTTATTATACAGAGATTTTCCTAACAAATGCTGATGACCAGAACAATAGCCAGTAAGACAGCAAACCCATCTCTATATTGCATCCCTAACAGGAGTAATTTCCTGCTCTTTCTAACTGAAAACCCTTCTTCAGATTCTATATAATGTTTATAAACAATATGTTTTTCATTTATTTATGAACAATCTCCGCGTTGTCCCAAGTGTAGCTTCACAATGGAACTAACCACGGGCAGCTGTGACCCTAATCTGGACACTGGGATCAACGTTGCTCATATATGAGCAGTCACACTAAAATACCCAGATGCGCAACTCGCTCCTCCTTGGTATTGCAGTGGACCTGTGTGGTCGTGTGGGGCTCATCTCATGCTTCCTTGCCCCACAGGAAACTAGTCTGCTCTGGGAGACTTTGCTAACAAACTGGTGTAAAACATGCCTGGTGTTGACACATGGGGAAAGTCGTGGGGAGCTGCTGGGGGACTGTTAGCATTCCAGTGGGTTAGCAGGCAGCTTTACTGCACAGTGAGCAGGTTGCTAACTCGGGTGAGAAAAATGAAAGCAAGTTCTTGAGTGGCATTGTTAGCTGGAAACACCAAAAACATAGCTATGCTCAGGTGAGAGGTTTCTCTATGTTGATGGGGCTGCATGAGGGACAATTTGGAGCGCTACATTTGTTTAGTTCTGCAACCAAAACATGTAAATAATGGCCAGCAAAACCCTGGAATTGTTCTTAATGACCTAAAGCATCTTCTGACCCCACTCCCCCAACAGTACAAGAAAAATCTAAATGCAAATCTAAATGGTTATACTAAAGACATGAGAAACATAAAAGGGAAAACAAAATTACTCTACAAACACTACCACATGATTCACTTCGTGAAAATAGTGTGTCATGTCAGTGCTTTCCTTAATTTAAGAGACAAAAGACCCAGAGGAAAACCTTTGGACACTGAATCGTGTAATTCAACTCTTGTGGTCCTCTGTTGGTGAGGCTGACTTATCCTGGTTTACATCTAAACATATTTCTGATATGGTTTCTTTGACAAGCATGAACCTGATTTTGGAATTTTTGAGAACTGTGTTAATCAAAGGCTATTAGTGAGTCTGTCTTTATTATACTCTGATTCCAAAGGACGGTAAATCCAGTCACAGGGTTTCTAGTACAAGTGTTGTGGTCACTCTGTAAGGTTTAATTTATTCAAAAGAAGTGGTGAAGGTAACTTTGTCCTGGCAGGCTTTACATCAGATCAGATATTGTCTGTCATGTTGTGGCTGGTGAGGAATCACAGACAGTTCTTACATCAACATACCACGTACCCCAGCTTCCTTTGTATTTACCATGGGGTAAGGGTATGATATATACAGCTGTTAGGGACTAGCTGGTGAGTTTTAAGTCCAACTATTTCATTTGTCCCTGTCCTGTATATTACAATGTATTATTTACATGTTGGTATCTCAAAGGTTTGTATTCAGTGGGAACTATTCTGTTCTGAATCACGACATGAATTTTAACAGATGTAGTTAAAAATATGTGAACATCCCTGCCTTAAGGAAGGGATATTTTGGGTTGGTAGAAGTTGGCAAGAAGCAACTTAAACCTCCAAATACAGTGTAAGCATCCCCCCCATTAGAATACGGTACATCATTCCGCTGCCTGCATAGGGACAATACAAAGGAGACTGGAGAAAGCACCTTCCAGTGAAACAGCTTTAAATCAATATTTTAAGAAAAGCTTATCAATATTTTTAAAAGCTTTGCTTTAGTGTATATAAGTCTTTAAGGTAACAGTCAAATAAATAAAAAGATTCAGTGACTGAAAAGGAAAGCCATGTACATTCATGCTAGAAATAAGATGCATTACTTGGTTGATTAAATTGTGAAGAGAATAAATGGTCGGTGGAAACCACCAGCAGCAGGTGTGGACTTTCAACTTCTTGGTGTCTTCATACCAAGGTGAAATGTCTCTTTAGAAGATTTGTTTAGTCAAGCAAGTGTTCCTGAGGCCAATTTAGGTGTAACTCTGTGACACATGTAATAATAATACATATAAAAATACATAGCAAATTTTCAGCTGGATGAATAGCCTCATACTAACTTCTGTGTAGTGTAGGACTGTGTGCAGATGGATGTTAAGCCAGTTTGGTTCCATCTCTGTGAAAAGATGTCATGACATTTACTTCAGAGTGGGATTTGACCCATGCCTATTTGCAGTTCTGCTACAACTGGATCAACTCTGGATGGCAAAGGACAGATGTTTAGTATGGTCCTGTTTGTGCAGCTGTGACCGTTAGAAGACCCTATGGATATTAGGGTAAAAGTGGGAATTGAAATTTCATCTATTTGATTGACATGTGTATCACAATTCGCTATGACAGTGTACAGACCTAGTCCTGATCATTTTGGTCACAGTGATGCCTCAGAATTGCCTTCTGCTCTGACAGGAATATGCCATTATAATCTGGGGCATCACAGTGTACACAGCTCTATGTGGGCCTGCGTCCGTGTAGGCACTGTATTGGTCAGGGTGCTGACTGTGCATTAAGTGCCTGACCTGTGCCATCACTGTGGGCAGATTAGGAACTGTAGTTTGCGACAGAAATTTTAGTGATCAAAATACTTTGTCTTCAATTGCAGCAAGGTCTTATCCACTGCTGTTGGTCTATTGATCAGCTCAAAAGGTGTGTAATGAGGAATAAGTGTCAGGTGTTTGAGCTGGGCAGTGAGAAGAGAGCAAATTTTGTTTTCAGGGAGTAGCTCAAAATAGAAGTGAGAGCACACTGCTCATCTTGGCTGTGTCACTGCCCGCTGCTGTGTCTTGAGCAGCTGAAGGTACAGGCCCTTAATGCAAGATGAAGACTTATGTTCATAGCTTTTCAATCATCTTATTCTTTCTGTTCTGTACAAGACAAAGTGAGCCTTGTTCTTATTTTATGATCCTTCCTGTGCCTTGTGAAAGCAAACTCCTGGCAAAGGCCATGGAGATGGAAAATTACAATAATTGTGCCTGGAGAAGACAAAAGTGCGAATAAGACTTTCAGCAGAAGTGTGACTGAGACAGTGTTGAATATAGGGCAATACAGTGAAAGTGTTAATAAGCAGATTTACAAAGACAGGAAATGTGAGAAACAAAGGTAAGCTCAGGATCAAAAAGAGCCGATGGATTTCTTTCTTCAGACACAAAATGGTATCAAAGACTTAAAATTCCCAACACACAAGTTAATGACTTTTCCACAGTGGCCACCACTAAGGTGAAATGAAAACGAGAAGTTAGAATGATAATAAGATTGATCCTCGCAACAAGGCAAGCAGAACTGCTTAAAATAATATACAGCTAATGGATATACACTTGCTTGTAATAGATATTGGCAAAGACTTCTGAGCATTGAGAGAGTAGAAAGTTTCACTAACCCAGCAGATCTCCAAGTTTAGTGTCCACAAATTGGCATCCCGTGATGAGGCATTTTCTAAAAAAATTCCTGATTGCCTCTGTTTTCTGGATTTTAAAATATCATTGTACTTTCTGATCCCTTTGCACTGCTTCGGGTCACAGTGAAGCTGCTGCAGTGCCTAGCAGTGTTGCTGAGGGCAGCCTGCACTTTCAGCAACAGGGTCTTTGAATCCCTGTGCTTGGGACTACTTGGGCTTTGTGTGCGGGAACGCAGTTGCCTGCATGAGGTCCCAATACAACCAGTACATCATTTTATTTCTGTGGGATCAGTTTCCCAGTCTGGTTCCACATGTTGCCTTATAAACGATATGTCAGCTCAGGAGTTCAAGGAGAGTCATGAAGCAGTATTTCTGAGTTTCTAGCCTTTGCTAGAGCAATTGATTCTCCCAGCTTCATACCTTATATTTCTAGTAGTCATTTCTTGTAAGGCCGTTGATGTGGTCCCCCAAAACATCCTTCTGTCTAAACTGGAGAGAGATGGATTTGATGAGTGGACTGTTTTGTGCATTAGGAATTGGTTGGATCATCTTATCCAGAGGGCAGTGGTCAAGGGCTCAATGACCAGATGGAGATAGGTGACAGGTGGTGTCCCTCAGAGATCTGTGTTGGAACCAGTGCTGTTTAATATCTTAAGCAATGACACAGGCAGCAGGATCAACTGCTCCCTCAACAAGTTTGCCAACATCACCGAGATGAGGGTATGTTTGACATGTCTGAGTGCCATCCAGAGGGACCTGGCAAAGCATGAGAAGCAGGCCTGTGTGAACCTTACAAGGTTCAACAAGACCAAGTGTGGGGTCCTGCACGTGTATCAGGGTAGCCTCTGGTATCAACACAGGCTGGAGAATGAATGGATTGAGAGCAGCTCTGCTGAGAAAGCCTTGAGAGGTACTGGTAGATGAAAAACTAGACATGATCCAACAATATGTGCTTGCAGCCCAAAGGGCAACCATATCCTGGGCTGCATCAAAAGCAGTTTGGCCAGCTGGTCAGGAGAAATGATTCTTCCCCCCTACTTCACGTCGGTGAGATCCTACCTGGAGTACTTCATCCAGCTCTGGGGCCCCCAACGTAAGGACATGGACCTGCTGAAAGAGTCCAGAAGAGAGCCACAGAAATGATCACAGGGCTGGAACACCTCTGCTGTGTAGACAGGCTGAGAGAGTTGGGGCTGTTTAGCCTGAGAATAGAAGGCTCCATGCAGACCCTATTCTAGCATTCCAGTACTTAAAGGGGACTTTCAAGAAAGATGGAAACAAACTTCTTAGTTGGGGCCTATTGTAATAGGACAAGGGGCAATGGTTGTACACTACAAGAGGGTTGATCTAGACTAGATATAATGAAGAAGTTTGTTACAGTGAGGGTGGTGAAACACTGGAACAGCTTACCTGGGGAGGGGGTGGATGCTCCATCCCTGGAAGTGTTCAAGGCCAGGTTGTACAGTGCTCTGAGAAGCATGATCTAGTTGAAGATGTCCCTGCTCATTGCAGGGTGATTGAAATAGGTGACCTTTAAAGGTCCCCCTCAACCTAAACTATTCTATTTTTCTGTATCTAACCAGGAATATCTGACTTTTTTCATCTAGCAGCAGTGCTACTCAGTATATTCAGGCCAACCAAAGGTGATGTGTAGCTGCTTTAACAGGCAAAAATGGTGCTTCAGGATCTGGCTCTTAAGTGGATCAAGTGGCTTAACAAACAGTAATGTGGAGTGGACTATTGCGAACAAAACCAGCCCTGGCTATCTAAGCTAAATTTGCTGCCCAAAGTCTGTCATCATTCTCAGAGAGGGATCTGTTCCCTGGAGGTCCTTTTAACTGTGGTCATAATGTGGCTATTAAATTGCACTAATTGGTTAGGACATGAAACACTCCTGGGATACCCCAGGTTTTCTTTAACAGAGGGACTGAATGTGGAAAAAGAAGATTTAGAAGACAGTAATTGAGAAATTGAGTTATATACGGTATTGGAGTTTTCTTTTACCCTCTGAGTTTCACCTGTCAAGGTTAAGAATTTGACAGTCACATTTTCCTATTTTTAATACATTTTTGTCTCCCCTGTTGCTGTGTGAAGCCACATGAATGGTGGGCAAAGCTGATGGGGTGGTCAGGGTGGGAGAACTTGAAATTGGCAGTACACAAGCTGCTGCCAGATGCACACACAAATGGAAACCTTGCTTCTAACAGTCCCCCCTTGCCAAGGCTCATATTCAGTATTGCCTTTTATTGCCACAAATACAGACTTGCCTGATAGAAAGTGAGCTTCAAGTTTTCACAGCACTTTTTTTTTCAAGTGGCTTGGGTGGAGATCACAGAGGAAGTATGTGACCCTGGCACGTCCTTCAACCTTATCACCACAAGGTAACAACCCAGATAAAACCTAAACAGGGCTGCGCCAAGGCTCCCAAAGATCCTCATTCAGAACAAGACTTCCAAATTCAGAAGAGGCACTTTCAGCTCAGAAAGGGATGAATGAGGAGCATTATTCCACCAAAGTCCTTTGCATCTCCATACCTATCCAAGAAAGGAGGGAGAGGCAGTTTGTGAGGTCCCAGAACCGTGGTATATCAGAGGAAGAGTGAGTGAATTGTGGTTGAACAGGGTAAGAATGAGATAAACCTCCAAGGGTGGTGTGCAAATAATATTTGTCATTGAGTTTAATTATGATGCTTGAACCTGTGGAGAGCAAACTCAGAGAAACATTTTCTTTTAAAAGAGGCAAGGAGAGGCTGGTACCATTTCTCACAGATTCCCCTCAAAATAATCGTCGTTTGAGACCCATGTCCATAGCCACCCAAACCATAGCTTTTTTTTAGTATCCTTGCTGGAGGCTCCTGATCTCAGGAACACAAGGGACCTGCGATGCTACCTGTAATTTTCTGTCCTTTCCAATTTCCAAGCTGTAGCAATCCTATAGGTGTTTTGTATCAACCCTTGCTCTGTGTGTGGACATGTGAGTTTGCCCAGAAAACGAACACATGTATAAATACTTATTTTCTGACTCCCTAGGTTGGATTCTTCTACCCATGGATTTCTGGCACCTATGTCTTAGAATGACTGTGACAACAAAAAGCAGTAGCTGTGACAGTTATTAAGAAGAAAAAAATTAAAGTGAGGACAAGCTCTAAGCTTGTTCATGGAGGTCTCCCTTTTGAAGCCTCCTTCCTTTCTTGAGCGTAAAAACAAGGGCAGTTAGGTAACCAAGGTTTTGTAGCTGGTCCTGACTTCATACATATCTCTGAATGCAAAGCAGCAGAGTATTTTATTGATATGGTTTATACCTGGACCACCAGCATAGCACCTCCCAATTCCTTCCGTCTAAATTGGCCTTCATCAGTTCCCCATCACTTTATCAGTTATTTCTGCACTATAGATGTGGGATATGCACCCTGAGCCAACAGGCAAATAGAAATGCTGTTTCCTGTTGAGTTTAGCTCAGCTATGGTAAGTATGACCACAAAAATGGCTGCATTCTACACCAAAATAATAACATTGAGTTTCCTATCTAACCCACAGAAGTCAGGAAATTCATAACCTATTCTAGGTTACAGCATAAAAACATAAAAAGGAGATTGTAAAAAAATATTGGGAAAAAATTAAAAGAAGAAGAAGAAAGGAAAATAAACAGGGACTGCAAATACCACTATTTGAATGTCAGGACAGAATTTTAGTCAAATTGTATTAACAATAATTAAGGAGGCAGGGTGGGGGTAAGGAGGAAGGATTCCAAATAACCATCCCTCAAAGCTGCAAGAAAGTCCCAGGGCTGGACTGGGGCACCCCAGGGAAAGGCTGGGACTTCTTTGCTCACTAAAGTCTTAACAAGGCACAGTCAACACTTAGCTCCCACTTCTGTCTGTTATTTGTTTGGTTTTGACATTTTGTTGTTACAAGGGCTTAAAGAATTTTTTTCTGTCTTTCCAGTTTTTTCTGTGGGACTGTTGACAGCCTTTGGTGCATACACATTTCCATTGTTTTCTCTGCTTAACCACTTAGTCAGATTTGCCTCTTTGTTTGTGGGTTCTTCAACTGGCAAAAGATATCAAAAAAGATAATTTTAATATTTTGCGCTTTTGTTAACGTAGGAAAATGTGATGCAAAACCACAAACATTGTTGGGGAGGATTCAGGGACAGGTGTAGTGACTAGGGTTGCTTTTTTGTAATGGTCTAGATGTCAGCTGTTTCTGTGTTCTTTAAGTGTTGCTTTAGAGGATGAAGAGAACGGGGGAGACAGTAACTGCTTACCACTTTCTAATTACAAATCATGAACAAAGTTCACTAGCGCTGAGCAGAAGAAGTATGAGGCAGGGGAGAAGAGGAAAAGACAGCCATTGGCCCCCTCTTTCCAGCAGAGGTGGAGATTTCCATGAGGGCGGCCCTTCCAGCTCTGTCCTCCCACGGGTTTCTCTGGGAGTGCTGAACCACCCCTGGGCTGATCCTGTGTAGGCATTGCTCGTTTTGTGGTTTGGAGTGGGACAGTGCCTGGAGACACCTGCCAGCGCTGGTTGGAGACAGTGGTGGGTGAATATATGAGATGATCCTAGAATAAAACTTACACAAGCTGTTTGACCCTGCTGTGAGAGCCTTGACCTGCATCTCCCTTGGCTCGTGCAGCTGCAGCCGTCATCTGATCTGCCTGGCAGAGAGTAGCAGCTCACCCGTCGCATGCCTCCCCTTCATGCAGAGGCGCTGAAGAAAGTACTGAATTCAGATCGTGATTTCCTCAGTGCCAGCTGGAATATCTTCAGTGGGTGACATTGAAGTCATAGGAGGTCAAAGAGTATCTTGCCCAGAGATTTTCATCAAAAGTGAGACCAGGGCTTTGGGACAGTGGCAGAGACACGCAGCAGATTGAGAACAGTGACCACGTTATTGTACGAAGATGACTGAACTGGCAGGATGACTGAGCATGCCCTGAATTGCCTTGCTTTTGTTTGCTGGTTCTCAGACTGTGCAGAGCTCAGACAGGCCAGGGCATTAAGTCTCTGGTGTCTGTGATTTCTCAGCTGTGCAGAGCTCTCCATACTGATAATATTCAGAGGAGAACATGGGGGCAAGATCTGTCCCTTTAATACAGATATATACAGGTGTTTTTGCCTTTGTGCATGTATAATAGGCATAAATGAACTCAAAACAAATTTAGGGGAACCTCTAGTGACACACATCCCATTTTATAACTGAGCATGTTAGATAAATATTGTGGGGAAATACAGATACATGCCAAAATTAATGTTGTATTGGACTTGTACATGCTGAAATAAACCCACATATACTACCATGTCCATTAAGTAAAAAGTGCAGAAGAAATTGCTGTCGAAGGAACTGATCTTTGTGCGAGAGTGCTGGCTGTGTGCCTGCCAGCATAAGACACAAAGCAAAGAGGGAATAAGCAGCAGAGGTACCAGGGGCATACACAGTCATACGTTCCTCTTTTTAACCTCAGTAACCTCTTTTCTCCCACTCATAGCTGACATACCTCCACCCTCACCCTCAACACCCAATGAGTATATGAAATAAAACCCGTGTTTGTTAGTTATATGGTTCATGATGACTAATGGAGACTTAGTTGAATAAACTAGTGGTGGGGTTTTTTTTCTTACTTGTGGTAAAAGTACATTAAAAATTGCTCACAAGCTGCAGTTGGGGAGCGTTTGAACTTAATGCTGGAGAACTTATATTTATGTGACTGAGTGAGCCAGAATTAAAATGATAACTTGGAATCAGTTTTAGTAAGTAGAATTTAAATTTGAATGGCTCTAAGATAGGTTGTGTTACGTGAGAGATCAGGTGTAGTGTGGGAGACGTGTTCTTGGAATGAGAGGAGGCAGGGAGACATGGACAAATTGGGGGGGAAAATAATTCAACAAAAAGAATTTATTTTAAAAAATCAGTAAAAAACATGCACAGAAACATACAGAGCTTTTAGATGAATTAGTCCTTTATGTTCATGTAAAGGCACCATGCCTTTTCTTTGTACACATCGCCATCAATTTCTCATGTAAATAATAAACAATATTCCTTGGAAAAAAGTTTAAAATTATATATATAATAAAGAGAAATGGGAAAGGCTGTTGAAGATCTTTGAAACTAAACAACTTCATTTTTTTTTCTTTGCCTTTCCCCCTTCCCCACTGAATCTCAATTATTTTTCCAATTGGTTTTGACTTTTTGCTATTGATAAATTTTGCAAAATAAGTCACAGAACCCAAGGTTCAAGACCTACCTTGACTGTGTTATAAACATCTGGGTGGGCTGTTTAATTAGCATGAGTGAATGTGGATCTGCTTGGTTTGCTTTTCACCCTCAGAGTTAAAAAGGCAGCAGAGAACCTGAGCTTGTCATCAAGGGACTTGATTTTAGGATACAGTCCTTTAGGAAAGGTGTCATATTCATGAGACTTATGGTAATCTGTACAGGCTGGCAACACTTAAAATCAGCAGGCATTGATTGTGATACGTAGACTCTTATGATCCAAAATGCTCATTTCCAAATTTAGGTTCTTTATCAAAGTATTTATATTTGCATTTGTCTCTAAACCAGTGCTTATATTAATGGGAAATCATAGTAATATGAACATTTGCTTCTAGCACTTCATAATCAAGTGAAAATGGGCTTCCTTGTCTGAAGCCCATAACACAGGGGCCATTAGCTGTCTTCCCTAGAGTCCTAGAATTGTTGATGAACTTGTGTACTGACTGAGCATTTCAATTTAAGGCCTTTTTATGGAGGACTTCCTCCTGGTCTGGAAGTGGAAACATTGATGTATGTCGAGAAAAACAGTTCTCACAGTGTTTCCTGCCTCTCTCACAGCAACAGCTCACAGAGATCGCCTTCTCTGGTCTTCATGTGTTGCTTAGAAGCTGCGAGAGACTCGGGTAGGCCCTTGAGCAAGTGCCTCAGCACTCAGCCAGACCTGCCTTAACCTTCTAATCCTATCAGCGCTGACCATCACATCTTTTTAGTTAATGTGAGAGAAGAGCAAATGTTTTTCTATTTAATCAAAAACTTGGTGTCCTTGTGCTTCTTTTTTTAAAAAGAGATGTTGGCAGGAAAGGGAGGTAGAGTGGGGACTGCAAGCCTTAGAAACAAGTGCAACCACTGGAGTTTGCATTGCACTTTTCAGTGTTGCAGTGGTGAATGAGTGACATTAATTGCACGGACCTGGTGGCACCCAGCTGAAGAGCTTTGGTTGTCAAATTGGTGTTGGATAGAAAGTGATCTTAGGTTCCATCACACTGCTCCAAGGTGTTGGCCTGGGGAGCTCACTTCTGTCTACATTCTCTTCCTCTGTTGAGGCTTGGCAGTCATGCTTTTGATGTATTCATCAGATGCTGGGCTGATCTGGAAATGGTCAGCATTTCTGGAAACCAGGCAGTGACTGCGGGGGCAGAGGCCTTGCTGACTCATTTCTGGGTAACACGTGTTAACCCTTGTGTCACATCCAGCTCAGGCAGGTGTTCCTGCTCCCCGGGAAGGAGGAGGAGGAGGAGGAGGAGGAGGTGGTGGTGCACGAACAGGAGCTGACACTGGAGGGTTGAGATTGCAGCAGGGAGAGGTACTGAACTCTTGGCAGGGAGGCCGGTGGTAGACGCAGCTTTGGCATAGCCAGAGCGGTCTGCAAGCAAGGATGGGCTCCATACGTGCTAGACAAAAGGGCTGGCGGGTGGCCAGGGGCTCTGCGAGGCAGCAGCGTGTGCTTGTCGTTGGGGGTGAGTGTCCTTGGCACGGGGCCGGAGGGGCCCTGCCATTGTCATCCTCCTCTTGATTGCTCTGCGGGCCTGGAGGGGGATCTGTTGTGTGTTTTGTTTGTCATCTTTTGTTTGCAACTTGAAGCAATCCGGCAGAGGGTAATTGCGCTGTTAGTTTCTGACAGCCCTAGCAGAGCATCCCCTGGTTTTTGTCAGGCCTTGCTAGCGTGGGTGGGAACCTGCGGAGGGAGGACAAGCCCAACATGGGTCACTTTGCCCACTGCATTCGAGGCCGGCACTGTGCCTGCACCAAGGGGAGTTGTGGCAATGGCTGGCCCTGGCTGGGCCGTCTGCCAAAGCACAGCTCTGCAACCGGAGCTAGCTCCGTCCCCTGAAACCACCTTGCTGGGTGGTGGCCGGGCAATGGCAGGGGAGGATCCCATCGGCCGAGTGCATGTGAGCCCGAGCTGCTGCGGGAGATGTGAGGGCACCAGAGGAGCAGCAGTCCAGAGAGGGTACAACTCACCACCCCAGCATTGCCACCAAACATATCACACCACGAAATCAAGCTGCGGGAAAGCTGAGACCAACTCTGGGTCACCTCTCAGGGCTGAGCCTTTGCGGTGGCTCTGCCCATGCCTGACTTTATACCCAGACAAGGAACACGTTCCTGCTGGGAGTAACTTTTAGGGACAGAAAGGGGCGTCATGGGAAAAGCCAACACTTCCATATGGCCCAAATCGCATGCACTGGTGCCCTGGGTCTGCTGTGGGGATACATCATCCTGCTGCATGCCCCTGGGCTGCTACAGCCCTGCCTGAAATGGGATGGGTGTTGAGGTCACCATCCACTGCCAAAAAAAATCCATCTCCTGAACATCTCCTCATTGCTGACAAGGAGGAGAGCCACCATGCAGCTGGGCACTGCAGGGCTGAAGGTTCGCGCTGGATTTCTGCGTGTCACTGCAGACCCCGCTGCAATCGGGTGCAGGGGCTGGTCGTGGCTGTGTCAATTGGCAGAGACCTCTGTCTCAGGCTCATGTAGGAAGTGTGCTGACCCACAAGAGGGTCGAAATCAGTCATGCCCTGAGAAGTACAAGCTGCTTTCCAGTTTGCAAACAGCAGGGTCCCCTTAGTGGTTTGCACCTCTCTGATTATTTTTAAAAGCATTTTGATACACTGCCAGTTTTAAAGAGAAGTGGTTTCCGTCAGCCGCCTGCTCTTTTTAACAATGGGATGTTTAACATATTGATGTATAAATGGTTTGCATTTTGATTTAATTTTCTTTTCCTCCCCCCCCCCGCCCTTGATTTTGCCTTGCCTGTTTGGCACAGAACAGAGCAGTTTTCTGCCACACACCCAGCCCTTGTGGCTTTTGGTCTGCATGGAAGGCATGAGGAGCATTGCTGACTTGCCCATTGAAGGGGTTCTCGGGTGCTCAGTTCATGCAGGGACAGTGCAGGCCCAGTCCTGTTCACATCACCTGCTGACAAAGACCAAATCTAATTTAGAGGGAGTAACAGGCTTGATATCCATCATCTGGAGCTTGGAAATCACTTTGGAACTTAATTTTTCCTGCCACAGAGCTGACTACTTCTTTCTGTCTCTCTTTTTTTTTTTTTTTTTTCCGGTGTGCTAATCTCCATCCCGTAAAAATCAACTGTGAAGATCTGAGTTATGTGGTCTTTCTTGGCCACTGCTGTCTGATACATTAAGATGATTTGCAGTTTTCTCTACTTAGCTGTTGCCTTTTTATCTGTAGAAAGACTGAGGATGATGCTCTGATTTTTCTTAAAAACATGTTCTACTGTCATCTCTCTCACCTTAAAGTGTTAAAACTGGTGTATTCCTAAGAACAATATCCCTTCTCTGAAGTGCTTATCTAGCATTAAAGCTACAGTCGTATAAAAATAAAAAACATGCTAGACTGGAGACTTTATAATGAAGGTCCTGTCCACAGGAGTCAGGTGTCTCCTTTCTTCCATGTCTCCTGTATCAATGTCAGCAATTTTCTAGAATCAGGGGTTAGAAAAACGTATTTTGAATGCAAAAAACAATGAGGAGCTTTACTGCCTTCCTTTATGTATATATTTTTTAAATTTAAAACCACTCCAGGCACTCTCTGTGAATAAAGACAAGCTCCATCTTTCATAGAGTATATTAAGAAATTGCCTGATCACAACTGACACGAGGTTTGTAATTTAACTCTGTTTATTTTTAGCAGATTAGGACAGAAAATTAAAAGGTAAAAGAAGAAAAATAGGAAATGTTGTGGATACATGAAATTACATGGTTTTAAAACAATTATGTTATATGTGAGATACTAACTCTCAGATCAAACTAGGTTCCAAGATGTGTAAGTGGTGATAAAACTGAACATATTTGGGAAAAAAAAAAGTGATACTATTACTGACAAACTTATATTCTAGCTGATACATGAGAATCTAATTATTTTAAAGTTACTTTAAACATCTGTGGTTCCTAATTTTTTTGTGGAAAAAGCCACACTCTTGGCATGGTCTGTATTTAAACTGGACAGAGAGAACCACTGCTCTGGAATTCTTCAGATTTCGAAGCATTGCCTCTATGAGAAAGTGGCAAACTGGTTTTGAAACTTTCAATGAATTTAGGGATATTAAGGATCTACTTTGGTTTAGAATCCTTTAGACTGACAATGGGGGGTTTTACTGGTTTAAATCTGGTTTCCACATCTGTTTGGGTCATGTTTTGAAGTTTCTGTGAGCTGAAAACATTGTAAAATAATTTTTTTTCACTGTGGTTTGATTCTGTTTAAATGTAGACCAAAAAAAAAGAAAACCAAACAAATCCCAAACCAGATTTTCCTTGAGATACAGTCTTCATCTTGACTGAAATTGAATTCATCTTCACTGACATTGTTTGGATGTTGCATTTTTGTTTTCCAAGGCAACTACTTCACTGGGTTTACTGCCTTTTGAGTCTGAGAACTTGTGGGAATGGATTTTCCTAGACCAAGCCTGTGGGTTCAATCCCCATGTGGGCCATTCACTTAAGATTTGGACTCAATGATCCTTGTGGGTCCATTCCAACTCAAGTATTCTGTGATAACTGTCTGTGATAACTGATTTTTTGAATACAGATTCTAATTTAATGCTAGTCCTGCTATCCTTGCTTTCTGTCATTATCCCTGCTGTCTGTCATTATGTTTCATTTTGCCTGGATGTCCTTTCTGAGCATCCTTGAGGAGGGGCTGATGATTGAAGATATACATAGCACTGAAGAGCTTTTGTAGTGCCATTAAAGCCTTGTTTTCTTTTGATAAAAACTTCACTTTGGTGCAAAAGCAATCTTTTCAGACTTAATCGAGGAAACTTCCACTAAGCAGCTCAGTGAGGAGACATCATGGGATGTGGAAAGATGGCTTTTGAAGCAACTAAATGCCTGCTATTGTACAAAACCCATCACTGTGCTTGATGGCATCAGAAAGGGCTTATTTTGTAAGGGAGATCAGAGTTTGCAAGGGCAAGGTGAGGAGCAAAGGAGAATGGCTGGGACTTACCCAGAGAAGTGAGCAAAGCCCAATGCAAATCATCTCAAAGAGACAGGAGGGCTCAAATCAGTCCTTTTGTTTCACCTCCGCTTCATTGCTGGTCTTTTTGGGTTACTACTCTTTTACAGCTGCAAAATTCTTACAAGTTTCAGAATCTTCTAAAAAGCATTATATTCCTACGGGTTATTGATAGCCTGAATAACAAAAGAAAAGGGAAAAAAACAAATTTTACTTAAGTCTAAGTTCTACACCCACTCACAACCTTTTGACTGAAACTGATAACAAACCTCTGAAAAACCCTGCTGTATGCGAGTTCCTCCATGCCACCCCACACAAATTGCCAGGGTGGTTCAACTTCTGAACACTGCAGGTAATTTTGTGCAGTCTTCAAACGCTTCAGCTTTGTGCTGAGCTCTGGGTTGGAAATCAAGTTCAGAAATTAGTCTGGAGGGGCTGAGTGGGATCTAAAATGGGAAAAGTTGCACATCAGCTGTCCAGTTTCTTCTGAAGGGGCAAGTTAGAACAGCATTATGCTCACTGCACTTCACATTTTCTGCAAGGGACGTAGGGTGGACCTCCTCAGTTATCACCTGCAAATTCTCAGTTGCTTTTCTCAAGACTTCTTCAACAAATGCATTTTCAATGTTGCAGTAACTGGTCTAGCACAAGAGCAGTAAGATCTCCCCGTGCATCAGAAGGACATTGAGGAGATTTCTAATATTTGTTTGAACTAGAGCATATTTCTCAGGTGTGTTCTTGATTCAAAGCTTTGAGGAGAAAAACTGAGCACATTTTCAGTTCATCACCTTTCCTGTTGCAAGGTGCAATACTGTAATTAAGGACAGCCTAAATTGAAGTTTATAATTTTGTCTATTGCCGGGGAGGGGGGGGGGGGGAGGGGCAAACCCAAACCTTGATTTGAGTGCCACTTCTTCTCCCAGCCTTTCACAAGTGGCTTTTACGTCTTGAGATAGCACGTGGCCCTGCAGTGGGTCGAAGTGGAATCTGCCTCCACCAGACCGTCCGGGGCTGGAGTAAGAAACCTCCTCCACGGGCAGCAGATCTGATGTAATCCCCACACTCCACCCCCAATTCTAAGTGAGGGACAGAGGGGAGCACATGGCCAGAGGACTCTTAAAGCTATGATAAATTAGCAAATGAAGCATATATTGGTAAGAGGACATTGGTAATCCAGGCTTGTTTAGTGGATGTTATCCAAAAGCACCTTCCCTCAGTCGTTAGCCATAGCATGGTGTCATGCCTTTGCAAACTAAAGAGCCCTCTGCTGCTAAAAATCTTACTGACAAGGTGCTTAAGCTGCTGAAGTGTATTGAGGATAATAAGGTCAATTTGTCTTGCTAAACTAATATGCCTCCCTGCCGAGGCTCAGGTCAGATTAAAAGCTGTGGTAATTTTGTGGCAACTCCAGTTGGGGAGGGGAAAAAACATGACCATCATAAGGTGCATTTATATTGCTATACCTGCATTTGCATATTATATCTTCCTGATATATCTGTCTGTGAAAAACAAGGCTCCTCTCCAGCATGGTTACCACTTCCAGGTTTAGAACAGGCTTCACAGGAACTGAGGGGAGACATATCTGCACGTATGGGAAGCGGCTGCTGCTCTTCATGTCACATGGAAGGACACTGGCCTGTTGGAATGAGTCTAGAGGAGGGCCACCAAGTTGATTAGCACCTCTGCTATGAAGAAAGGCTGAGAGAATTGGGTTTGTTCAGCCTGAAGAAGAAAAGGTTTTGAGGTGACTTAATTGTAGCCTTCAAGCACCTGAAGGGAGCCTAGAAGAAAGAGGGAGAGAGACTATTTACAAGGGCGTGTGGTGACAGGACAAGGGGTGATGGCTTTAAAGTGAAATAGGATAGGTTTAGATTAGATGTTAGAAAAAATTCTTTACTGTGAGGGGGGTGAGGCATTGGAAGAGGTTGCCTAGGGAAGTTGCCCAATCCCTGGAATTGTTCAAAGCCAGGATGGAGTTCAGAGCAACCTGGTCTAGTGAAAGGGTTTGGAACGAGATGATTCTATGGTTCTATGCCACTATCTGTCTCTAACCTTGGTCATTTTTTTCTGTTGAGTTTTGCTCTCTTTTTCCCTAGATTTTGCATCCTTGTAACAAAATGGCTTCAAACAACTGTGAAATATATTAAAACTATGTGAGAGCACAGCACAGGGTCAGTTTAAGAATGCTTTTCTTCTGAGTGCAAACCACCCAAAGCAGCACCATCAGTCTAGAGTTTAGATCTGCTGTGGTCTTATTTCAGCTTGTGAGTGATAGACAATAAATTTGCCATTCGTAGTCACTTAATTTACTTAGGACCAGGCTGCTGCCCCTCTTGTGCTTTAGTTACGCCTCCAGAGTTCAAAAGCCACAGCTGTGACAAAATGGTGTAAATCAGAGCTGTTGGGGTGACTCGCGTCACCAGTCTGCTGCCTCTGAAACCTAGTGGTTGGTAACCTCACCTGAGGCAAAATAAAGGAAACCTGTTTCCTGCCACCATGGGCACGTAAGACAAAGCATTTGTCTTGAAGCAGGAACAAAAGCAAAAACTGTTCCTAATAATGTCTCCCAGGAGAAGTCGTGTCTGTACTTATCGAGGCTCAAGGGCTGCTGCTGTCAGGTGGAGACCAAGGAAAGCAGCTGAGACAAGAGCGCCCAGGCTGCCTCGTGTCTGCTAGGGCCTGTCAGACTGCTTTAGCTGTGTTAGTAACACATTATAGCTTAAAACTTCTCACTTGTGCCTTTTAAATGTTGTATCTGAAATCCTCTGGCCACTCACTGGAAGCAATCTCTGTAGTTTCGATAGACAGTAGTTACGCCAAATTTCGAGATGACCATATGTTATCTCTGTGTCTGCACTTCTGTCTTTGCTGCTGTTCATCAGTGCATCAGGGTCTGTACACAGAATAGATGGTGGAGGGGAGCATCAGGCCACAGTATTTCACCAGCACACATGAAAAAAGTTAAAGACATCTCAGTAAATATTTTTCCTTTTATCCAAGAGAATGTGAGAGCTGCAGACAAAGGTAAATCCATGGAAATGCAGATTAATACTCAATTCCTAAAAATATGACTGGCATCAGTCAAAATGAGATGAGGATGACAGAGCTGTATACAGGTTATATCTGGTGGGTGTGAACCACGCTGTGCAGGGCAGGAGGAGGGCATGGGAGGAAATCCAAAGGGAGCTTCTTAATGTTGCTCACAAGCCCTGGTAGTGTCCTGAATTATGTCCACCTTGACATTCCTCTTCCATGTCTTTTTCATGAGCAGATGAATTGTTTAGAATGGTACAAAACCACTGTGTTTCTGCGGTGGATTTTAAGAGACAGCCCAAGGAGGGCTGTCTTCAGGTGTGCCATCCCAGTGGTGAGTTCTCTGAAATGCAACTGAGTGATGATGCAGTCTGCCTCATCCATCTCAATATTAATAAATGGTGAAAGAGTACTGTAAACAGTGAAACAAATAAAGTGCAGAAGGAAAGCCAAGAATACCTAACATTTGGTTCAGGGTTTCTTCCTGTTATTAGGTTGAACCATTCTTAGCACACAAATATGGATGTGCCCTTGCTTTTAAAACACACTTAAATATCTGTGGTTGTGACCGTGGGTTTCCTAGAACACAGAAAAACATCTTGTACTTTGCAGTTAACTTTGCAAACAATGGAAGAGTAGCACCTCCCTCCCCCCCACCCCCTTCAAAAGATAAGTCTCAGCTTCAACATGGCCTAATTCCTCTGTTCCCTGTAAGAAATCTGTAAAAAGCAATGATAGTTAGGAAGCTGATTGGATCTGATATGCCTTCAGGGTAAACCTGAGGTCACTGATGACTAGATTGAATGGCTCCATCGCTGTACATCAGTGGTGTATTTGGAGAATTTATTTTGCTTTTGTCTTTTAAGTGACGGCTAAGTTGTTTCAGTGATGCCCTCTGTAGACAGTGAGGAGCCTGAGAAACTTCGGAAAACTTTCCAGCCCTGTCCTTCATTCCACTTTTCTGAATGTGCATCTAATAGGCATGTCCCCTGGTACAAACAGTAGTTTGTGGATGAACCTTAAAGTTATTCCCTATTTAACCCTGGAAAAAACTTTTGTGAAATGAGGAGATAAGGAAAGCACGAGGATTGAAGCTATTACCTCTGTACATGTGGCAAATAAAAAATTTTAGCTGTATAAGAATATAAAGCGAATTTCCTTGAGAAAGTTCAGTGTTCCTACTTCCCCTAATGAAAAGTGTGCTGTTTGCCATTTCCCTCAACTCTTCATTGAATTCTCCCATGCAAAAACTAGAAGAATGGCATTTCCCCTCATACGTACAGGGAGGAATGAGAGCCTTCAGGCCTGCTGAGAACTGAAGGTGTCTGGATTTGAGCCCTTATTTCAACAGAAAAAAATGAGAGCAAGAGGAGGCTGAGAAACCATGTCAGTGAGTAAGAATTCATCACTTAGTCTGCACAATGCTAAACATAGGGGAAGTTTCCTGTAGTTCATTGGCACATCCAGACTTTTATGATATGCAAAAGTTTGGTTTAACAAAAGAACAGAAAGTGTAGCAATTATTTTGAGTGGGGAATATTACATTGCTGTTGGTTTTGTACAGCGCAACCATATTCTGAGAGAGGAATCATTGTGTTCAGAAGGTATTAATTTTTTACTGTGAGAATCTTTAAACATGCAGTGTTTATTTATCCTTTAAACAGCAAGTGCATCTCTCCTTCCCAGCTAAAAATTGTTCACGTGACATTGTCATTTAGCACTTCCAACAGTGTTGGTAATACAGTACATCTGTCACGGACAGGATTACAATTTGGTTTTACACCTCAGTCACCTCTTAAATCTTTAGCATTAACAAAATTACAAATTGTGGACAGAATGCAAATGTATTTATAATTTCTAACCATTCAGGATGTTTCATGGCTTCCTAAAATCTCAGCATGAGAGCAAGAACCCTGTCAAGAGATAAGGCACCCATCCTGAATTAATTCTGATCTAATCAAATCTGATTTGATCTAATGTCTGTCCAACCAGTAGGACTTTATCTGTAGACATGATGCTCACACAATGGATTGGGAAGTTAGTCCTGGCTTTGGCCATGGGTCTTTTGATGGATAGGCTGGTTAGTTCTCAAGTCCTGGTTTTCATGGGATTGTTCCCTGGTAAGGGAGGCAGGTTGCTCTGGCAACAGAATGAAGTGGTTGCATCATGTCTAGAAGCAGCAGGTATGGCTCTTTTGGGTGATCCACCCCTCTGCAGAGAGCAAGAGTAATTTTAACAGCTGCACTGGTCTGACGAAAATAGCAACGGTGAGGGACTACCTGTTACTAGATGAAGTGGTAGTCAGAAAAAAGGGATAACCTTTTGGAAACGTCTTTTTTTTTTTTTTTAAAAAAGCCTATTATTGCCAGCTTTCTCGATTAGTCTAGTAAAAATAATTATTTGTCCGTGCAAAGCTTTCCTTGTTTACAGTAATTGTGGCTTTTGCATTCATCTGTGGTTTCTCCATTTCCTCATCTCTAAAGAGTTGTCAAGTCACTGAGAGATATTTCAAGTCACTGGAGGGATAAAATAGACCTGCAGGGGCACTATCCTCATAGTCAGGATGGTGGGGCAGGTTCTGGTTAAATGCTGTGTGTACATCATTATGTGTACCACACCTATGCTGCAAGGCTGCTGAAGGCATCCAGAGGACCTCTATTTCCTACTGGTCTTCCACATTGCTATGGAAAAGCACAGAAACAGGACTTATTTATCCCAGATTTAAGCTGATTTGTAGCTAAGCATATGTGTAAATGCCTTGCTGAACTGTTCTTTGTGAAGACTGTTTTCTGACCCCAGCCTATAGAGTCCTAATCCTTCTATGCAATGACCTAAAGTGAAGATCTTCAGCACAAGCTGCAGTCTGTGCAGACACCTTGTCTGCATCCATCTGAGTCAAAAAACAGAGGCAGGGAAAATCCCTGGGATGGGAACTCAGTCATCTGTGCTGGTACCTGGTCCAAGCAGGCAGCAGCCCTCCCAGCGGGTTGCAGGCAGTGCTTGGGAGCCAGCATGGGCCATTCCCAGTGACCAGACCGGAGGCAGGTTTTGGAAGAGAAGCATAGACGCAGGCTGTACTGTGCTGGCTGGCCTCAGTGGCCAAAAGCAATACCCAGTAGGTTTAATTTAAAGCTGTATGGGTGCAAGTTTAATTTAAATCTGTACAAGTACAGCTTTAAAGCTGAAATGTCTTTGGGTGACAGTGGGATGGCAAATAGTTTCCTCATGCCAAATATTGATGGGCATTTAATATACACTTTGGGCACATGCTGTGATCAGGGAAGATTCCCTACTGATGTTATGTGAGTGCTCCTGATTCCTGCAGTGCTGCCGTGCGGGATGAGCACAACAGAGGAGAATCACAAGTGTAAAGTGCTTTAAAGATCACACTCTAGCAACTCTTACCAGAAAAATACTCTCGATTTGAAGTGTGATTTTTTTTAACAGCAGTTCTACCAAAAGACCTTTGTGGATGCAGTTACACTAAGGGAAAAGTAAAAGCTTTCACCAGTACAGCTGGTGCATCCGTGTGAGCTGCACTGTCAGAAGCCTGGTGTTGCAGGCATGAGCAGTTCCTCACGTGTAGGGCACCAGCCAGTATTGCCTGGCGTTCTTCTAGTGCAGATTTATCCACCCTAGGAAGAACTCCTTAATTTTTAAATGGTTATTAGTTATTTTTGCATCAGTTTCCGTGGGTAGTTGTAAAGAGTTGTCTGTTCCCAAAATGGTATCAATTCCAGGGACCATTCCTGCCTGCAGCAGCGATGGGTCTGGTCTGAGCACAGGGAGGAGTTGAGGAGTGCTGTCTGCTGCTCTGTACCTCTGCTCATGACCACTGACACTTGGCCACATGATGAAATGCCTCTTCCATGGGTGGACAGGATCAAGTCCCTCACTAAGCCTGTGTCGGGGGTCAATTACTACAAGTTTGCAATTGCAGCAAAATTGCATTGCTTGATTTTTCACTCTGAACTCTGGTGTAATAGTTATTCTGCGATCAGGCTGGAGTGAAGACAAAAGTAAACCAAATTAGGAGTACTTCATAAAGAGAACTTATGGCAGGCAGCTTAGAAGTCTCAGTAAGATGCCTGACATCAAGTAGGCAAATCCTGCTCCTTCTCCAAGGAAATCCTGCGTGCAATGGAAGAATTTCTGGAAATGCACCATATATAGTATAAAAAAGGTAAAAGACAGATCCAAAGAGACACAATGACTGACTGGTACCATATTCTGTTATGGATTACACAGTGTTTATTATGCAAGTATCCTCCATCTATAGACATGTACACTCCCTTGTGCTGCTATTAGCAGTAGAAACTCATATGCTTGTACATACCTAGTACCAAGCACATGGTCCTTAAGAGGAAAACTTGTCTGTAAGCAAATTTGTAACTGTTTGGATTGGACATTAACAACCCTGTAGAGCTATCAGTAGGCAGGTGGTCCCAGGAAGAAAAATAATATGACCATTACATTTCCTGTTTCTGAAAGGAGGAATGGATACCCCAGTGCCAATACACCGCTGCCCCTAAGCAGGCAGATGTCTGTGCACGTGCAGGAGGTAGGACACAGCAGGGAACTGCGACACTGGCACTTGGTGGATTGCATATCAGCCTCCTCTCAGTGGGCTTTGCAAGCCCATCAAGAATACTGGTAGAAGAGAGGGGGGTTCGCTGCCTGCTGAGAGATGTGAGAGCAAAATGCAGCTACACTAATGCTTTTCTCCTCTGCAGTAGACATGTTGCATGGAAACAGAGTCTCGAGAGCAAAGGGTAATGGGAACAGTTACCTGCCAGCAGATCGAGAAGTGCCCCACAGAAAGACACTTCTCATCTTGGAGAACTCAGGATCTGACAATCAGACAAGAAGCTCTGAACAGACACACAGAAACTATTCAGGAACAGTGGGATGTTTCTCCTCAGCCCTCTGGCTGCATATTCACCTAGTGAAGGAGTGTGATTTGGAAGTTAAATTGTTGCTTTTTGATGTATTTTTGTGAAAATGTACCTCAGCAAAGCACAGAGTTTAGAATTAGAAGGCTGAGTACAGGGGAATTAATTAACCTGATCACACTGTGTGGGATGTAAGGCACGAATCTCAGTGGTGAGAGGGTTACAAGCCCCAGGGCGGATGATGACAATCTGTTGTGTAGTGGTCTCAAAGCTGGGCTGGATGTGTCTCTAGCATTTAATGTGGCTTAAATGTACCCTTATGCTAGATGTGGTGAGGGAAGATGACACTTGAATAAGCAGCATCACCTTTGACTTAAAGTTCTGTCCACAAAACCTGTCAATGAAATAGCTAATTAGAGAAGGCGTAGCTACAGCCCTAGTCTAAAGAAGGCTGCTTATCTGCATGGCTGCAAGCAGGTCATGTAGAGCACTGAAGGAGCTGCACAAGCCTCTGCATGGCAGAGGCTGCAGCGCTGCAAGTACAGTGAGCTGCACTTGCTCTCACTTTTCCTGGCTATGAACACCTAAGGTCTGATTCTTCTTGCTTTGCACTCTGCGTCGTCATTAACACCGCTTTCAAGAGTTGGGTTAGTGGGTGTAAAACACTACCATTTAGTAAGGCATCATTTTACCACCACTTCCCAGCACTGTAAAATGAGAATGTAGGCTATGAAACAGCAAAGACCTGAGCCCCAGGTATTCACCTCATTAGAGAATCAGTTGCCGCAGTATGAATGGGAAATAACAAGGTCAAATCCACCTGTCCTGGAATTACACAGGCTGCCTGAGCTTGGGCTGGAGATTGTAATGGAAGACCAGAGCAACAGAATAGAAAAAATATTAAATGAATATGCGTGCCAATGGATTTGGAGCAGGGAGTAAATTTAACCTCCCATTTTCCTGCTTTTATGTGAAACTTCAAGCACGCCCTGCTCTAATATTTTTTAAATAATTTGTATAAATATATAGTAGATTCACATACAAACATCTGAGTGTATGTAAGTAGCATAAATATATATTTGGAGATTACACTGTTCTCAATAGGTTTTCCAGGTAATTCTGTTTGAAAGAAAAATTATTTTTCCTTTTCATGTGGATTCTCAAGCTCTTTGTATATGTCTTGCCTGTGGAAGATAGATACCTAATTTTTTTTTTCTTTCCTAGTTTAGTTTGGGTGCTCTTTTTTTTTTAGGTCTGCTTTGCCGTAGGCCCTGAAAACAATAATAAAAAAATACTGTGGCAGTTGCTTCCATGTGGCTTGCCAAAGGGGTGTTAAGAAATTTTCCTGGTTGTTCTGTATGTGTGAGCTGCAAAGAGGTGATAAATTGCTGAAGGAAATTAAAGTGGGGGTTGAAGCTCAAGTTTTGTACTCTTCTGGTTTGGGCAGTCTTGGATTACAAGACTACTGGTTGTGATGGAAATCAAAAGGTTAGTTTCTCTCTCTGACTCACCCAGGAGTGCTGCAAAGACAGATTAATAGGTAAAAACATCACTCAGCCTCTGGTGCTCTCTGTGCTTGGTTTGCTCAGGTGCTGGAAAAAGAAACCGCAGTCTATCAGAGTGGAGCAGCTAAAGTGGTGATCGTAGTACTTTGGACAAGCAACCATTGCTACTCGTGGAGATTCCCCCAGAGCAGGTTCTGCGCTGCCCTGCCCTCCCTGGAGTGTGGAGGCACCCAGCCCCTGCACCCATCGGATGCTGCCTCCTCCTCACTTTTAACCTGGTTGGTAGCAAGGGCGGTTGGGTATCAGCTCAAAAATTGTTTCTTGGGTTTCTTTCAAGGCTGTTTAACATCTGGTGCCTCTCTGTGAGCGATGTTTTGCTGTGAGTGGGGAAGTTGTAGCTCCCAGTTGAGGCTGCCAGCTGGTCACAGCTCAGCTTTTTTGCTTTGCCTTACAATGGCATCAGTGTGCGTACCCTTTCCAAAAAGAAGGCTTTTTTATCCATTCATCCGTGGTGCTGTGTCACAAATCCACATGAAGAGGTTTTCTTTCCCTTTCTCCTTCCCTTAAGTTCCAAGTTGTTGCAGTTTTGCCTTCAGCATCATCATCTGAACAGCAGTAATGTTGGCTCTTAGCTAGAGCTTTAGGTCCAAACATTTTGCAATGTTTCATGAAGGAAGGGAAGTTTTGTGGGCCCTGGGTTGTAGATGGGAACACCAAGGTGTGGGGCTGTGGTGGAAGTCACCCTGCATTACTCAGCAACAGGCGAGGAAGCCGGTGGGTGGACTCAGAGCAGCACGTGGTGGTACTGCTAGCCAGGACCTTCAGTCATTGCTACACCATCTTACTTTAAACCTTCATACAACTTGCTTCAGCCCCATATCTGACACTGCCTGAGAGCTGCCCACAGCTCTGTGTGGGGTTGCACAGGCTGCTGCTGTGCTGCCCTGCTGTGCTGCTCAGGCTGGCTCCTTGGCCACAGCAGCACTAGGCTGAGACCAGTATCTGCAGCCACCCTTCACACCCTGTCCCCTTTCTTCAAGCTGTTTTTCTCTGTCCTCAGTGGCTGTAACCTGGGAGCTGGTGAGCTGTGAGCCAGCATCTGCTGCCTGCTTTTGGGGTGAGGGCAGAAAGGCAGGAGCAGTAACACCAACAATACCCAGGGTGCCTCAGATGTCCATACTTCCCAGCAGTCCAGCTTACACTTATGTTTTCCTGGCCTTGCTGCAACTGTCAGGACCCAAGAGGAGAACGGGATGTGCCTGTTGAGATCAGCAGCATGTAGTGACACTCAGGATGTGCCCAGGCTGATAGTCATACTGGAGCTGCAGTGTTGATGTCCCAAGTCTATCACTTCCTTGTGAGAGACTGTCATGGCTTGAAAGAACCATAGTTTTTGTTTGCAAGGCTGCGGAAGTACGTATGTGCACAAACACATGTCTGGGATGAGGCTGAAATCATTGCTCACCTTCTTACAAACTTGTGCAAGGCTTAGGAAACAGGAGTTAAAAATAGGGGAATCTCCCTTTACCCTATTTGCCCCAAACCACTTTGTTAAAATAAGTATTGTTATTTGACAGAGAGAAGCACTCCATTAAGGCAAGTTTGCAAAGCCCGTCAAAGCAGCAATACAAAATGTTAAAACTGAAAGCAACAGCATAATGCCCTCAAATCTCATCCTTTGTGTTCAATTCTGGACCATGGGACCCTGTGAGACACCAGCTGGGTGGGGGGAACCTGGTGGGACAGAGTGGGAATTTCTGAGTACAGATGGCACGCTGCTGCATCTGCTGCATTAGAACTGGGCACACTCATGGACCTTCTTGAAGGAAAGAAATGTCCAGCAGTGGAATATGATAAAAAGAAAAACCATGATGATGTCCAATTGGTGTCAGGTCAGCCAGCATGAGTTGTGAGTACATGTGGTAACCTGTCCACTGACAGGCCAGAGCTCACATTGTGCTCACAACACGATTTATCCAGCAGTTGCAAGTAGCCAACCAATATAGCTGAAATGAAGTTGCTCCTTCATAGAAAGAAGGGGGGGAATCTTTGTTTTCTCAGTAATGTGTCACAAATATTGTCCTCTGCCCTTGCACCATACAGTGTTAAACTTGCTTGTAATTTGTGCTGGAGGGGAGAAGTCAGCTCTGTGTCTGTATTTCGCTGTAAAATTACACTTAAAATCCTTTCCTGGCATTGATTCCAGCTTTGATGTGCATTAGTAAACATTAATGACACCGACATTAATCCAGAGTGAGCTTATAGTGATTTGTTATATTAGATACTAGAAAAGGGTCATGAGACCATGATTTGATAGTGTTATCTCAACACCTTGCACAGAGATGCAAGGATGATTTGGTGACATATCATCCTTGACACATGACACATAGAGACCATGCTTCAATCAACACGCCGTGCCTTTGGGCAGAGTGGTGTTACAGCCTCTGCAGGGGAATGCCACTGCCTGCAAAACCTCCTCTCTTGCAACTAGTGGTGATGGCAGGGCTAGGGAGATTGGGAATCAAGAAACCAAGCCTTCAAAAATCAAATACTCCAAAATATAACAAGTCTCCCGCATGTTAATGATGCTTCATTACTTGCAGGCATGTCTAAGCAAGAACCTGCTTTTCTTATAATTACTTATTCTGCAAATAAATTCAGGAGTAATGATTTTAGTAGCTCCATTGGCACTAGGTCTGGGCATAAACCCATCATAATTTGTGTCATTTCATTTTAATTCTGCCCTACATCACTCTGCTTAATTAAATTCTAGTTATCTTGATTTATTTGAGTACGATGTGTCCACCTGATGTTCCTCAAAATATGTGACCATAATGAGCAAATACCAACGGGGTGATGAGGGGACCAATAAAATTATGCTGGGTAGGAAAGAAAAACAGAGTATTATCATTTGTTTAGAAGTGGAATCAGGATGTGTTTTCTTAAACAGCAGTTTTTGCTGTGAGCAGGATCTGTACTTAGCTGTCTGTAGGCAAAGAAACAGCAGGTTTCATTGCTGCCCCACACTGAGGCCTGTCTTCCAAGAGGGAAAAGAGATTGTGACAAACCTTTCCCGGTGGTAAGTGCAACTGGTTGTAACATGTTAGCTGGGCAGAAAATACTGGTGGAAGTGCTTCTTTATGCAAATGAGACTTCACACCCACGATCCTTTTCAATCTGTTGAGAAGATCCTGTGTTTTAGTGATGTGGATGTGCCTATTGTGTGAGGTAAGTGCTGACTTTTGCCTGTACTTGATGGTAAGGAAGGGTTACAGAAATGCTGCAACTCAAAAATACAAACATAAATATCAGGCCTCCAGCCTATCCACTGGGCATTTCTAATTGTCAGGTGAATGGATGAGAACTGTTGTGATAAATGTCATGTATCTTTTGGGTTGTTACACAACAGCGATGAGGAAAAAGGCAAGGCACAGAAAGGAGAAAGCTGGGGCTGCCTATCTCTGCTTGGGAAAATAACAAGCCCTTCATTAGAAATGTCTTTAAAATTATTATCTGGAATTTATAATATGGGATGGTTGGTCCTGAAAAGACTGGGTTTTGAGTCATCACTGGTGAATATTATGTTGCTACCAGTGCTTTGCACGCAGTGACACTCAGGCTCAGTGGCAAACAGGCAAGAGCACAGGTAAAGGCTGGACAGGTGAGGCTCCCATGCTCAGCCCGTGCTGGTTGCTGCTGTCAAAGTGGCTTTCTGTCCTTGCAGGCAGCTGTGGGCTTCAGTTCATAGTCCCCGATGTTTAATTGCCAAAATGAAAAACATATTATATTATATATATGATATAATTAGTGGAGTGCTCAGAATACCACTGCCAAGGGGCAAGAATGCTAACATTGGGCAGGATCAATAGGAGTTTAATTTTCTAGGTTGCAAATTGTGGTGGCAAATATTGCATACAATTCCCACCTTCCCTACAGCGTCCATGCACAGACATACAACAATAAACCTCCTAAATCATCCCAAAGGGAATTGCATGAGCTAACAAGTCCTCAAGTATTTATGGTACCATATGCAGACTCTAGAGTTCGCAGAAGCAGCATGGATCCTGCTGAAAGAGTTAAATTAGGACTTTGGTCCTATCTCATTGTTTACTTCAATAAGAAACCTTGCACATCTGATGTAATTTTTATGCCTTTGTGCTATTTTCACGTGGCCATTTTGAGGGAGGCTCTTGTAATGTCTCCTCTACTGTCTCTTGCCACCTCAGGGTGGCGAAAATCACCCCACGTCATGACATTAGCGTTGGTCATAGCTTGGTATGTGTGTGTGCAGGCTTTGATTAGGTACAGGGCCTGGTAAATGACAGCAGTTTTTCTAACACTGTGCTACTGTGTACATGACGTGGGAGTTACCATGAGCTAGTGCTGAAATTTGCAGTGTCATGGGTAGTAAGTAGTCACTCTTCAAAGCCTTGTGTACTCAGGGAACTTTCAATGGTTTAACTTAAAACAGGTTTCACACTGGGGAAAACTGTTCAACTACTTGGTTTCAGTTTAAATACAATGTTATTTTAATGTCATTTCTTGGGGGAGGGTTGTTTTTTATTTTTTTACCAAAAGAAGTGAAACGAAATGAAAGGGGTGTGCCTACAAGCTGGATACCCTGGCACAGGCGGGGCCCTTGATTTGCATAAAGACACTGTTTTTTGTAAAAGCCTATCAGTTGGTGTGGTCTCAGTGAGGTCAGAGACCTGTGCCAGACACATCATAACATCACAGTGCGAGGGATTTGTCTTCGGGAGCCAGAGCTGAAGCCACTGAGAGAAGAAGAGCCAAGAACAGAGGTGCTCACTTAGCTGCACCTAACTTCTGAGGATGTGAAAAAGCTTGGTCAAAGAGTCTGTCTCCAGCTTGGGCATCTTAAATTAAACCTTCTCCTTTTTTGTGTCCAATCTGTTCATCTTCCTCTTGCATAGCTATCAGCCATGAAGCTTTGATGCTGCAATATCATATTGCTGGGCTGCTGTGTGAAGACTGAACCACGCTAAGAGGGTGTACACATTTGTGAGGAAAGCCTCAAGTACTTCCCACATAGGCAATGATTTCATTCTGTGTCCATTATTGTCTTAGCTGTATTTTCAGCACTTCACTTTTAAGATAAATTAATTTTTGTGCAAAACATCACACAGTGAGATAAGGACTTCCACCCCAATCAGAGTTTTGTCCCTTTAAACTTTGATCCTGTGTTCAAACCACTGGTTTTGTAATGTATGTTTTAAAAATACATGGAGTAGCATCTTACACCTTTGTTAATATACTGAGACTCATTCTACAATATACACTGTAATTACTTTTCAGGGAGGTTCTAGATGCATGAAAGATTAAAAAAAAAGTAAGATTTCTCACTGATGGGAAGTTCCAAAAAAAATGAAAGCTGACTTATTACTTGAAGGAGAGAAATGGCCATGAAACAGGTATTTTTACTCAGGAAAAGAAAATTTTTAGCTTCTAAATATGCAGAGACACTAAATCAACTATCACAAATGTGTGCTGGTGATGCAGCCAACAACACTTAATTATCAGTTCTACAGGAAAATTAGGTGAGAAAATTACTTGTCTTTTTATATTTATTTTATTTATAAAAGAACCCAGACATGATGACAATTCTCTCACTACAGCATGTTAGACACAGATGACTTGTCTGTCTTTTTCTTCTCCCTCTATGACATAGACTGATAAATTCCTGCAATGTACACAATTTAATGTGTGTTCCTTGTCTTCAAAGTTTTTTGGGTTTTTTTTGTGTTTTTTTTTTTTTTGTTTTGNTTCTGCAGTGTTGAAGGAAGCTGTTTTGGTAGAGATGAAGCAGTCTCATCTTTTATAGGATCTTAGATGAGAAACATTTGAGATATGGGGGCAAGAACCCTATTTGGTCCAATACACTGACCTTTGCAATGTGTGGGCCGTTGTTTTTGTGTGTTGATATTATCTGCATACACGTCTTGCTTCTTTCTTCCTCAGTAAATCAACTGGGTCATTAAGCAACATCTGGGCATGAAGATAATGGTCATATTAACATGGTCTGATGTTAGTGTCTTCTTATATCCCAGCCTTATTATTTCCTCCCAGTGCAGGGGCAGAGATAAGCAGCCACAGTTGGAAGCAAGAGGAGGGCAGAGCAGGAATGGTACTCCAGCAGTACCATAAGCCTGTTTTGCAGCCAAACATTTTGTATCATGAAATCACAGCCACATGGAAACAACAGAAGATACTCACTGTTTTCAGGACTAGATCTACATTTTATCAATTATTTGATTTTGACTATGCTAACCCTGCAGCAGGCAAGAAGAATTTCACACTTTGAAGATGCCTTAATATGTGGTTCGTTTTGTGCCCCACATCAGGCTTTAATTCCTTCATGCCCAGGTGTATAGTAAAATAGGAGTCTGCCCAGACCCACAGTCCAGTCTGTGTTTGGTCTATGTTTGGCCTCCTGTGGATGTCCTCTCTTCCCAGATGGACAGAGGTCAGCTAAAATTCACTGAAAGCTTTTGTGCTTGCAAATCTGGTTTGCTCCCAAATGAACTCTAGAGGACAGGACTTACTTATCTTGTGTTTAAAAAGGTAATTTAAATGGTAATGAAAGAAGTTCCTCAGCCTTAAAAAAGTACTAAAGGAGTCAGGAGTGAATTGTTCAATGGATGTTCTTTTTCTCCCAACAGCAAAGTGAAAGCAGCACTTGCTTCCCAGGAACTTGCTTGTTCCTGCCCACAGCAGTTCTCAGTTATGACTGAGCAGGATTTGTCCAGCCAGGAGTCCATCACCCTTAAGGGTAATCTTTAGCTTGTTTTTGCTTTGCTATATTTAAGATGAATTGGTTTCTTCATCCACAAATGGATCCTTCATTCTAAAGCCATTTCAGAGGCACTGAGTTGATTGCTGGTTTATTGCTGCATTCCATTTGTCTTCAGGTGGCAGATTTCTTTCAGGTTGTATCTACTAACCCTAAGAAAGCTAATCATGTATATATCATGTATAGATGATAAGCAAAAGTAAGCCTTTGTAAAAATTCTCTTAAACTGGAAAATCAGTAAGAAACTGAAAAATTCTAACTACCTGTGCTACTTTCTGAAAGACAGATAAGGCACAGCAAGGTAATCAGTAGATTAAAAAAACAGAGAGTTGACTGACTTTAAAATTACAGTTACAATTATGGTATATCAAAGTGGATCTGTGTTAAAAGTGGTCTACAGTGGAGCTCTCTCCCCTTGGTCTCTGAATGCAAGTGTATCTCAAGACATGAATTCTTCCCAAGTACTGTCTGCTGCTACTATGCTGGTATTCTCAAACTGAAGGAAGAAAGCCCCAAACAATCCAACTGCTAAATGAAGGGAGAAATTAATGAGGCCATACACAAACAAGGAGATGGTGTGGCACAGGGGATGCTGAAGTAGAAGCTGTCAGTGAAAGAAATGTTCTTCCGATGTCAGCCTCTGTCCCATGCTGGAAGAGAGGATCTGAGAGAGTCGCAGTGCCTACCATGACATGTTCCATTTTTCTCACCTTGGGGGATCCCAAGGAACTCTGCTGTGTGGAGCAAAAGATAAGTTAAGGGAAGGTGGAAAAGCAGGAAGACAACTCATTCTTCGAGCATCAGGGTAAGAAATAAACCATCAGGGACGAAACTGGTTTCAATTTTTTCTCTGGTGCACATCTGCCACCATGACCCGGTGTAGCTGCTTCACAGGAATATGGCAAGAAAAATCTTGGCTCAAAAAATGCGTGTGTATAATGGAAGACAAAAGAAAAGAGAAAGGTGATGTTGAGAGGAAAGAGACACCTAGGTCTTGGCAGTCAGCAAGTTTCCAACCAGTATATCATCCTACACCAGGGGCAACTAACTGTTCACCAGTGGTAGGAGGAGAGTGCCCCTGTGAGTGCGTGGCATTTCAAGGAAAGAAGATGATAGACAATGTCCTTTTAAGGTTTATTTGTTCCTTGAGTAAAATAAGAGTAATAATGCCTGAGCAAGAGTATAGAATTCCCAGGGAAGAGAGTAAGGGAAGTTGTTTAGAAAAGGTTGGTACATCAGTTAGAAGGAACATGTTAATTTGCCCTTGATTTCCATCAGTTGCCAAACCATTAAACTTGTATATGGTGGATTAAAACTACAAGAGGTGAGAGAAGGAGGAACAGGAGCAAATGTGGCACAGGGGGAAATGTAAAATTGCAGCAGATTTCCTTCCCAGCAGACTTCCCTGCAGGATGCTCAGGTGGGCTCAGTGGTGAGCCAAAGGGGCTGGTGGGTCGTAGGCAGTTCAGACGAGTGGGCTTGTGGTACAGCTAGGTTGTTACAGGTGTAGGTATGTTCTTTTTTTATTTTCTTGATCATTTGTTAATAAACACGCAAGCAAGGGTCCAGCTGGCCGTTGGAATTGGTACCAGTTCCAATGCTACTGTGCCCAGCCGATTTCTGTATTTTCTAGGAGGGTACATACCGTCGCAGCCAAGGAAGTCGCGCTCTCCTGGGGCTCAGATCTAGCAGTGTCTAATAAAAGGCCTGACGAAGAGAAAGTTCTGCAAGATTTGTTTTCTCCTGGGAAATTAATCATTGTATACCACAGCACGCCTGGCATATGGCTGCCTATCCATGGGAACACTGAATCCAGTCCCTGATTCAGCAAAGTACTGTAAGTGGTGTTTAGTTGTGATAAACAGGACTTAAGGGCAGGTCTAAAGCTGGGCATGTGCTTAACTGAATCAAATTCTTTTCACTTCTGTATAGAAAAGGTAAAACACTGAGATCTGTTTTGTGACACAAAGCTTGTTTTTTTCTTAGGCAAGCGCTGGATCAAAAAAATGGTAGCCTGTTTTCCAGATTAATTCAGTTTATTTTAGATGTCTGTTACTTTGTCTCTTCGCCTTCCAGATATCACTAGCAAAGGAGACAAACTACACAAAAAATGATTTACAAGACCAAATGCACAATCCACATAGTGCAATGGGTCTTCTGGCTGTTATCTTTATTATTTGTATTGTATCACCCTGCTCTGGCTGCAGGAGACAATGGCCATATACTTTGCAGTGGATGGTTAATGAGCTGACAAACAATCAACCAGATTTCTTTTCTTGGCTGATCATTTACAGATTTGTTAATGCTCCAGTGTCAAAGCACTCATGCTGCCTGCCACCATGTAAGTGTCTAATTCTTGTTTTTAATGCTAATGGTAGGTTGTAGCAGAGAACCCTAGAAAAACGTATTAGCTCTTAAAAATCTAGTCTCCTTGGTGGTTTTAAGCTATTTGCTTCTTAATTACTCTGAAAGTGTCTTTGCTCTTGCATTTAAAAAAAGAAGGATCTGAGATGTCTTTTTTTCTAAACAGTGGTACTTTGAAACCAGAGACCTGCTTGTGGGTGTCATTCTATGCTTTCAGACATCACCACTTTTCTTTTGGAGGTTTAGAAATTGGTATGCAAATACCCAACACCCTTTTGAATTAACCTCATTAAGGCCAATAAACATTTCACTTTAAACATCAATGCTCCCAAATGGGAGGGTTGAAGGTCTAGCCTGCTTATCTCTTTTCAAACAGGTGACTCCTTATTACCCTCTGAAAAACTGCAATATAAAACAATCTCCCATCTGTAGCTATTACAGCCTGCGATGCAGTGTGCCCAGGGGTTATCCTTTCTCTCTTCTTTTGGTGTCTGCTTGGTCCTCTAATTCACACACCTACTCTTAAACATTCATGCAATCACTCTAGTCTCTAATATTTGCACTAATTTCTTTGTTCTCCACTTTGCATTCAGCCCAGAGAACTCTGCGGAGCCACCACAGTGACTGTGGGGGACAAAGCAGCAGTGGCAGCTGGACAGACACCCCATCCACACACAGTTCCACTGCAGTTGGGTCACCGGCCAGTGGGAGGATTTACAGTGAGACAAACCATGTGTTTGTGTGCAGGGACACATGGGTGCAGTGGGGCTGAATAAAGTACACACTGAAAGGAGGAGCAAAGGCATGTGGTGCTAGAACTAAAACAGAAAATTGTGGTTTTGTGCTAAGCTTAAAAAAAGCAAAACTTTATCTCTGTATCCAAGAAAGAAATGTGGCCTGTTGGGTAGAGCAGGCAGCAGAGTCAGGGCAGATGTTTAATTTCTGGCTTTGTTACTGGCTGTGGTGAGACTTTATCTATGGCTCCATTTCCTATATTTAACATAAAGGTTGTAATTGCAAAAATGGTAAGAACCAGTGGCTCTGCAGGAGATCGGCTGATAGGTGCAGAAACTGCTTGGGATCTCTTCTGTAACTCCAAATTGTAACTACACTTTAAAGTCACTCAGATGGAGAATTAACTGCATGAATTATAAAAAAACCTAACCATTTTAAAGTTAATTTTTAATATGACAGCCTTTAGAAACATTGCATTTCTTGTTCTTCCAGAATTCTTTTTCTTGCTAAAATAACATATGCAAGAAGTGTAAGTAGTAAGAAGAGGGGAGACTGTGCCCCCTGCTCCCTCACACTTGGAGCCAACAGCCGAGATTCAAATGCAAATGCCAGTACTCTCTAACTCTCCAGGAACTTCTGAGTCTTGGTGTCTTACACCTATGTGACAACTTTAGGCTAAATTAAAAATCAAAGAGGTTTCCCCTGGAGTAAGGTATTGCTTGTTATGAGTGAGGATATCATAATTGGAGCTGCCAGGAGGTTTATGAACTCCACTTGCTGAAAGGGGCTTTGGGACTGTGAAGCACCAGAGTCTGTATTTTCTGTCTGGAGTCGTCCCAGCTGCTGCCCTCCCTGTGTCAGATGTGTAAAAGCAACAAACATGCTACAGATCCAATTTAATTGCCAATATGCTCCTCTCTTCTGTGTGAATTTGATAGATTTGGGGGTCTGAGATTGTACCCCCCCAGCTCTCACCTTGCTGCTGTGGTGCCTCCTAAGTAAAAAGACAGGCAGGTCCTGGGTGCAGGTGCCCCCTTTGAGGGTGCTGTGCAACCTCCTTGTCACATCTTGTCCGACTGGAGCTGCCTGATGTTGACAGGTCAAGGTCTCAACTGTGGCTGCCAGTCTGTGCACTTCAAAGCTTTGATTCCCCCCTGCTTTTCCCTCACTATTCCCTAAGCACGTGCCCACCTATTGCAGCTAAGGTGGTAAAGAGGGGGGAAGCAGACCTTGGGTAGCTTTATTTTAGCAAATGTAGGATGGGAGGTTCAAAGTCAGTAGCTAGAAACACAGAGTGCCTTTAATGGCAGAGGAAGTTTTTTCTTTGATCTCATCATATCTGTTTTTCATCTTTCCCTTTCCTCAGGAACTCAAATGACAGACTTTTCTGGAAGAATACCTCATAGCTGAGGATCACGTTCTGGGTTTTTGCTATATGTGAAATTCCAGAATCAATTTTAAATCTAAATTAGGGTGTAGAAAATGTACTGTACCTTTGCTGGCTTGATTTAGTCATAGGAATCATATATGCATGTAACAGAGAGAGAGGGAGAGAGGAAAAAAGGACTAATAGTGTTTGAAAAGGGTGCATCCGTCAAAACTAGATGGGAAAAACTCCAGCAAGTTTGCTAACTTCCATGAAGTAGTAAATGATCAGCTTAACTTGGCCTGTGATGTATTAATGTTTCTTCATTACAAAGTAAGGTGGTTGAGGGGGGAAATATTCGCTGTGCAGACAGAATGTTTTTTTCCAGGTTTCACAAAATTTTAAAATGAACCATTTGACAGGGAAATGGTAATTTTAAATACAGAGAAAGATTGGATTTTTGGTATGGTTCTTTTTTTTTTTTTTAATTTTAAGGGGCATCTGCAGAAGGAATAAACCTCCAAAGAACAGAGTGATATAGGACCCCAGTAATGAATCTGCAAAAAGAGAGATGTGATTCTGTATACGATATTTCACGGGCAGAATTTGTTAAGTTGTATGGGGCTTTCTCCAGTTTGTAGTCACTCAGAAAACTTCCTGTGGAATCAGTTCACTATTGACTCACACTGCAACAGACATTTTTCATAGCAAATAACAAGTGTCAAGTGCTGGCATTTTGTAGCTGGCATCACTTTCCCCCGGTGCAAACCACACTAAAGAAGACAGTACAGAGAGAATCCAACCTCTGGATGCCGAAGATCAGTGAGCACAACTGTAATGCCTCACTGGGGGTGTTTGATTCTGGCTCAAGTTAAAGGCTAACACAGACACAAGATTTGGGAGATTCAAACCTCAGGTAAAAAACTTTTACTAGGTGTGTGTGTGTACACATCGCTGAATCAGTCCAAATATCCATCTGTCCTCTCTTTGGCAATGTTGTACATGGCACACTTTAAGCAAGGAGCGCTTCCAGGCTTCCTGCATCACATGAATGTGCTTGGCAGCCCCATCTGAGTGTGTTTTACCTGGGCTGTTCTAGGCTGTTTCCCATCTCCCCAGCAATTCGTCTCAGTGCATCGTCACCATTTTTGCAATTATCACAGTTATTCTTGTCTTTCTGCAAGTAAACAGTGAGGCACATGAGTTTTTTACACAATGTGAAATATTTCACCATAAATATTTTTTTCCTGCAGTATCAAATCCATTTCTTCTCCGTTTTCCATCAAGCTCTTGATGTTACTACTCCAGCACTTCCTCCTTGTTACTCAAGGAGTGCCAGTGAGAGAAGGCTCCACGTACAAACACACACACATAACCTTCTATTTCCACATGGTGACTTCTGGATTAGCAACTGCTTACAGATTTTTATCCATTACTGCTAAAATAATTCTTGAAATTGCAGGAGTTGTATGTCTGTTTTAAAGAGAGAAAGCAAGTTGTAGAAATGTGTGCTTTGTGCAGTAGAGTTTACTCTCAGTCCATGTTGCAGGGTTTATTTTTCAGATCTCACAGGAAAAGAATATTGGTGTTGGGGTTGTCTGATTCCATGAGAACCTCCTCATTTAAGAGGACATCATGGATTGCCTGTTAAGTCACTGGCTAAAACTTAAGTAAGCAGAGGCTAATGTCTCTCTACTGGTTTAATTAACAACGATTACTTGTCTGAAGATAAAGTATTTCCAGTTAAAAGCCATCTCCTTCAACTCCAGATCAGCTGAGAACAGTTCAAATTAGTTTTAGGGTAGGGTCAAAGACCAGAATTTTAGGGTTTTGAAGTTTTTTAGCTGAGCAGATCAGCTGGTATCTGGGGGAGAATCCACATCTAAGTGAAGAAGGGGGAGGCTGGGATTTCCATCTGCATGGAAGTGGATTGTTTTGGGGCTTTAAACAAATGAGTTAATGAGGTGGCACTGACACACATTTGTCCCGTCCCCCCCCGCCCCCGGCAGATCTGAAGTCCAGCGCATGGTCCACTTGAGTGTCAGTAGCAGAGGCATGAATCTGGAATAAACCAAACCAAAAACTTACATAATGCGTAATAGGCTTTGAGGTGATTTGGCATTTTACAAATCTGTGCAAGCAGGGGAAGAGGCAACATTTAGAAACAAGTGGAAACGTGCAGGAGAAAGAACAAAGAGCAGGTCGAAACTGAAAGCTTTGTGCTGCTGAGAGCAGAGGTTTGGTGAAAGCTTTCTGCCGGGCAGCAGTGAGGTTCTTCTGCAGATGCTGGTAGTGTGACTAGGAGGGGACTGCCCAGGCCAATCTTCTGAAAACCTCCTCTTTTTCAAAGTGTAAATCCTCACTCTGATTGGAGTGTTTTAGTTGCAAATAGGAGCCAGCTCCCAAGGCACCTCTCCATCCCCAGGACATAGTGAGTGAGAAACGCCAGCTGGCATCACACTGCAGCCTGCACTGCCTGAAGGCCTCTGGTCAGGCAACCCAGCCTCGCTTATCAGTGGGGCAACTGAGCTACCCATGGCTGTAGAGGGTTTGGATGGATGAAGACTGTGTAGCTCTGTGCTTCAGTTGTATCAAGAAGCTGACATGCTGCCTGCAGGTCTGTAGAAATTAAATCCCATGGCTGTATCTGTATGACTCCCCTTGCCCCACAGGGCTTTGCCTTCATATGGTGAGAAGATGGAAACTTTGGCTTCTCCAAGATGCTACAGAGCCTTCATACCCTGCTCTGGTGTTGATCTCAAGGCCCAGGGTCCACAAATGTTTGTACCTCTTGCAACAGATGTTTCTGTAAGCGTTCTTTCACGAGGTGATCTTGAAGCCAAGGCAGAGTTCCTACTGAACTGTATCGCTATGGACAAGGCAGAGCAGAGACAAGGATCATGAATCTTCCACCCTATGCTTGTGCTGGTTCTGGTTTATTGGCTTGCAAAGAGCCCGAAGGGACCCATCCATTTTTATAGGGATTTAGGTCCAGAGCTTTGAAGGTACTGAAGCACTTAGCTCCTTACGACTTGAATAAAAGAGTTTTTGAAGTTTGGTGCTGGATGACTTTGTAGATTTGCATGCTCCATTATCCTGCTGTCCCCCCATTCTCCTCAGTGGCACTGCTTATGGTGTGTTTGCTGCCTCCTGGGTCAAGAAGGAGGCTCTGCCATGACACAGCCCCCATGTGATGCCAAGGTCAGGGCTTACAGGACCACAGGCCCCATTTTGCGTCCTGTAGAGGTGACAGGAGTACACAGGTGGATATTGGTAAACTGGAGTCTTTAATCGCCCATCCATAATTTCAGCTGGCCAGCCACTGGTCTTTAAAGTACTCCTTGTTTAAGGGAGGGAAAAAATATTCTGCTCCTGTTTCACTCACCCTAGTGCAGAAATGTGTAGTTCATTCTCGGCTGTTTGAATCCAGCAAACACGACCGCACAAGAGCACAGATTCTGAATTTTTCAATGCAGCATCTTTGGCTTGACCAAAGTCTGCCTTAGACCTCTGTGAACTGTCTGCACTCCTCATCCTAGAGGGTGGCTGTGCCTTGTCTGGGTGTATGTGGCCCCAAGGAGCCAGTTTGGGAGTCAAGGACCTGAGGACCTTATAACCATTTCTGGACATATCTTTTTACACTGTAAGAAATACAGAAAACAGCACCCCAGAAGTTTCCTGGCCTTTTATCCACCTCTGCTTAGAGAAAAATATTTTGCCTCCTTTTCCCCCAGTTGTATTAGACAAAGTCACAGACAAATAAGGGCACAAGCAATAGTCACAAGCAAAAGGGGCAGGATACAATTCCGTGGCCTCTTCTTCCCCTCACCACAGGCTCAGTCTCTGGAGTGACCTCAGACTGAATTTACTCCCTGAATGCAAACCCTTGGGATTGTGCCAAGTATGCTGGAGATTCAGTGACCCATTTTCATGTACAGATCTGAGTTTGTGGACAGGGGGGTATTTAACACAATCAAAAGGAGAGGAGCCCTTTTTCCATCTTTAGTTTCATGTTTGGCTTGACCACTGTCTGATGCTGCTCAGTGAAAGCCAGGCCCTGGGCAGGGAAGCAGCCTAATACTCTAACAAGTGGCTTCCAAGCGAGGAATGTCCTGCGGTAAGTACTGAGCAGCCTTGTCACTTCTCAGCCAATCCTCTCAGGACAATAAGGAAGGAGGACAAAATGAGTGCAGCCCTCCTGGGCCTCCCCTTAAGAGTTTAAAAGCAAAATATTGATTTTGAGTTACCCTGCTTCAACTCAGCTTCACTCTCCTGATATTTTTATTCCCTTGTAGGTTTCTGACTCCATTCGTTTTTCAAAGAAATCACTGGTGAAATTGTGGTGTGTCCATGTAACATTCCTGCACCTAAAAATATGGTCAATTGACACCTTGGAGGTTTCCAGGCAACTCTAACCATTTGTGACATCTTTAGCTGCATCCTCAGTATGTTCAAAACAGATGAAGTGAACGAATTGATTTTAGCTGTATAAAACCCTTGACAAAAATCTCTTTGTGGCCATCCAGTTAGTCTCTTGATGATTTGTAGAGTATTTCCTTACGCCATGAACTTGATCCTTCCCACCTCTCCATTTTTTTTTTCAGCTAGCTCTGCTGTAGGTTCCCTGCTCCTGAATGCATTGCAGTCACCTTCCCCAGAACCAGAGTCAAACAATGCTGTACCTGCAGCCACGATGTCATCAGGTCAGACCTGAGCATTACATACACCATATGCACCATAAGAGTAGTGCTCAATGGTGTCAATCTTGTTACGTGTTTTAAATTATTGTCGCGCCCAAATTGCCTAATAAAATCAGCAGATTAGGTTAACTCGATTCAAAGCCCCAGCAAAGGCAAAGTGATTTTTTCAGCTTGCTTAAGGAGATGATGGATAGAACAACACAGCAGAAACCTTTCCCTTTGCCCCCAGAAAAAAGAAGAACATTTGCATATGATGAAGCACGCAGTAGGCCAGGAATAAATTAAGTGCAGAATTTCAACTCCTTTAATCAAATAATTTGAATTTGATAATTTGATGTTTATGTCAATTCTTTTGAAGACATATGGTCTTTTCACTGTACCCTATTTTGGATCAAGTTCCATTGTATTAACAAATATGTAGATAAATTGTTGATGGACTTGATTGCTTGGGGGTTTTTTTAAAGGTGCCTCTAACCCTGGGGATTCAGGCTTGTCCAAATACAATACACAGTAACCACATGTGTTAAGTAACCACACAGAATACTTTCAGTGCTCAACATTTGGTGTCTCAGTTCCACTTGACAAAATTGAAAGACTAAATCAGAGACAGGATCTTGCTGGATACACTGCTGGAAGGGCTGGAGTGCTGATAATATCCTTTAAAAAGTGCAAGATACTATTGATTAACTACAGAAAGACTTATCTGAACTAAAAAAAAAACAGCAAATGCTTATGGCAGTAAGAATGCACAGCAAGGTGGGAGCAGGACACCGAGATCTGGCTTTGGCAAAGTATTATGCACATACAGTAGAATCATGCCCTTACCTTGTGCCTTTGGTTGGCTAAACTGGTAATTACCCCCTAATGCCTCTAACCTGGCTTCTCTGCAACACAAACCCTAGGATTTCTTAGTCAATCCTGCGTAAAGCAGGACTTTATGTTTGAGCAAGAGCATTTTCCAAAGAAAAACATCAGATCTGAAGGAAGAGTAACAAAGTGTCTGATAAACTGATCTTCTAGCATTAAAATAAATAAATAATCAAATAAATAAAAATCATCAAAGCTGCTTCTTTAAGTATCTTTAATTAGAGGAATCAAGGTGATTCAACTGAGCTGATCTCTGCCATTTGTAGGAAGATGTCCTGTTCCCTTCCCTTCATCCCTTTTCTAGCCCTGACCAATCTGCTCCTTAGACCCTGCTTTGATTCAAATCAGCAGGAAGAAACAGGACATGGGAGGAATGGGGTCACCACTTGAGACAGAAACTCAACTTCAGCTCCTTTTGGGCTTCATTTTTGGGGAAAAAAGGCTGCTCCCACAAAGTACAGAAACACACTGGAACTTTATGTTCTACAGGTAGTGATACCAATATGAAAAGGCTGCATCCTCTCCCACTGTCTGTGACATCCACATTCCAGTTTCCTAATTGCATACAATTAGGCAAGACTTTGGGCTCTGCATACTGCAGGTGTGTGGCTGTGGGTGGGACCCAGCATGGGGTGAGAGTTGCTGGAGGGTTTGCTCTGCTCACTGAGCTGTTCTCCTGCACTCCTGGCTGTCCCTGGGCATATGGGGATATTTGGGCTCTGATTGGTGCTTGACAGCCTGGCCAGTGAGTGATGGGTGAAGGAGCTTTTCCAGATGCATTGGGAGCGAGAGGAATGGCAGCCATCCATAGCTACAGCATCTGATTCATTCTGCATTGAAGAGGTGAGATCAGCTTCCCACTGCCATGATGGCACCAGCTCAGGTTGGTGAGGACCTGGGACCAGTTCTGGTCAGGTAAAAACTTTACCTGAGAGTAAGGAATGACATTGCAGCAAGTGAAGTGTGCAGGGCTGTGGCAGGTGGGGACAGAGGAAGGGAGAGTCCTTGAAAGCCTGTGGCTTTGTCTTACCACCTGCCCCATCACCCACAGCTTCCCCTAGACCCAAGGGGTGCAGCATCGTGCCCCGGATTTCTGGCTGCTCTCTGGTGCGTGTGGCTTCCTGCAGAGCTGTTCTGAATTGCACGTGTTGGGAGCTGCCACACCAGTCAGCAGCATGCTGAAAAGCATCATCTGAAATGTCTTGGCTTTTGCAGCATAAGCTTGTTTTAAAAAGCTGTGATCGTATCAGCAAACAGCCCATCACGTTCCCCCTACCCTCCCGCTGAAACTGTGGCACATCCTATGCTGACCACCCCAGCACTAGCAGCAGCATTTCCTCCAGCTGTTTGTGTCCATGTCAGGACAGTCCCGGGAAGGCCCGCTCTTCCCTCAGCCTTGTGTGGGCAAGGTGGGGATCCACAGCAGCTGAAGTCGAGAAGCATCTCAGCTTAATGCACCAGGGCTCTTTGAGTCTGGGAACAGACGTTGGAGTCTGGAAGGCTTCTGGGGCAGGCGGAATGGGGGTTGTTAGGATTTGCTTTCAAGCTGTGCCAATTGACTTCTGAGGCTTTTCCTCTTCTGAGCCAGCCAAAGTGAGCTGAGGCAAATTTGCTGAGTGATTGCTGCTTCCTGCCCCTTGTGCTGGCACCCTGGGGTACATGGATGGGGACGGAGCAGTCTGAGCCCAGTGGACTTCTTTCCTGTTTCCCTGCCTCCTCTCACACCTGCGAGGGTGAGGAGGAGGCTGAAGAGGAGCTGTTTGTGTTCATTGGTGGGTTTCTGGCTGGGCATCTGTTTGGGAATGGTGGAGCAGACTTTCCTCTCTGATTCCTGCCCTGCTGTGGGGGAGGGATGAGCTGGGGGAAGCTGCAAACAAAAGTGGGGCAGAGAGAAATGGGCTGGTGCTGCCTACTGGTGCTTTTGGTTTTGAGAACTTCACAGCCCTTGCCTTTCTGCAGCTGACTGAAGCATGTGCAGGCCAGTCACAAGCTCTCACTTGGGCTCACCCCATCTGCTGGGGTGAAGGAGTCAGGTGGAGATGCTGGCTCTCACAAGAAGGGCATCCACAGAGCAATGCAGTCCAGGCCCCAGGTGATGTTCTGCTCTGCCCCAGTTGCTGATGCAGGTGTCTTGGCAGGTTTCTCCTTGAGGTTTTGGTTTTCCCATCAGCCCCGAGGCAGCCATGCCTTTGTACCCACCCTGCCTTCTTGCATCACAGAGGAGATTTGAGTAAGGAGTGACTGGGGCAACTACCATGCTTCCCCAAAGGACAGGGTGCCCTGCAGGTAGGAGGTAAAGCTGCTGACAGATGGCACTGCCCAGCAGCACAGGGGACTGGCAGAAAAAAGGGTGAAGGTAGAGATAGGAGGTCATGGTTATGGTAAAAATGACAGCTTGACAAAGTTGGAGAAAAAAATTTATCAGCTAATGTGCCCTGCCTACAAAAACTCCAGTGTCTCCTCAGGCTATAAAGTCTAAATGTGAAAAAAACTTGACCAAGTAATTTCAGAGCTGACTGTGGTTTTCCTAGTTGGGTACTCGCATGGTCAATCAGCCAACCATTGCTCTTCAAACACAGTAGTTTCTCAAAAGCATTTATTCTAAAAACAAAAATGTTATTCTAAGACTCCAATTTAAATATAGAGAAATCCAGATGGGAGAAGTGTTAATTTGAATTTACACATACAATATCACAGCCTGTAGGGGTTAAGGAGAAGGTAGAAAAATAAAACCTGTACTTTTTTTCTTTTCATTAAATTACATGATCAAGGTCTTTTGGATTTTTTTAAAATGCTGTATTCCAACTGCCATCACTTCAGCTACTTCTTAAAAACACATTTAGCTGTAAGAGGAGTGTTTAGTAAAATTTGTCCCTATTTCAGTGTTAAAAAGAAAAAATTATTTTGGTAGCCGAGCCAGGTAAGGTAACCAAGCTCAACCTAAGACTATTTTCTGCATCTGTCCACTGGAATGTAAAATAAGTGATTTTTAAGATTACCCATATTCAATTCCAGAGTGTCAGCACTGGTGGCTGAACCCCCTCATATGGTTGGTGCAAGCAGAGCCAGAAGAGCCAGAGCAGGAAAGGACAGATACGTAGGTGCTCGGGCTATTTAGGACAGCTAGTGGCCTTTGGCCAGGCTGCGCTTTCTGAAGACGTCAAAGGTGAGTTGCTCCCAGTCCAGGCACCATCTGCTCTGCTTTTTCCTCCAGAGGAAGTCTGAAGTGTTGAGACCATAAAAAGCTGGTTGTATACCCTGGAGTACTTCAGTGCGGGTTGCAGGAAACCCAGCTGGACGTGGACCACCATCAGATAAACCATCAGTAGCTCCTGGGATGTGGTGTGCTGAGAGGTAATTCATGGGTACCAGCAGTTGAGGGTGACATTAGGACCTGTCTCAGCACGCAGCAGCCCTGGCCATCCCTGCATAGTGACGATACGTGTACAGTGTAGCTCACAGGGCAGCAGGACCCTGATGTGGAGCACTCTGGGGAAGGTGGAAAGTGGGTTTGAGCCTGGGTGCTGGGAGAGACCAGTGGTGTAGGCACACACTGAAAAATAAGAAATGGCAAAGGTGTAGCTGAGGTGCTGCAGATAGATGCTGGTGAGACAGCGAGGGACAGAGGGGTTGGGATGGGGCTCTGTGGGGAAATACAGTGCCTAAACTCCTGAGAGATTTTTCAACCCCAGTAAATCTCTGCCGAGTTCATGTGAGTCACAACTAGGGAGAGTTGTTCTCATTGCTATTGAGAAATATGAGGGGGGGGAGCCTTATAATATTTTTTTTTCTTTTATTTAGTCACTGGTTTATTTTTCTATGTATGATAGTAACAGTTCAGCCGGCAAAGTTGATGTAATTGTGAAATTTTTTTAGCTGTCACAGTTTAAATGCTTGTGTGTATGGTCTAAAGCAGACCACCTTAATAGTAGATTGGCTATACCTAATGCTTATATATAATTTTTTTTAACTCAATTTTTCTAGTGGTATTATGCTATGCTTTTTTTAGTGCTTCTTGTTACAAACACCATTTCCCGCCTCTCATTTTTTATAACTGCTTGCAAATTCTATTAAGTCAAAATTTCCAAATGGAACAAGCCATGCAAGTCAAGTATTCAATCAGGCTTTACTAGACATCACCTTGCCTGTCTTTCCTTAGGAAGATGTTCACCTGTGCTTTTCAGGGATTTGCTGTAGCGGAGGTGAGCACATCTTCTAATTCACAGACCTTAAAACATTTTCTATGGAAACTGCAACCTTCTTTAAAAAAATAGTTAATGTTACTAAAGGTCTTGCAGTTTTACAGAAGATGCTACATGGTTGAATATACCTTTCTTAGTCAAGTTTCGGGAGCACTTTAGATGTATCAGTTGAAAATTACTGATGTTTACTAAGAAAGGCTCTGCATTAAATTAAAGTCTTCCACATAGACCTGTCACCAACTGAATATATAGACTGAGGCAAATTTCATCTGAGTAGCACTGTACAGAGTCTGCATCTTTGCAGAGAAATCAGAAGTCTCTGGCAGACTCAGTTAGTTGGAAGGAGAGGATGGGTAATAGGAAGCAAATTCAAAGACAATTTTGGCAAAGCCTTTGCTCAGGTAATGGGCACACAGTCCACCTCCCAAAGTTTGTAAGGCTGTGGTTTTAGTTAGGTGTGGTTTAGTGGTCATAAGGGTTTATGGAGTCACTTCACTCCTCCACTGTTGGTTCTGGCCCCTGTAGCACAGCATATGACCCCTACCACAACCACATGGGGATCTTGGCCACGAGCTTGGATTTTAAGCACTGACTTAGGTTTCTGGCTGACAAGGAGATCCCACCAGTGGTCAGACCAGCCTAGCCTAACAGGCCACAGCTGGGAATAGGAACGATGAAAAGGGCATGCCCCAAAACAAAATGCTGTGAACCTGCAGTGCCCTTGCTTTGTGTTAACCAACCACAGTAAATCATCATTCTAGCTCTTAGCCTTATCAGATACCACTAGATTACACTTTGGTGAGAGAGACAGAAAGTGCAACTAGGCGTGATCTGCCACTGCCTATTACTATTCTGAACTGGCAGCTTTATAACTCTGGGTTTTATGCAAGTGAACATAGAGGAAGGCAGGCAGTGGAGAGCTGGTTCAGAGAGGTGTAACTGCCTCTGTCCTGGGTGTTGGAGATCAGATCTGGAGAGAGAAACCAGTGCTGGCATCTTTACTCTCTGATTGCCACTCTCCTTGGAGTTGGGAGGGCTGACGATGTTATTGCCCCGGCCCGTGCCATATACAGAGGTGCACTACAGCCAGACTGACTGCCAGAGTCGAGGGTGCAACACTTTCAGGAAAATCATAATGTATCTCTATCTGCCTTAAAATGTTACAGAGGGTCAGGAGCTGCAAGTCAATCAGACCATGGTTCAACAAATCTGGTTTTAAGGTTCTTATACTAAACTAGAAGTACTGTGGCCATGGACCTTGGGTTGCTGGTTGGCACACTCACTCCTGGGCTCTGATTTCTTCAAAACATGGCAACAGGTTGACTCTGCACCAGCAGCCTTTCCACTGAACCAGATGCTGCCTACTTGCCTCCAGTGGGCTAAACCTCTGTGGGGGTGTGGACCAGTTTGACACTAGACCACATGCCCGAGCCTAAACTGGGTCAGGTGGCAACCACTGGGTGCCATAGCAGTACATGAGTCTACCCCTGCTGAGCGTAGAGCCCCAGCCCTGGGTGCTGAAGGCAGCCAGCAGGCAACAACCTGGCCAACCTGACCTGGCTCATCTGCCAGGGAGGGGTCAAAAGGGTGCCCGTGAAACCAACAGAGGAAGTTTCTACCCTACCGCTCTGGTTTTGTTCCCGTAATCCTGCTTGTTGCCTTCATTGTGCTGATGCAGCTGTTAGTAAGATTGCATGCTGAACCTGATCACCAAATAAAAAAAACAAGGTTAAAAGCACACCCTTTTGGGATGTGGTAATTATTAAGCACAATTACCCTCAAGGCTTGATTAACAGCGCAGTCTTCCAAATGTTCATACAGACTCAGGAGCAGAGACCTGAGCCGTAGGAGTGGGCAGCCAATTGCAAGGGAACCAGAGATTTCATGGTCTGCTTTTGTCAATAAAGCAAATGCCTGGTGGAACTACAACCAGAGTCCTTCCACTACTTCTTGCAATAGTTATTCGCTACCTGGCATGCTGCACTTGGACTATGGGCCTTTCATGTGTCGCAGGATCATGTTCTTGTATGTACTTCATATTCTTCACCTGAGCTATGTGTGCCACTTTGACTCCTTCCTCCCATGGGACAGGATTTTATTGCCTTGCAGATTGCATTCTCTCTAAAACAGATTTCTTGCATGCAAATCAAGAAGTTGAGAGGGAGACAAGGTGATGAATATGCTAAGTATGGAAAAGCAGTGTAGTGTTATGGTTATGTTAGAGCACATTTAAAGCAGAAAACAATCAAATACAAATATTGGAGAACCAAAATCCAGCAGTTCTGCATTGCAACAGAAAAACAAAGATGTACTGCTCCAGGATTAAAAGTTCTACTGAAAATAAGTCATTCTGGTTTAAAATCTTTACTGAAAATAAGTTCCTATGATCTGTAAATTGTTTAGGAAAGGAATAAGTTATTTCCCATATTTCAAGCATTTCTGCCTTGTTGCAAATTCCTTCTTTGAGATGCTGAAATAGGTGTTGTTATATGGTCAGGTGAGAGGACACAGGGAGGTGGAAATTTCAAAATAAAACAGCAGGAAAGGCTAAAAAAAGGTTGTGTTTAATGATTCTGACAAGTCGGTAAATAAAGGCATCGTCGTAGTCACTGGGGTTTAACCATTTGGTCAGCACAGGATTTCCGCATTTCTCACTGCCCAGCCCTGAACATCAAATATGTGAGTTCATCCCCTTCTTTATTCATCACTGCATCCCTGGGTTACAGTTCAAATGGAATATTCTCCCAGTTTCGATGGAAGTGGGTTTATCTCAGTATGTTCCCCTATAAATAATGGATAGCCATAACCAGAGGGTCACTTGCTGCCCTGCCCTCATTCTGTCTGGAAGCTTTCCTGCTTTACTGAGATGTGCGTAAGAGGGGGTGGGGATCATCTGCAAAGCAACCTCAGTGTGACGCTCTGAGCATCCCACCTGGGCCAGCCTGGGGTAGGCTAAGGAAGAGTCAGGCTTGTAACGGGGCCTCTGTGGGAGACAGGCAGCAGCCTGCTGAGCTCAGGCAGCTCAGTGCATGAATGCAGGCAGCCAGGGACCCAGGCTAAGGAAAGCTGGTGGGGCATGAGGAGTTAGGTTAAGGCTGAGGGCTGCTTTTGTTCATCTTGGTGTTTACACTCTTCCACAAAGCCGTTGTGGGAAAGATGACTTCCACCTTGCTAACTTGCTGTAGCCACCAATGCTATAACTTCTCCCATCTTCTCCTTAGAGTGCCTTCTTCTCAGTCTTTAAGAATTTCTCAAGGAAAAGAAATGGAAGGCTGTTAAAAATCACATCCCAAAATGCAGCTTCCATTTTGATCTCTCTTTGGTATCAGTGGTAGAGTAGTTCTCTTCTACAACACCATGTGCCTCATCAGAAACCCCAATTCTGCATTGTCACATGATTCATATGTATTTTGTATCTTTTTTAGAAATACTTTCTCATTCATTAATATGAATTCCTGCAATCATTAAAATCACCAAAATGCAATTAAATAAAATGGAACCTACAAAATGTAGCAGCCCTCTCTTCCCTGCGGCCTCTCAAACAGAGGTGTGCAAGGCACAGACTTTCTCTTTTCTGTTTAGTATTTTTCTCACAAGACTTTCTCTTTTCTGTTTAGTATTTCTCTCAACAAAGGCCTAACTATTTGTTTCCATGAAGCTGAGTCTTTTCTTGCTTTTGGTAACCAAATTAATTGTTTTTTTCTCCGGGGTGATTCCTATCACAACAAAACCAACAGCATAACTGGACTTTAGCAGGAGTTTTGTCTCTGTAGGAACTTTAAGGATTTTGGCCACCCTGTGTTGAAAGAGAGCCTGTAGATTTGTGTGTGTATGTCTGCATGTGTGTTGTACACACACATATATATATGTGTGCATGTGTATATAAAAATATCTGTGAAAATGCATAATTTCTTGGCTCTCATCCTAACCTTTGTGCAACTGGGTGCTGGGATCTGGATATTCAGTGTGCTTAGCAGCACTTTTTAATGAAGAGGTGTTTTCTCCCTTGGAGCTGTCATTCTCTGCCACATCACAGACTCTTTCAGACAGAAAAATAATTGGCCACTTTCTCCGACCGTGGAATCGGGGAGCCCCAGGGACGAGTGGAGTGCTCAGCGAACCGGGACAGCAGCTCACAGTGGCGCCCACTAGTGTCCCCCCAGCCGGTGCTGGTGCTGCTCCCCATGTAGGTCCTGCCCTCGAGGGCACCAGCCACCCCACAGCACCTGAACGAGGTCTGGTCGATGGTGAAATGTGACAGGCAAGACCCAAAACCCCAGAAGGAGAAAGATGAAACAAAATGGACAATTTCTTCCAGAGCTGTTCTCCTACCAGATGGAAATGCAGGCTTGCTTTGCTCTCTTTTTTTTTTTTTCTGAAACCTGTGTAATTGTTGCTTGGTGGGACGGCTTTCCATGTTTGCAGAAGAATTTTTCATTATTTTGCTTCAAATGTGGATTTTTAATAGCATTTGTCGTACTCAGGGTCTCCCAACAGCCACCTTTCATCAAATATTGCCCAGAGTTGTTAGCATTCAGAAATAGGCAATGTAGGAAAAAAATCATCCTTTAGGTCCTCCCACCTACTACAACACATGTACAGAAGGGATGAAATAAATGGCCAAGAAAGTCCTCGATTCCTGGGTGGAGGGCAAAGCACTTGCCTGGCAGGAACATGCCAGTATGCCGCAGCAACCAATGGCCCTAACACAAATACAACACAGCTTACACTGTCCTGCAAACTTACTCTGGGTCCACTCTGCCACTTGCCAATCACTGCTCTCTGCCTTGACTGCTCTTGTTATGACTGCACAGCCCATGACCCTGTAACATCCCGCTCTTTTTTCCAAGGGCTAGTGGCTGGAGGAGGGGTGGCCCATGCGCTGCTCAGGTGGTGGTTGCCATCTGCTCCACACGTGGAAGGCTCCTGGTCTGGTAGCTGCCTGGGCCAAAGGAAAAGCATGTCCTTCACCTTGCTATGATACCTCACAGGCTGACTGACTGCTTTAGCTCTGACTCACTCTCACATGTCATTTACGAGAAAAGGCTGCACAGAGAGCTGGAGCAGCAGAGGCAGGGATTCCTCCCAAGAACTGAAGACAGCCATCCAGCTGGTCGCAGGCTGTCCCCTGCCACAAGGCTGGCACCAGGAGCACAGCCTTAGGAAGACATCCACAGGATGGAAAGGCACAGCCCCTGTTCTCTATCATCATCCTGGGGCTCTGTATTTTCCTACCCCGTTGTTTCACAGCTACCTTATGCCCTAGGCTATATATAAGGCAAATTGGAAGGTGGGATTTTAGCTTGAGTAGGGCTGAATAAGGTGTAAACTAGGCAGAAATGTTGCCATGATAGCATTATGTTTACCAAGGCCCCACCAACGCGTGGACATCAGAGTCTCACTGCTCACACCAAGCCTCTTGCTACTTTTTAATGGGTCATTAAAAGGGGTTGTATTGTAATTTAGCTCAACACTTAAAAAATCAGAAGACTTTTTTCCACATCCTTTTCACATTCATTACACCCATTCCTTTTCTGCCCTTCAATCCATAGCTGTGGGCAACAGGAGAACCAGTAACTGCCTGAAACGTGACTAGCAGAAAAATGAAAGAATATAGTAAAAAAACCCAAACCCAAGACAAACACAGAAAAGCAAACAAACAAAAAACAACATGGAAAGAATATATATTTGTGATATGATTTAACGTTCTTCTGTGATGTTGCTCATTTGTCTGTTATCATCTGTAAAACTCAAACTCTGCAAGCTAACGTGCTAGGAATCAACACAGTCATCAGTGCTAGAAAACACAGTGCTCCTACTTCACGCTGAAGTTATTTGGAGAGAAGTGGTACAGGGAACATTTCATATTGCCCTTGTGTCATCGAAAAACAAATTGTGGTAGCAAAGCAGCTATCGGTTCTGTTGCGAGGGGTGTGGAATTTTTTTGGGGGTGGAGACGTAGATCACATCTTTTTTATTTCTTCATAATGGAACTTCATTCTGCTCTGTATATATTCTAAATCTCAGCTGCTAAACAAACAAAACCGAGGAGGACAATTACGCGGGGCTGGTAGCAACTGGCAAAAACTCTTCCCGCCCGGAGTGAGGGGGTATCTCACCGGGGTGTCCACAGCTCTTTCCTCCTCAGCTAATGTTTTTCTGATGGCAGTTGTTTGGATGGCTTTTTTTGTTTTTTCTTCCTTTCTTTCTGGCCACTTAAGAAGAGAAGGGGCCCAGCTCCGGCCACCCCTCCCGCCCCGCGGCACCCCGGGCTCCGCGCTCAGGCGGGCGCAGGCTCCGCAGGTGCGGGCACCTTTGAAACTGCCGCTCCTGCCGACGGATTTCCCGGCCGAAATTCACGTGGCAAAGAAAGTGCCCGTTTACTTCGATTATTTTCTAACGACTCTGCTCGTTTTTTCCTTTGGTCTTGCCGGTACCCAGATGGGTAATTTTGGAGCTATTTGCGTGCATGCACTTGTTTTGAAGGCGCAGAGGTCTGTGAGCTCAGGTACTTACAAACGCTTAGTAGGAATTAACAACTGAATGGGGAGCCCTAAGCACCCTGACCTGGGATCACTGCGGCACCGGGACTTCAAAGAGCCCGGCGTTAATCCGGCCGGATCGCCCGCCGGATCCCGCGCTGAGGATGGGGATGTAGATGTGCGGATGCGGAGGCCGCCCGATCCGCCCGCCCGCCGGGGCTCACTCGCGGGGCTGCAGCGGGTTCTGCCGGGATTCCCCGCAGCCAGTGCGGGGGGCGAGGTCTGCCCGGTCATTCTGCAGGTCGGAAGATTCGGCAGCGATGTTTGGAAAATGGTTAAAAGAGCCGGGACGGAGGCGGAGGCCGGCATGTCCTAGCCCTCCCCCCGCAGCCTGAAACTGCCTGCGGGGCAGCGTGTGAGGAGCCGGCGTGTGGCAGCATTCCCGGCCGGGATCGCTCCCCGCCACCCGCGCCCGCCCTTCCCCGCCCCGTCCGGGCGGCTGCTGCCGGTCCTCGCAACCGGGGAGGGCTCGGGAGGAGCGATGCGGAGCCTGAGCTGCCCCCGCCGACCCCGCCACAGACCCCCGCCCGCTTGTGGGGGCACCCTCGGGGCGCGGCCCCCGGCTGTCCTGCCTCCGCTGGGCTCCCCTCCCGCCCTGGTCATCCCCAGCAGGCCTGGGCCGGCTGGAAGGGAAGATGCCAGCTCCATCCCGCCCCCAGTAGCAGCGGGATGCTGGCGAGAACCGGGAGGCAGCTAGCAAACCCGAGCCGTCCCTGGGAGGGGAAGCCTACAGCTGTCTTCTCACCTTCCCAGAGAGTACATATGTCGTCCCCTTTCTGCTTTATAGCGGACTCGCCCAACACCGCAGTTGTTTAATATGTGGTTCCCTGCTAGGCCTTGCTGTTTGATTGCTGTCACAAATGCTACCAGGTGAAATTCCTCATTGCTTCTGCAATTACAAGGTAGCCCACTGCTACTCGCTTTTTCAGCCCCTCGAGTTAATTGTTTTCCCACTGTAAGCCTCATATCAAAGGCACGGAGAGCAAACAAAACCCCAAACCTCCCAAAACTCATATTTCTCAGCTATTATGTTATCAGCAGGAAATATTTCATAGCTCTGACATCATGAGCCCCAAGCAGCATGAAGTTTATCAGGCCTTCACATGATGAAATTGTACTTTTTAAAGTGATAGAACAAAAAAGCAGAACATCTTTCCACCAGATTTGAACTGTTAATTTTGATTGCTGTGATTGCTGAATCCAGGCTCTTTTAATAGTAATTTCTCATACAAAGCAGGGGAAGCCAGCCAAAATTAGCTGTTAAAAACTGTCTGTAATAGATCTGTAAATACAAATAGGATCAAACTGCCCAGATCTGTGGCTGTCACACCGATGACATGGATCTTGTTATGTTCTCACATCTCTATTGTGTGACTGTCAGGACTGTTATGGGCACAAATCTGTAAGTGAGTAAGTGATCTTGCTTTAAAACCAGGGAAAAGGTGCTAGGCATCCCTCATTAAACTTATTGGAGGGTGAAAAAGCAAGCATTTAAGAAAAGCTGTTTTGAGATCCCTACGCATGAACTATCATAGAGCCGTTCAGGTTGAGAAAACACCTCTAATATCATGAAGTCCAGCTCTCAACCCAGCACTGCCAAGTCCCTGGCTAAACCATGTTCCCAAGTGCCACATCTACATGTCATTTCAATACCTCCAGGGACGGTGACTCAAACACTGCCCTGGGCAGCCTAATTCAATGCTTGAAAACTCTTTCAGTAAAGAAGTTATTCTTAATATCCAACCTAAACCTTCCCTGGCACAAGTTGAGACCATTTCCTCTCCTCCTGCCACTCCTTACCTGAGAGAAGAGCCTGACCTTGCTGTAATCTCCTTTCAGGTAGTTGTAGAGAGCAGTAAGGTGTCCCCCACCCAGCCCTCAAGCCTCCTTTTTCTCTGGAGTAAAAAACCCAAGCTCCCTCAGCTGCTCCACGTAACTTTTGCTCCAGACCCTTCACCAACTTTGTTGCTCTTCTCTGCACATGCTCCAGCACCTCAGTGTCTTTCTTGCAGTGACGGGCCCAAAACTGAACACAGGATTTGAGGTGTGGCCTCACCAGTGCTGAATACAGGGGGACAATCACTGCCCTGGTCCTGCTGGCCTCACTATTTCTGATACAGAGCAGGATGCCATTGGCCTCCTTGGCCCCCTGAGCACACTGCTGGTGCATGTTCAGTCAGCTGTCAGTCAGTACGCCCAGGTCCTCTGTAGAGCCTTCCTACCCTCCAGCAGATCAGTGCTCCCACCCAGCTTGGTGTTGTCCATGAATTGACTGAGGGTTCACTCAACCCCCTCATCCAGATAATCCATAAACATATTAAACAGGACTGGCCCCAACACTGATCCCTGGGGAATATCGCTTGTGACCAGCCATCAAGTGGATGTAGCACCACTCACCACCACTCTTTGGGCTTGGCCATCCGTTTTTTTAATCAGCAAAGAGAGCACCTGTTCAAATATGGCTCACCATGAGCCATATTAAAAATATGAAATTTTGGTGGTGGTTATGGTTGTGTTTGTGATCCTAATTTCAGTCTCTTTCTTTCGCTAAGCTTCTACAATTCCATTATGGAGCAAGGAAAGTCACCTAGAAGCAAAAGAAAATTTACTAATTGCCCCTTCTTGTAGATTTACCAAATATTTGTCAAAATGACAAAGGTATTCACTGTACAAAGACTTACACTTTCTCAGACACACTTTCTTTCTTTAGCCAATAGGGTACTATAAGTACAACAATTGAAATCTGTTGGGTGGTCTTACTTAGCAAAATTAGCCATTGCAAAGAATTCACTCCAAGCATTTGTTTATCCTTGTCTGTCTGTACACTGCCATATTTTACCAATTAAGATCAGACCTCGAATCTGATCAGACTTAGCTTTTACTAACCATTACATTTCCATTTAATTTTAAATCACAGCTAAAGATTTTTAGGTGTTATTTTTCTTTGAAGGAGGAGAAAGGAAGTGACCAATGAGGCTGCTTTGAATTCCACTTTATTTTCAAATACTATATATATTCTTCCAGCTCCTAATTCATTGACTTGTGTCTGTCCTGTTTCATGTATTTCAGCTAGAAAAGGCTATTTTTTACTTTCTCATTTTTATAAATTAGCCTTACACTTATTATGGGTACATATGTCCATTATTTAATGTGTATGTCTGTATGCTGCCTTTTTAAAGAAAGTGGTAGCTAAACTGAATCATTACCAAAGGGTAAAATTGTTGTTAATGTGACACCTTCCCCAGTCAATATAAAAGATAGTAGTTCTTTGGTTTTGTAGGGCTATTGATTTCCACTATTTATTGTCTCTCTATATATATTTATATATATATATATGTTTCAACAAGAGTTGACTCTACTTTTTAACCCTTTTGCATTCAAGTTTTCACAGCCTTGGAGTAGATTATAAGCTACGCTTGTATCTTCAGGACTGTGTAAGTCTGCACACTGAAAATCCCACTTGGCATACATTAAAATGGATTGATGTTTTTTGCAGCTATAGCAGAACTTATTTTCATCAGAATATAAAAAGCATTTTCAATTAATTCAGTCTCCTAACATTCCCGTGGAAGAGGTGGCTGTTGTCTGTGTTTGACAGATGAAACTCCCCAAGCACTGAAAGGGTGGAGATGGCATCTTCATAAAAACATCCCCTGAAGTTAAGCGACAAGCTGAAATGCCAAGTCTTGCACAGGCGTATTAATACATCCTTGGTTTTTCTGAGTGCTGTAAGCACTCAACAGCTGTGAAAAGAAAGGTATCAAGAATTTAAAAAGGAAGCACTTAGATATGACCACCCATATCTGAAAAATCCCGGCTTTAGTGATTCTAAAAATGACGTTGAAACATGGTGAAAGAGTGAAAGTTCCATCCTGCACTTGCCCAGCCTGATATTCTGTGTGTAAGCTGAAGGGGAAAACCCCCCAAAAACAACAGAATGGATGACTAGAGAAATAGAAAGAAAATCTGCAATTCTCAGCACAGAAGTGTGACATAAAGGTTGAAAGTATTCAAGCCCTTTGGGAATCAGATGCTAGCAAATTGACGAGGATATCCTTGTCAAATCCTCATAGATTTAACCAAAATCAGACAAAGAAAAAAATTACCTCTCAAAAACTATTCAGATGTAGCATTCAGAAAATACTTGTCATCCTGCCGAGGTGGCAGCAGGACTTCAGGAAAAGACTACAGCAATGACACAGTATGGCTGGCAGGTCACTCTGATAACCAAAATTTTTTAGGTGTCTATATAGACCCAGTGTGTGTGTGTGTGTGGCGGGGTGTATCCCTGTTCATATTTATAAGGATAAAGGTCATATGTGGCTATAAATGCTGATATGTGATTTCCATATATACATACACACATATCTAAGTGTGTAACAGCCTGATAGATTTTATTGCTCCAAATTTCCCCTCTTAGGCCCTTCTGAGCAGGGTACTTCAATTAAATAGTTTCAGTCCCACGACTCCAAGCAATTATTTGAAGCAGGGGCTGTTTTCTGATACACTGACCTCTAATGAAAGAGGAAAGGGTTCAATCCCAGCCCAAAAGCAAAGAATCAAATACTTCGGTCCAGTGTGTCTGTGCTGTAACTTGGGCTGCAGAAAATGAGCTCTTCTGTAACAGCTTTTTAGAGCCAGAGATGCTGCTTATTTGAATAAAGCCCAACGAAACAAGATAATCTGTAACCATTCAAAGACTTACATTTTCTTTCAAAATTTTTTTTGTGGTTTGGTTCTTTCAGCAGATTTACGAACCTAACATGCTCCTTTCTGTTTCGCTGCAGTGTTATCTTCAAGCTAACATCTAAAGGGCTGCGGGACCCACTCAGAAGTCTCTGGTCCCACACATGACTGAAACATCCCGCAACATCGTACGGCGATGTTCCCGGTCAGAACCCGTAGGGCTCCGCGACAGGGAGCAAGAACAGAGCCGGCTTGCAGGGCGACGAGGGGCCAGTCCCCCGGTTGCCTCCTCGATTCCCAGGGTGGGTGGATTTGCAGGCTAAGGGAATGACAAATACTGAATCCCAAGAATTTGTTTGGTGACTGTGGTAACTTCAATTTGCGGAATGCGGTCG